>JAPSGF010000003.1:21914093-22044058 GCA_035772895.1 Perdix hodgsoniae
CCGCCGGAGCTGCGGCACCCCGCCTCCCCGGCGCGCCGCGCACACGTCATCTCCGCGCGACGTCGACGGGCTCTGCCCGCCGCAACGTCGGGCAGGCGCCGTCCCGCTGCGCATGCGCGGGGCGGGCGCCCCCGCGGGGACGGCTCGCGCTTTGCGCGGAGCCGCGCTTGTGGCGCGGCAGACGTTCTTGCTTTGCCGCCGCACGGCGCGCCTCGGCTCGGAGCTGTTTCCGTCGTGAGGATAAGAGCCGACGGGAAAGCCCTGACGGGACGGACGGCGCGCTGAACGGCCGCCACCCGGCGCGAGGCGGCACGGAACCGCGGGGCGAGAGCGCGACAGCGCCCCCCTCCCCGTCCCCCGTCCCCGCGCGGCCGCCGTAGCGCCGCGGTGACGCGCTCCTGCCGCGCTGCCCGACGGGAGCCGCCGGCCCGCTGCCGGCCCGCGGCGGTCCCACGTGTGCGCGGTGCGGAGCGGCGCCGCCATGCCTAAAGTAAAGGGAAAGAAGCGGCCGCGGCAGCAGCTGCAGGAGGGCCGCGCCAACGGTGAGTGCCGGCGCGGGGGCGCGTCGGAGGGTGCGCGGGCTTAGCGGAGAAGGCGCCCGCGCTTTGCCGCGGCTCCTGGGCGGGCGGGCGCGGGGCGCGAGCTGTCGGTCTGGCTTTGCCGCAGGTATCTTGTTCAACACCGGCGCCGGGCAGCACATCCTGAAGAACCCCCTCGTCGTCAACAGCATCATCGAAAAGGTGCGTGCCCCAGGGCGCCGTCCGTGTGCTCGCGGCGCCGCTGGGCAGTCGCGTGTCTGCGCGGCGCCCCAGCAGTTGCGCCGTCCCGAGGCGTTCGGCTCACACCGCTTTTCCTCCTGCGAGAGGGCGAGAGAGCTGGGACTGCTCAGCCTGCAGGCGGGGAGGCAGATCCCCTCCTCGCAGGTCTCCGGAAGCCGCCTGCACTCGGGCCCGGGCACTCTGCTCAGGTTGAGCCGGGTGGACCCGCAGAGCTTCGCCAGCCTCAGCCCTTCTGGGGTTCTGCGAAAGTCATGGTGAGGCCGTGCTGGTGTGGGTGCGTGTGTCAGGGGAAGTGAGTGCCTGCCGTGCCTGCGGCACCGAGCGGCTGCCACTCGGACAGCTGAGAAGCTTTTTCAGCGCGCTGTTAGGGCATCAGCTGAGGGAGGTGATCAGCTTCAGAGTTGGGCTCAAGGGCAGAGGGAATTTTTGCTTTGAAAGCACGCTTTGATACATTTTTACTTTCTACGTCCTTTTTATGGTTGCAGAGATGCCTTTCTATACTGTGTGTCTTACATTTTACTGTATTTCTTAAAAAAATGGTGACTGCATGCTTACTCTTCTGTACTCATCTAAGCATCGCTTAATTAAATGGTAGGACATTCTTGTCTGCACTGTTTTTCTCCCTTCTCTTTCTAGACTATGTTTATATTTCTCTGTTAGTCCAGTTCATGCTTTTACTGAGCTGCACATACCTTTCATTGTAGAATTGAACGACTGCTAGAAGTTTGTTTTAGAAAATTACTGAGTTGCTATTTATTCTTAGGCTGCATTGCGGCGTACAGATGTTGTTCTGGAAGTAGGCCCTGGAACGGGTAACCTGACCGTAAAGATGCTAGAGAAAGTGAAAAGAGTAAGTGTGGATTCCCTCCTGTACTTAAATCATGTTATGGCTTAGACTATAGCAAACAGAAGGGTCTTTTGGTGTCTCATCCGGGTAAGTAGAACTGCCTGATTTATATTTTTCTCAACACTCATAATTCCAGTGAGTTTTTGCCTACTTGTGTCGCTTTTGTCAAATGATATTGCTATTATTAATTTATTTTGTATCTCTTGCATGTCAAAGCATAATGCAGGTGTCCTAAAAACAAGCTCAGGGATGCCAGAAACCTCCTGTGGAGCAGAAGGGCAAAAGCTCACTTGATCTTGATTTTCAGTACGAATACAGACTGTGAAAAGGGGGCCTTACCGTCCTGCTGACTGTTTCATTTCTAAGCAGGGATACCTGGATTACCACAGGGATAACTGGCTTGTGACATTCATAGCTACGTCACTTTTTGATCCTTCGATGTTGGCTCTTCCTACCATTGTGAAGCAGAATTCACCAAGCATTGGATTGTTTACCCACTAATAGGGAACATGAGCTGGGATTAGACCATCGTGAGACAGGCAGGAAAAAAAAACACACATAGCCTGATGGAAATATTGAAGAGCTGCTTAATCCTGTAGCAACGCTTGCTTGCACCTGTTTTACAATTGCAATTTTAGACTCAGTCTAAATATGAACTCAGGAGTTCATATGAAGCTTTGCAAATATATACATTATTTTCAGGTTATTGCTTGTGAAATTGATCCCAGACTTGTGGGTGAACTTCAGAAAAGAGTCCAAGGCACGTAAGTATCTACTGTGGAAATTACGTGAACCCAAAGCAGTGGAGCTGCTTTGGCAAACACCCTAGCAACATGCTTACTTGAAGGTAACCGCAGTGTACTTTTCTTTAGGTGTCTGGCAAACAAACTTGAAATCAAGGTTGGAGATGTCTTGAAAACAGACTTACCATTCTTTGATGCCTGTGTAGCCAACTTGCCTTACCAGGTATAGACTAAACAATGTGACAGAATTTTTGTTCGTAATTGCTGGGAAGTTGTACTGATGTTACTACTCTTTTCCTCAGATTTCTTCACCATTTGTTTTCAAGTTATTGCTTCATAGACCGTTTTTCAGGTACGTGGAAATGCAGTGCTTTAGATTGGCGGATAGAAGAAAAAGCCTTCTACTTTCTTTGTTTTTTGTAATGTGGAAACTGCTAATGCCTGTAAGTTAGTTAATGTCGGTGTGTTGTACACAAGGAGGATTTAGTCTTGGGGTAAATGGATGTCCATCTGATGAAATCAAGAGTTTCTCCTGTTTGCACTAAAATTGTGACTGATAGATATTGCAGGGAAAAGCAGTGCATGGTAAGATTTCAGATGCTTTCCTACATTAGGCAGTAAGATTGATAAGGGTAGAATTGAAGCCATGACATTTCCTATTGTCTGTAAGGTGTAAAAATGTAGTTGACCAGGCACTTCTGTGTGTTGTTCAGTATGTCACTGACTAACTAGTTTTATTTTATACTAGTTCGAAATACTCAAAATTATTTGTTAGTCGCACAGAAAACTCGGAGACTAGTCTGTCTCTTTGATCTTCATCCACTTGAAATAATCAAACTCTGTAGTAGCTCTGAAACAATTTGATTGGTTTCACTGAGGTTTTTTTTGAACAGTCCGAGCTCACTAAGCAAATGTGTGCACTCCTTTAAGTGCTGAGGGGGAAAAAGATGTGTTTTCTAACTGCTAGTTGGCTTTTGACTTAAAAGTTGATTAAACTTAGAATTTATTTGTCATTTCTGTTTCTTCCAGGTGTGCAATACTTATGTTTCAAAGAGAATTTGCACTTCGTTTGGTTGCAAAACCAGGAAGTAAGCTGTACTGCAGACTTTCTATTAATACTCAGTTATTAGCTCGAGTGGACCATCTGATGAAGGTATGCATTATATAACAAAAATATTGAAAACTATGTTTCTATGAATGTGAAGGTGTGCAGATTAATCATGCAGCTGCTTAACTTCTAACAGGTTGGAAAAAACAACTTCAAGCCACCTCCTAAAGTTGAATCCAGTGTTGTCAGAATAGAGCCAAAGAATCCACCACCACCCATCAACTTCCAGGTGAACATCATATCCTCTACTAACAGTGTAACGTACTACTTATTATCTTGCGTGCAAGACAAGGAGGTGATCCAAGACAGCCAGCTTAACTTCTCCAAGGGCCAGTGGAGTGGAATTCTAGGATGGAGTGACAGCATCAGTGGACAAAGGAAGGGTAACGATGTCATCCTCCTGAGCTTACACAAGGCCTTTGACATGCTGTCATACCACATTCTTATGTATAGATTGGGAAGATGTAGATTTGAAAGGTGAACTATTCAGTGAAGAAATTGGTTGTATGGTTGCAGACAGAAGGTTGTGGTCAGCAGGTCTGTGTCCAGATAGAGGCTGGTGATGAGTGGTCTCCCCCCAGGACATCTTAGGATCAGTGTTCTTCAACATCTTTATCAGCAATCTGATATCTGATCAGCAAAAAAATAGGCTTCAGTGTACCCTCAAGCAAGTTTGCAGATGGCTCTGAGCTGAGTGGTGTAGTTGATACAACAGAAGAAAGGGATGCCATCCAGAGGGACCTGGAGAGTCTTCAGAAGTGGGCCTTTGTGAACCTAAGGAAGTTCAACAAGGCCAAGGTCAAGGTGTTTCACTTGGGTTGGGGCAATCGCAGATATGTGTACATAATGAGAAGGGAACTGTTTGAAAGCAGCCCTGCAGAGAAGGACTTGGGGATCCTTGAGGATGCAAAGCTGATGGAAGCCATCAGCATGCACTTGCAACCTGAGAGGCAAAATGTATCTTGGGCTGCATCAACGGGGTGGCCAGCAGGGTGAGGGATGGGAATGTCTCCCTTTGATCTGCCCTCACCTGAGGTACTACATCCAGTCTTGAAGCCCCAGACACATGAAGGATGTGGAGATGCTGGGACGGGATTAGTACGGGGCCACAAAAATGATCAGGTGTCTTCAGTGCTCCTCCCATGGATACAGGCTGAGGGAGCTGGGCTTGTTCAGCTGGAGAAGCCTATGAGGAGACCTCACTACCCTCTTCCTTTACATAAAGGAAGCTTATAAACAAGAGGAAGACTCACTTTTTACAGAGGCAGATAGGACAAGGGGAAATAGTTTTAAACTAAAGAGGAAATTTAGGTTAGATGTTAAGAAATTCTTTACTCAGAGGGCAGTGGGGCACTGGCACAGGCTTCCTGGAGAAGCTGTGTGTGTCCCATCTAAGTAGATGTTACAGAGCATGTTGGCTGGGGCCTTTGGGTAACTAATATTGTGGAAGTTGTCCTTGCTTACGACAGGTGAGTTGGAACTGTGTGATCTTTAATGTCCACTTCAATGTAAGTCATTCTATGATTCTGTTTCTGACAAGACTGAGATAATAACTCCGTATCAGCTGGGGAGTTGCAACTGATAATGTACCTTTCATAGTGCTCCCCCAGAAATTCTTCTGGCTGATGACTTCATTGTTTGTGATAAAAAGAGTGTCTTCAGGTCACTCTTCACAGTCTCAGAAGATAGATGCTACAAGATAATACTTTTGGAGTTGATTTTTGAAATCCTTTGATCTTAAAGACTTTTTCACCCTTGTCCAGCACTATCCGAATATTCTTGAAGCACCTTGCATCTTCAGCACTTAAAATTTCACCTGGATGTCCTGGCCACAGGAAAGAGCAAATGGTTTTATTGGATGAAGTGTTTTCTTTGTGTTTTTTTTGTTTTTCTCCTTAACTTGTGTTACTTTGTCCAAGATTGTATGGGTTTTCATGAAATTCTTAAGAAAGATACTCTCCTGAAAGATCTTTTAATATTGCAAAATTATCAAATGTTTGTTTCTGATTGTAGCAGCTGTATTTTCCTTTCAGTAAGTATTGTCCGCTTCAATTTCAGGAATGGGATGGTCTGGTAAGGATAGCCTTTGTTAGGAAAAACAAGACGCTCTCTGCAGCCTTCAAGTGAGTAACTTCTATTTGAGAAAAATTTTTCAAAGTTTGAGAATTCATCCAATTCACCATTCACTTTGTGAAAATGCCTGGCAGTGTTAAATGTGTGCCATCAGAGTCTGGTATAAACTTTGAAGGAGAGTTTATGCTTAGTTTATACAAACTCTTATAAAATTAAACTTTTAGGAGAAAACTCTTTAGCAGGCATTTGTTTAAAAAGAACAACTCTATGTAATCATTAGTTTATTTTTACGGTAAAGTCTAACAGAAAGGCAAAAAAAAAACCAAAAAAAACCCTAGAGATCAGCTTTCATTCTAGATTTACATTTTCTTTAGGTCAAGTGCTGTAGAGCAGTTGCTGGATCACAATTACCGAATTCATTGTTCCTTACATAATGCAGTAAGTTCCTTTTTAATATATTATATTTTAAGCCTGTGTGTTCTGACCTAAATTCTAATATTGTAAGAATAAAAAAATCACAGTGGAAAGGCTCAACATGCAAAAGCATGTCTGAGATGGTTTTGGGAAGGGAGGAATTCAACTTTTTTCTTAAAGAAAAATCTGAAACTGTTACTAAATTTAAGTGAAAAAAAATTAAATCTGAGGACATTGTTAATACAGTGGCTGTACTCAAGGAGTGACCTCACAGCCTGCTAAGAAAAACTTTGTTTCAGTTTAGCAGTACTGTTAGTGATTCATTTATAGTGAATGAGGAATAATTTCAGACATGAGAATACAGTAATCCATAGGAAAAAAAATACAGCTTATATTGCTTAAAAGAAGTCTTCTAAAAGCGGGGAAATAATAAGATAATTAATATTTTCTGTGCTTTGACTAGAAAAGTAATTTGAATCCTATTTTTCCATTGACAGGAAATACCTGAAAATTTCAAAATTTCAGAGAAAATACAGACAGTCCTAGAAGATACAGGTTACTCTGAAAAACGAGCCCGCTCCATGGATATAGATGATTTCATTCGGTAAGTCTTTTGTGTTTCCCTTTTGAGCTTTTTCAAATTCCATCTGCTTCTATACCTATGCTGAACAGAGTAATATTGGGTCACATAGGAAAAGTAGTATCCTTGCATTCCACTGAATGCCAAACACTCAAACACTCTTTCCAATCTGAACATGAAGCACTGTGTGTGTATTAACTGCTGTTTACAGTATTTGTAAGCAACTAGATAGAGATCCCTACTCCTGTAATGTCAGCACTAAGCACTTCTGCATCTCTTCTAAAAATGTCTCTTGTAACATAATTGCCTAATGTCATTTTTCTGCAGGCTTGCACAGCCCTTCCTTATTTTCAGGTTTGGGCCTTAATCTATACCATAATTTGGAAATATTTGTACTTTCCTACTATATTGTGCTCTGGCTTCTATATTGTGCTCTGGCTTCTGGCTATTAACTTTAAGTTGGAGCAAGAATCATCTAAAATTCCTGCTTGTTTGTCAGTGAAACAGTCAGTGCTGTTACTGCTCTTTACAGAGATGTAGCAAACCTGGTAGGATGCAACGTAAATAACTGCACTGGAAATGTACCTGTATCTCTAAAGTGGCAAACTTAGTAGTAACTTCCAATATAGGCTGTGTAACAATTCTTTCTTGTATTTAATTATGGATGCTTTAGTGCTGTCTTGAATGTTTGCCAGTAAGCATGTCTTAGAAATGACTGAATCTGCTGTATAAATTAGTAGAAATTGTAACATGAATATTTCACTTTTTTCAGACTCTTGCATGGCTTCAACTCAGAAGGCATCCATTTCTCATAGACTTTATCAGAAGAATGAAAGATCTCCTCTACTTACTTCTGTAAGCCTTATCCCACATGACTGAAAAGGGAGAAGCTCTTCTCACAAAAGCAGCAGAATACAGCATTCACGTTTTGGTTCCTATTAAGAATAAGATGTGCTATTTTATCTCAGACAACAGAAGATACTACTCCATATTTTAAAAGCGTTCAGTTTGTTCATGGCTGAAGTGCTGGACTTCCACACAAAACTGTATTTTTTCAGTATACTCAGTGACATGGAGATTGATACTGCCATAACTGAAATCTGCATACTCTGATCATGAACTTCATCTCAGTATCTTCCTACAATATGGTATAATCTGACCTGGCAACAAAAATGGATTTGTAGTAATTGCAGTTAAATGCTTCCTTTTGATTTGAAATGACCATGTCTTCCATTTGTCCTCCAGGAGCCAATGACATTCCAAGTCTGTTAGGAACTTAGTACTGTTAAGGAAATCCCATTAAGTGATTTTCAGAAACAAAACCATTTGTCTTATGGGCTTAGTATGAGTTATGAAAACATCATGCAATGTACATGAGGCACCTAACGTCGATATTGTTTCCTTTACCACCTGTCTTAGTGCTTTTGAACCTTTGTAGGAATTGGCAGAAAATTACCAGCTGACCGGCAGTCCTAATGCATGGCCAGAATGTACAGATTTTTGTTTTAGTCATCTGTCTTGTGAGATAGATGAAAGTACAGTGAGGTGGGTTGAGAATTTGCTGGCTGGAAGAGCACAGAGGGTTGTCGGTGGTGGTGCAGAGTCCGGTTTGAGGCCTGTAAGTAGCGGTGTTCCTCAGGGGTTGGTGCTGAGTCTGGTCTCGTTCAACATCTTCGTCAGTGATCTTGTTGAGGGGATAGTGGCCACCCTCAGCAAGTTTGCTGATGATACAAAGTTGGGAGGATTGGCTGACACACCTGAAGGCTGTGCTGCCATTCAGCGAGACCTGGACAGGCTGGAGAGCTGGGCAGAAAGAAACCGGATGAGGTTTAACAAAAGCAAGTGTAGACTCTTGCATCTGGGGAGGAATAATTGCATGCACCGGTACAGGTTGGGGGATGACCTGCTGGAGAGGAGCTCTGCAGAGAGGGACCTGGGTGTCCTGGTGGACGACAGGTTGGCCATGAGCCAGCAGTGTGCACTTGTGGCCAAGAGGGCCAATGGCATTCTGGGGTGCATTAAAAAGAGCGTGGCCAGCAGGTCGAGGGAGGTGATCCTCCCCCTCTACTCTGCCCTGGTAAGGCCTCATCTGGAGTACTGTGTCCAGTTCTGGGCTCCTCAGTACAAGAAAGACAGGGATCTCTTGGAAAGAGTCCAGCGGAGAGCCACAAAGATGGTGAAGGGCCTGGAGCATCTCCCCTATGAGGAAAGGCTGAGTGAGCTGGGTCTGTTTAGCCTTGAGAAGACTGAGAGGAGACCTGATCCAGGTCTATAAATATCTAAGGTGTTGGGGGCAGAATGGCGAGGCCGGACTCTTTTCATTTTCAGCAGTGTGCGGAGACAGGACAAGGGGAAATGGCCAGAAGCTGGAGCATAGGAAGTTCCGCACCAATGTGCGCAAGAACTTCTTTATGGTGAGGGCGACGGAGCACTGGAACAGGCTGCCCAGGGGGGTTGTGGAGTCTGCTTCTCTGGAGATATTCAAGACCCGCCTGGACGCCTACCTGTGTGACCTGGTGTAGGGATCCTGCTTTGGCAGGGGGTTGGACTCGATGATCTCTGGAGGTCCCTTCCAACCCCTACGATTCTGTGATTCTGTAAAGTCAGGAAGCTATTTTTGTAAGAAAACAGGGAGTTTTAACACAGCTTAAGCCTTTCATTGAGCCTCAAAGTGATGACTTGTGTGTCCTGACTGAGGGAAGACACTTAGTGTTTTGATTATATGTCATTATGGACAAGGCATAGTTTTCCCCAAGAAGCTTGCGTTTACTCCACACAGCAGCCATTATCCACTTTGATCTGTCTTAAGATTCAGGAAAATGGTAATTATAGTGCAGTGGCATCATGCAGAGCTGAGAGCGTAACTAACTCTATTAACTAGTTATTTCTTTTGTGTGGTATCTCATATAAGACCACAGTAAAAGGAGAAGGAAGATAACCAAAAAGTACTTCAAAATTCACCTTCATTTTACAGAGTTCTAAAAATCAGTGATTCGGGTACATGCATATGCAGGCGAAAACTGAATTACTTGTTTTCTAACTTAGTAGTTCTAGCTTCTAGAACCTCTTATGAATTATGGTTATGTAGCAACAGCTATATGCATAGACAACTGGAGGAACAAATGTTTCTCTGGTGCATCCAGTTCCAATGTGGCTTTACAGCACAGGAAATAGAATGTGATAGTCCTAGTCAAGTACTGCCTGCCCATTGTAACAGTGGCCCACATCATTCACTGCTTTGTCACCTCAGTTGCTTATATTTGTTCATACTGCTTCAGTTTTGGTATAGGTCCAGTAAGTACAGCAGGATCTGTCACACAGTCTCTTAATGGATACTAGGCAGTTTCAGCTTGTATCTGGTACAGGCGATGTTAGTCACAAGGATTAGTGAAAGTAGGTGGAATTTAATTGCCTCTTTTCTGCATGTCTTCTTTGGTATCCGCTATGATCTACAGCCTGGCTGTGTCTCTAGGTTTGTACAGAGGAATAGTAGGGAAGCAACTGTTGGTCACATAGGATTTCTGAACCGATGGTGAAGTGTTAGTGGACCTGGTGCTCAGCAACTGGAATTAGATGATTAAAAAAGTTAAGTTTGGAGACAGTCTGGGCTGTAGCAACCATGTCCTGGCAGAGTTTGTGATCTTGAGGAATATGGGCCTGGCAAAGAGTAGAGTCAGCATCCTGAACTTCAGGAGAGTGAACTTACAGCATTCTAAGGAGTTAGTGGGTGAGATCCCCTGGGAAACAACTGGGCTTAGGAGTATAGGAATGGAGCAGAGCTGGCAGCTGTTCAAGGACACCTTCCTGAAAGCGTAGGAGCTCTCTGTCTCCCAGGATTAAAATCAAGCAGAGGAGGAAGAAATGAATCAGCTGCTTGGACTTCTATAAGACCTTTGACGTAGTCCCATACCACTGAATACAGGCCTAGGGCCCCAAACACAAGGATGTAGAGCTGCCGGAGTGCCAGCAGGAGGGCCACAAAGTTTAGAGGGCTGCAGCATCCCTCCTATGAAGACAGGCAGGGGAAGCTAGCTCTCCTTGCTCAGCCTGGAGAAGAGAAAGCTGGGGGAGACAATCACAGCCTTCCTGTACTTGATAGGAGCTTATTAACAGAAGAGACTTTTTATGCAGGCAGATGGTGATACTTAAGGTGAATGGATTTAAACAAAAAAAGTTTAGATGCCAGGAAAAAATTCTTTACTCAGAGGGCAGTGAGGCAGTAGAACAGCTGTTCCAGAGAAGCTGTGGATGCTCCATCCCTGGAGGCATTCAAGGAAGCTAAGACAGGATCCTGGGCAATCTGATCAGATGGGTGATGTCTGCACACAGCAGTTGGAATGGAACTGGGTAATCCTTAAGGTCCCTTCCAACCCAAGTCATTCTATCATTCCATATCACAATCTTCAGATTTTTTTTTTAGAAATTAAGAATTCTCTAGAGAAACTCAAACTGTCTGTTGTTACAAAATAACCTAAGGGTGTCTTAACTTTTTGGGCTGCCTGGTTCACATTGAGTGAAAAGGAATTATCTTGGGCCATATATAAAATATATTACTTGTACATCAATAATAAAGTATTTTGCAATATTTCTTACCAAAACGAGCAATAACAGCATAAAAATAGTGAGATGTGACCCTGTTTTTGTGAAACAAACATATCACCCTAATTCATAGGCAATGGCTGCAATTCTTAGTGAGCTTTCAAGGCACTTGTCAATTTTGTGATGAAATTTTGCTCTTCCCATGCTTTGTCCTTGAAAATAGTTTTTCACAAATCTAAGTACTGCCAAAAATGTCAACATGAATGAGGCATGACTGTGCAGCAAGGGAAATTTATCTCTCCAAAGAGAAGGCTTATAGACATCTGCTAAAGAAACAGTTGGATTTTTGAGCTGAATACTGGATTGCAGCTCCATACATTCCATTTGAAAATCTGCAAGTGTTACCTTGAAAATGGAGTCACAAGACATTAATTTTTTCCCCAACAGTCTCGAAGCCTATTCTCCAATTATTGCCTCAAAACAGGAAGTATGGCTGCTTATTTTTTGCTGTTGATAGTATTTCATTCAGTTAATGTACAGAAATGCACATGCTGTTGTGCACCAACTTTAGTTGGTGCTGCAATGCACCCCAAGCCCTGGTTTCAGCCCAGACAGTGCTGTGGGAATATAGTCTGTTATGTGGGAATATGTCTGTCTGCTGCGCACTATTGCTGTGGGAAGTGGGGCCACTTGGCAGAGCAGAGCTGCTGCCACAGTACAGAACATACCTGCAGTAGCCTGTATTGCCACCTGTTAACAAAAGCTACCTGCCTTATTTTTTTTTCCACTATTAACTGTGATGAATGATGTTCTCAACTAAATTCTCAGAAAGTGTGATGTGTCTTTAAGGCTTACTGCAGGATGAAAACTGCTGGAATGCTCTGGGGACTGTCTTCCCACATTACAAATTTGCACAGAATGTTACTTTCTAGAATTTAAAATCCACTCAAAAAAATGAAGAGGCCTTATAGAAAGTGCAGCAACTCGCATGTTTATAAAGTACCACCCTCCCCAAAACAGAACAGAATTTTGATAGAATTCTCATTTGTAGTTCATTTAATAGCTTAATTTATTAAACACATTATGTAAAATCTACATTGTTTTTTTCAGTTTTCATGTTTACACACAAGAGGTTTTTTTGATTCTTTTAACCATGATGCGACAAGAGCTTCCCATAGCCTACCTTCCTATGGGAGATACAAACATTAAACACTACAAGAATTCCTGGCTCATTTAACTCTCTTTTCATTGCCTTCCCTTTATTTCCCTCTAGGCCTTACACAAGCAAACAGGCTTGTATTCCAAAAGTAACGTTTCAGCAATTCCCAGGAAAAGTCTGCTGATAGAAACTCCTGGAAACAGGGAGAACTCCCAGAGAGGTCTATAACTCTTCATTTGATGAGAAGTTCTAACATGAAAGGTCAATCTCTTCTGGATACACAAAAGTAACTTGAGTGCCACCAACCAAGAAGTGCTGATACACATGGCGCCATTTGTGAGAATTTAATTACTTGAGGAATTCCTGTTAGCACTAGGTAGAGGTATTGTGCAAATCCTTAAATGATGCAATTTCACACCACTTTTCAGCTGCTGGCACTGCATACAAAGGGAAAAATAGGTATTAGCTACTATTTTTAAAGCAACAGAGCTACTCAAACTACCTGCAAACTACAGTTAATGTACATGTAAATCTGTCATGCATCAAAAGCCAATTTAACAGTATGTGAAAGGCCAGTATATTTAGCTAAGATCCCCAAAATGTATTTATTTAGCTAGATCCCCAAACTTTGACAGTTATCCTAGCCATACACAGAGGTAAGATTGTACCTTTATTCTGACAGCATTATCACACCATACCACATGCTGCATATCTGCATTATCCTAAGATACAACTCTCCTCGGTACTTAGACATTACCTTTTATTATACATCAACTAATTTATATTTTTTTTTCTTTTTTTTTTCTTTTTTTTTTTTAACTGAGAAAAGTGTTATATAACCATTCTTCATGGTTTTCAAATAAATCTAGAGTCCATATTTTTACAAGGAGGATGGAATGTCCAGCTGTTCGTCCGCTCTAACAGCTCTTGCAGTTCCTGTCCAAATGATATGGCACATTCTGTGAAATGAATGAACTACTCACCAAAAAAAAAGTTTCAAAGACATTAAAAATGTACATACGCTAAAAGTAATTTATATTGACAAAATTAGGAATGTTGCTTAAAGCTGTGCTTCAGAAGGAGGATGTTTAGGGTTAAGTAGCCTTCATCAAGGCACAGAACAGGAAGTGGTAAGCACAGCCATCTGTAGAAGAGAAGTTATGTACAACCACTAGTGAGGTGAGCATGCAAGCAAACACAATTTAAAACTGCACAGCTGATCTCTGTAACAAATCTGAACATAGTAAAATGGAAACACCGTGATTTTTTTAATAGCCACAGTTTTACTTCATTGTTAAAAACATGGCAAATATTTCCAAACATAAAATTCACAATTTGAATAAATGAAATATTTTAAACAAAGTGCTTCACAGATCTAAACCCTGCATGGTTGTGCTGTCTGGTCTAGAAGCATTTTGTAGACATCATAGGAGCATTTCACACAAAATCGAAAATGTCACTCAGGCGAATAAGAAACAGGACATTTCCACAGACATTTCTAACGTTTTTACACTTTCAAGTAGTTGAGTTCTTAGGGCCACTGGGTTTTGTAACAAATGTGTGCTACAGCAGTACGGGTTCGTGGGTTCCTTTAGCAGCAAAGGCCCCTTTCAAACGGCACGTGGTCTTTTTGGGTTGATCTGTTTACTGGCCTGTTCCTCCTCTTGTAGAGCTGCTCGGAAAGATTTCACTTTATCTATAATGAAAAAAAGAGAATGAGTACCAATATCCTGAAACTACTTTTTTTTTTTTGTGCATCTCCTTTGTATTTTCTTTTTCTTCCCTTTAACATTTTGGAATAAAGGAAAAGGAAATGGAAGTTGCAGAAACAAGTTCATACTTATTGAGGTGTAACAGAGACTATTCTTTCAAACTAGAATGACTGGAATATAGATGTGAACTTTTTCCTATGCAGCAGAACAATCATTTCTTCTACATTACATGACAGCATAAGAGAAAAAAATATCCCAAAATATAAGCCCACAGTACACATTGGTAATAAAGCAAAAGTAATTAAAAGCAATCTACCTCTAAGTTCAGTCAGAATATCAATCTTTTGATCCAGAATTGCTTCAAGTTGGGTAGCATAAGAATCCACATCATAGTCTACTTCTTCCGTCATCTCAAGAAGTGCTTTTTCATCTTCCAGCCATCTAATAGATTCCTAGATAACAGTTATTAAAAAAACAATCAAGATAAAACAAAAAAAACATTAGCAAAGGTACAGATTTAAAGATAAAGAGATGAATTACTTATACTCAATATGACTGTATTTCCCACTGTTTAATTATCTCACCCAACAAATTTCTGTCTTAAAATGAATCCATATTTTCAGTTCAGAAAAACGGTGTGCTCTGCATGCAATTTCTTAGTTCCAACAGCCATATCATCAACCATGTTACATGGTTCTACATTCACGCTTCAGTTTCAATTATGGGCTATTTGCCACTGTCTATGATGACAGCATTGTTAGAATCATAGAATCCATAGAGATGGAAAAGATCATTAAAGGTCATCTAAAGGTCATCTATTCCAAATCCCCTGCAACGAAGAGGGACAACCCACAGCTTGATCAGGTTGCCCAGGGCCCAATCCAGCCTCACCCTGAAAGTCTCAAGGGAATGGGCATCCACTACACTTCTGGGTAACCTGTCACCACCCTCACTGTACATATTTTTTCCTTTATATCCAACCTAAATTTTCCCCCTTTTAAGCTTGAAACCATTTCCCCTTGCTCTATCACCACAAACTCCGCTAACGAGTCTGTTCCCTTCAGATACTGAAAGGCTGCTAATAACTAACTGTGATGAGGTCAGCTCAGAGCCTTCTCTTCTCCAGACTGAACAGCCCCAGCTCTCTCAGTCTCTCCTTGCAGGAGAGGCGTTCCATCCCTTGGATCATTTTGGGGGCCCTCCTCTGGAAACATTCCAACAAGGTCATGTCTCTCCATACTGAGGACTCCACATCTGGATGCAATACTCCAGGTGAGGCCTCACGAGAGCAAAGCAAGAGGATCACCTCCCTCCATCTGCTGGCCACGCTTCTTTTATACAGCTCACGATTGGCTTTATAGGCTGTGAGCACATTGCTGGCTCGTGTACAGCTTGCTGTCCACCAGTATTCTCAGGTCTTTTCTGGCAGGGCTGCGCTCAATCCTTTCACCCCTCAGCTTGTATTGATAGTAGAAGTTACCTCCACCCAGGTGCAAGATCTCGCACTTAGCTTTGTTGAACCTCATAATGTTGACCTGGGCCCACTGCTCAAGCCTGTCTAGATTGCTCTGGATGGCATCCCATCTCTCTAGTGTGTTGACTGCACTCCACAGCTTCGTGTCATCAGTAAACTTGCTGAGGGTACACTCAACCCCACTGTCTATATCATTGATGAAGATATTAAAGAGTATGAGTACCAGCACTGACCCCTGGGGAACACACTTGGCACATCTCCATCCAGACATGGAGCTACTGACTCGATTCTGCAGCCAGTTCTTCATCCAGTGAATAGTCCACGCTCAAATCCATATCGTTCCAATTTAAGAAAGAAGAATATTGTGGGATACCATGTCGAAGTTCAGTCAGATGATATCAGTGGCTCTTCTCTTATCCACTGATGCAGTGATATCAACATAAACGGCCACTAATTGCATCAAGCAGGACTTGCCCTTGGTGAAGCCACGCTAGTTCTCCTGTACACCTCCCTGCCTGCCACGTGCTTTAACACAGCTTCCAGGAGAATCAGGAGGATCTACTCCACAATGCACAGAGGTAAGACTGACAGTTCCGTAGTTCCCGGGATAAACAAAACGTTTGCTCATGATGAGCAGTTAATTAGAGAAGACTGAGGTAAAAAAGTTTAGCCTCCTTTTGCCTGCAGTTACTAGCTTGCTTAAGTTACTCACTAGTCTCCCTTGGAATTTTCATTGCTACAGTCAAGGAACCAACACAATTATATCCATACTCAAAACCGAATTTGACAGAATCTGTAGAAAAGAAGAGCTATTTCAAGATCTATATTGCATGTGATAACTTCTCACACAGATATGAGTACTGAAAATGGAACACGCCTTTGCATTTCAATAAAAAAGTAGCTTAAAAAGTCATGCAGGAAAGATTGCAATTAGGAAGTTCACAGAACCATGCAAACTTACGCATTAAAAATGCTCTGATTTAAAAAGAGAAAGTAGCTGACAGTTCTAAGTATGCTGGGACCAAAATACTAAAATTAACTATTTCCCTCCGTGCTCACCAGCCAAGTAATATCAAAAGCATAGTCTAAACACCATGTATGTTGTAAGGACAAATGGAACTCACACTGGGATAGGATTCATCTCATCTAATGTAAACATATACATCCAAGAATTTAAGGAGAACTGACACACCTAGAGCAGAGCACAGTTCATTCTATTAACGACTTTTTTTTTTTAATTTAATCAGGATAGGGTAGTTTGTATCCCAGAATCATCATCTTCCCAGAGAAAGCTGGTAACAGACAACCTCTGCTTGGTACAACCCAGAGATTTCATACTGGTGCAGTACACTTCCACCCATGCTATAAACCTCAAGCGAAGCTGTAAACATGAGAGCTGAGGCTTGAACACATTTCCTTCTACTGATTGTGATGAGAAGTAATCTCCAACAGAAGGCCAGATGGACACACAGGGACAGTAAGAATCTTAAACTAACACAGTCTTTCCAAACATTAGAACAAGCAAGTTCCAATCATTAGGGTTCAGCTATGGCATATGGAGGAGTATGACTTTCACACCTCTGCATGTTTTACTTCAGGGCTAGTGTTTCAGAACTAAATGTATGAAATGTGTTATTTACCATCCTAATGCATTACATGCACACATATCAATGTTCCATAAAGTCTGATGCCTACATTGAGGACATGTGTATCCTACAGGTTTAATGTCCTGTATTCTCCTGCAGCAGACATGCCAAATGGAAGGCATGAATTAAGATTCTTAGGTTAAGAAGAGAAGGAACCACATTTCTTGCTGAAAAATAGCTATTTGTACTTATTATTACAATTCATTTTTTGACTGTAAAAGGATTTATGATCACTGTGTTGGAGTATTCCTTTCAAAGACCCTCACTATTAGCAAATGAAAACTTTTATGTATTTGTAAACAGGAAGCAAGCAGGCAGTTACAAAAATACTGGTCTGTTCTGACTTAGTATCTTAAAGGGAGATATCAACAAAAGGATACTTGAAGGCAGTATCCTATGAGGGATGTTCCAAAAGTAACACCTGCTATTTTATTACACTGGCCCATGACGTCAGAGGTGGATGTTGGTGGCATGACAGTTGAGGCTGAATCTTCCACCAGTATTTGTTGGCAGCATGAGGGGCAGTCTGACAGAATGACCTCATCATAGCATCATAAAATATCTTAAGTTGGAGAAGACCTTAAGAATCAATCAGTTCCAACCCCCCCCCACCATGGGCAGGATTGAGGTGCGGATAAAACAGAAGTGTGTGCCATTGAATTCCTCTCAATTTGAAAAATGGCACTCACTGCCATTCACTGATGTTTGCTGAACATTGCTGGAGAGCAGCAGTGGTGACAGCAATGTTGCAAAGCCATGCTCCAGGCAGCCATGCAGATGCCAAATGCAGACAAACACAGCATGCAGACTCTTATTTACTGCTAGCAAAAATATGTAGCTAATGATGGTGACTATGCTGAAAAATAATGTTATATAGTCCACTTAGGAATGTGTCTGAGAAGCAAAATTTTAATACATTTCCTGGGATGAAAGAGAAACATACGTTTCTGTCATCCCAGAAATGTATTAAAACTTTGCTTCTCAGACACATTCCTAAGTAGACTGTCCTACCTGCTCACTACAATGGGCTTCATGTAATAAAAAATTACAAAATCCCTGGCGTGGAGTAATGACTAGACTGTATCTTGCATTACACATGGGATTTGCTCTTTTGACTGGTAAAATCCAAGTTCTTAGATTAGGATAAAATAAAACAGCTCTGTGCTTTACCTGGAAGACAGTCCTGTGGTCTTCTACTACTTGCTCTTCCATTTCCACCATTTGTGACACAGCTTCATGGAAAGTAAACAACTGTGGAGAAACTTCCTCTTCCTAAAAACAATTAAAATCATCAGCCTGGAAAGAAGTGTGGCTATAGAAAATAAGCTGAATATATTCCATTACATCATGCAGAATGAAAAGAAATTTGCAAAAAGCAGAGCTTGTCAGATAGAATTTTATACTTTTAACATGAAATTCTCTAAAAATGAGGAAAGAGAGTAATAAAAAAAATCAAAATGTCAACTGATTTACATTTCATTCATATTCATTAAACGTTTCCGGTCACTTACCCTTGTGAGTACTGGAAAACACATTAGAAGAACAAGTTAAAATAGTGGGAAAAATGGTAATTTCTAGTAGGTTTCAATACCTAATGAAAACCAGATTTTCTATCAAAGCCTTTGCCAAAGATACCTAATAATAGGTAATTAGGGAAAAAAAATTCAATACATTTCAGGTAACTGGGATTAAGTTCATTAGGGTGAAAAAAAAAGGAATAAGCATGAAGAAAAAAAATCTATAAAGTATAAAGCAGTTAATACATTAGAAGAATGTACAGCATAGATTTATAAACTAGGGCAGACAGGACTTCTGCAGACAGTAGTAGTTAACAATCAAAACCGAAAGCACTAAGTGGGTTGCAATTAATTTTTTAGCAAGACAGTATGGTTTCTTATACCGTGCCTTTGAAGTCTGTATAAAAATACGTTGCAAAGGGTAACTGAATTCCACGTGAACAATGAAAAAGATACAAAACAATATCTGTCAGTTCATTGGTAGATTTCAGAAATCATTGAGTATGTTCTAGTTAATAAAATAAGAGAAATACGCCAAAGACCACAGAGCAAGTGTCTGGGAAACATTGATATTTCTTTTCCATCGTTCAGCATTATTTTTACAGACTGAGTTTTAATCTCTGTTGAACATTTAAGGAATCCAGACAAAAGCTGAAAGTCAGCAGTGAAAGAAAAATGTCCTTCGGAAGACAGCTTCCTGCTCATTCAGCCTAGGAAGACATTTTGGGAACATGGTACAGCTTTCCCACACTGGAAACTGGCATTTCCCACCAAGAAATTCAAGTTCTTTAAAACAGGAATGATGATTCCGACATGCAAAGAAAGGCATACTAACTTAAAATAAGTGCTGCCTGAAAGATAATGCTCAAAACCACAAGTATTTTTAAATAAAATGGATTAGCTTCCCAGCATACAGTTAACTGCCAAATATGAGGTGAAGCTACAGTGGAAAAAATGAGCACCAAATAACTTTCAGAACCTAGAGCAGGCACTGTGAAGACATTCAAGTTCTAATCATCAAGGAAGGTAAAGAAAAGTAAAGCATTATCCCTTCACTCAGCGTTCCAGAAAACTTTTCCTTTTAAATCTCTATGGGAATGAACTATGAAGTGAGAAGATGAAGGTGTATGCTAGCTACTTAGTTACTACAGGCTACAAAGACATATTATTCTGGATTTGTACTCGGACTGTATTTACCATCTTCTCTTTACAGACAATACTATAGACCACTTACATTTTGTTCACAAAGCAGTTTAAGATCATCTCTCTGAGGAGAGCTCCCCACTCCCCACTGAGTGTCCAAGTCATCAATCTGACTGGGAGCATGGTGTATAATGGGACGGATATCCCCTGCAGCACTTGGATCAATGGTTAGCTCTTTCACCCTACAATAAGAGAATATTTCATTTTCAAATTAGTAATTTAATATGCAAAGTAGCCATCACCACTAAAAATAAAGCTCTACGGGTTTATATGCAATTTATTTCATTTATTATGGATGATGATGTCACCTTCACAAATTTAATGTGCCATAAATATATTACTACAAAAAAAAAGTATCATTCAGTTTCAGTTACACGTAGATTAAAGTCCATGTTTCAGCAAAAGTGTCATGGTTTTACGTTTTTTGGTTTTCAGCATTCCACATCAATATATCATGTAGCGTACCGGAACTAAAGTGTAAATGCTCCAATTCCATGTACCTATCCCTGTACATGATGGAAGTCATGGGATCTGACCCTTCCAGGTGGGGTGGTCACTTACTGCCTGGCAGTGGGTGCTGGAGGGGTGCTTTTTTCCTAGCTGTTCCAAGCTTTTCAGGTTTGACTCAGTCTCAGGAACTCTCTCCCCTATCTTATTTATTAGTCTCAATTTCAATTAGATCTTCTTATATTGTGTTATTTTGCACTTCCAATATCATAGTTAGTAAAATAAGTTTTCCTTCATAGATTGTTGCCGCTGTTCCCCCCCCCCCTTCCTTCCCATTTTGTGGGCCAGGGTGGGCATGGAGGGGCAGGGGCCTACTGCCCCCTGTCACAGGCATAGATTGATCTAGTTGACGCCATGACAAAAAGTCATTTTTTCACTGAAATATTAATCCCCACCAAAATGCTAGAAGGGCATAAATTTTCAAGCTCTTAATATCAACTCCTTAAGAATAAAAACGTATGATAGAAAAGTTCATTCAATACTCAAAGCCTGACATGTTGTTTTTTTCTGTGCATATAAATATGCTTTAAAAAAATCTTTCAGTACTCATGAGCTGTTGTAAGCAAATCCACCAAGATTCTGATGAAAATCATTATTTGCAACCAAGCATCCCAGAAAATGAATATATCCTCTCATTAAAATAACTTCAGAAATATATTAATTATTCTATAAAAAGACTTGTTAGATTTGGTCCACTAAATATACAAAGGTGACATCACCATTTTATTATTTTTTTTTTTAAATGCATGAAGGAAAATAGCAAGCCTGGATAATAAGGGTGGATGTTTAAGGAGGATGAACAGAATACTGGGAAGATGATTGCAGTTCATGCAGAACCATCACCTGCCAAACAAAATAAAAATGAAAAATATATGTGACTCAAGGCAAGGGACGAATGAAAATTTGGTCTGTAAAATTACATAGCCAAAACGAAAACTTAAAAATAAAGATTCCATGTATAGAATGAAGTAGACCTGGTGATTGAAGGAGAAAAGTCGTCATACTCATAGGAAGGAGAGAGATCAGAGCGACTGCCACTACCCTGTGAGAAGGGAATGTCCGAAGGACTAATTCCAAATTCCTTTACTCTGCAGCAGCAAAATACAGCAGCAAATTAAGAGAAAATGTTCTTGTAAACACAATTAAAACAACAACTCTTTGTTTAATATTCTTCTTTAATAGCTTAACAACATAAAAAATAAGTTTTAAATTAAAACTTCTGCTAATCTGCAGGAGACTACAAATGCAGTGTTTTTGAAAGAGTAATTCTGGATTTCAGTCTGTGCTGTTAAGAAAATTTCCTCTACATTCACGATCTTATCAAATTGCTCCGTTTAAAGTATCAAACCAGTACAGCTACAACACTTTCTGGCCTGCCCACTTTCTTACACTGCATACTCACTGGTGTTCAGCACTCATAAATTACTTGTATTATGAAAATGATTGCTAGAAGAAAAAAAGCTTAAAAAAAACAGAAAATAAGAGGCAAATTTACAGTGGTAATTTACAGCATTTACCCTCTCTCAACATACAAATGTGACACCAAGAGGAAGAAAAAGTTTCACCGCAATTACTTCATATACTAGAAGTTGGTGTTTAACTGTATTTGTATTGCTTCCCCCCCCCCTCCCCCCCAGTATTAATTCAACATATGTTATATGGGACAGGAAAATCCAATGAGTCCTGGTCAACATGGAATTCCCTCCTTTACATAACTGCAAGAGACTTCACAAGGAATGCAATCAAACACGAATTTGAGCCAGACAGATCTGCTACTAATTCTCTTGCTCCAGGCACTAACTCAGATTATAAGAGGAGTCAGTTGGTAAGCTTCTACAATGCTCTTTTTGCTCATTAGTGGCCAGCCAGGGCTGCACAGGACGACACAAGACATGGTTCTGCTCTTAGCTTCTTTTGCCTGGGTGAAAGATAATTCCAGGCCACTAGATGGTAGCCTATTCTGAAAAAGTTAACAGAATTTCTAACAGCCCATATGTAGCTTGACTCCTTTGTTACTGGCAATCTCTGGGTCTGGCTGGAAAACTCTAGCAGATCCGAATGCAACACACACAAGATATAAGTAAACAAGGAGAACAACAGCTGGGAAAGGCTCCTTCTAAAATTACTGAAAAGAAGCTAATGTTTTCATAGAGCAGCAGCAGCAAATCCAGAGGTGCCGACAGTCTCTGGAGGTGATAATTTCTCTAGACTGATGATATCATCACTGTAGGATTAACCAGCTCTTTCCCTATTTATCTCAGATATTTGCCTACAGTTCAGAAGTACAAAATCATTACAAGAGCAAAAGTGGAATTTTTAAATGAATAATCTAGCTGACAGATACATCAAACAGGTTTGTAACACCTCAAAATTACAAGGGGATGGAAAAAACATAGTACAGAAATGTATCCCTGCCAGCACTCCAGAGAATCATTACGAGTAACAAGTACACAACAACCCCCTAAGGCAAGAGGAGGTGTCTTCAAAAAAGGGGCAAAAATAGCAGCATCTTCTATACTCCTTGCATTCCACATTACACTGATCTCTGGAAAATTGCTTAAATGCGGTTTTTACTGGTTCTTCTGTTACGGTTGCAAAAAGTGGCTAAGTGAATTAAATGTAAGCCTAAAACATTATTTTGTTTTTATCTTATTATCAAATGCAAACACTTAAAAATATTCAGGGAGCTGAAACAATTCTACATCATGGAAAACAAATCCAAACTTCACTAATCAACAGTATATATTTAATAACATTTTCCATACCTATTTGCGTATCTCAAAGTATTAAGAGTATTTTCACATGATGCCATCCCTGGAGAAATTGTAGCAATCTGCAGAAAATATGCCAATGTTAATAGGTTGTTTTGCACAGATGAAAGGATAGATGAATTCAAATTAACTTTTGTTTTCCCCACTAGAGTCCCCAGTTTCATGCAAGGTCCTCTACAAGAACAAATATCATTGTATTAAGGCAGCTACACAGCTATACACAGCAGACATCTCAAGAACAGATGCATGAAGCTGAAGCATCAGATCAGTTTTTGTATAACTGTAACCTGACACATCCACGCAAAATTCAATTTCCCTCATCTGGCAGCCTTTACACAACTTGCGAATGCAAAACTCAAACTGAAAGATTAAGACTTCTCAAAAAGAGAAATATACCATTCAGTAAAAAAAATAAGTCTAATGTATCCTCCATACTATCACTACCATTTTGTTTGTTTTTGTTGTTTGGTTTGTTGTCAAGTTTTTTTTTTGTATGCATTTTCAAAGACTGTTCTACATTCAACAGACGGTATACTGATTTGGGAGATGTTTTGGCTATTGTCCAAAATGGTACTTAAATACATGTTCAATATCTTTAAGTATTTTCCTTAAGCATTTTCTTTCTCTGAACTGAAAATTATCTGTAAATAATAATATTTGATATCTAACTTATCACATATATTTGGAACCTCTAGGATTTTTCTTTTCTGGTTAAATAACATACCTAGAATATCTCACCTTATTTTCAGCACACAGCAATAAGGACAACAGGGGCATCACTATTTGTTCTAGCTTTTCTCAGCACTCCAATATTTTTTTTTTTATTTATTTTTTATCCTTTCAGGATAGCCATAAAGGCACTAACCAGGATAAACACCTCTGTGATCCTACACACTAAATTTTCTGCTAGCAGCACAGCATCGTGAGACTAAAACTGGTGAAAAATAGATAATCCTGGTCTTCTGCTCTATCCTGCTGCTGACATTACTGTGCAAATAATTCCTGAGAGGAATTTCTCCTACTGTGAAGAAAGGAAAGTTATGCAGTGGGAGGAAGTTAGTGTATGCATAGCTCTTTAGACTTTCCAAGTTTAAGTCTCTAATGCTAATAAACATAGTAAAGCATCATAGGTGCTAATTAACAAAATCTCAAAGCTCCTAAAATCCTTTCAAAATCATATTATGAGAAAGGTGCACGCATCACTTCCATCAGCTTAATGTTCAGAGCACACATGGCAACTACAGCAACGCCAGGAGACTGTTCAACCTTTTCAAGCATATATGAACAGCTGCTATAGGCAAGTGTCACTGCAAGTGCTGATACAACTTTCAGGGAGCAAGACTCAGTCTGTTGAACAGAAACATTCACTAAAATCACATGTTCTTATGCCCCAACAAGCCTAGTGTAGGAATGACAGGATGGCTCTGACTCCTCCACCACTCACTTCCTCGTTCATAATTCCAGCTGAGGAGGATGGAAAAGATGGAAAAGGCTGCACTGTATATATATATATGCATATATACACACACACACACAGGAATATCTTTAAGACAGAAACATGATTCTTCCTACCTTTAATCTACACTGATTATAAGCCAAAGAGAAATCAATGTCCCTTTTGGAACACTGAAGTACCCAAGCTCCTACTTCCAGTCTGAAGAAAGGGGCCTTAATCTTCAGCAAGATTTGCAGCACATTCAGGATGCAGAACTGGCTGAAAAAACTACTCTATGTAGCTACCGCGTGAATTCCAGATTATACAATATTCTACAGTGTAATTGCAGCAACTAATAAAATTCAAGACAAAATATTATGCTGATTTCATGTTTCTGATAGTTTGAGATACAACTGTAGTTGTGAGTTTTTATTAATTGTACATTTCCACTCATTTTCATGGGGGAGTTCTTTTCCTTAATGCAGAATGTATCAAACATAAAATAAAGCGATATGATCCGTATCAGATATATCAAGTGTTAAAAACCCTTAAATCATGGATTATTTTTGATGATTGATTGTTGTATATTTAAACAGGAAAAAAAGTTACGGCACCTTTAACAAAAGCATAATAAATAAAAAGGCTACAGCAAAACGGAGACATCTTGTAAGCATTTCCAGGAACATTAAGGGTGTTGGTGAGAACTTCATGAAATACCCATAACTGTTAATCCTTCCGTGCATAGAGAGTAGTTCCTAACAGCCTAACGTTCCAAATCTTCAGTGTAGTGGATACATTAGCTAGCAATGCATTGTTTTGCTTTTGTTCTCTGATTCTGAATAGGATTTGTGAAGTCATGTGACAGTGGAAAGAAAATAAACACATGTTTTCATTAGAAAACTGAAGGAGAGTAAAAGAATAATAAAAATGCTATTTTATCACCATTTTCAGACTAGAACCACTAAAAAGCTAGAGAAGACAAAGCTGCGCTAACGCTGTGGTTTTCATGCTGTGGTCTGCAGACTTCTGTGGCGTTTAAATTGATTGCAAGACATCTGAAAAGTGGCCATTACAAGCAAGCCTAATAGCCGCTGTTTGTTGCAGAGAGCTTGCATTTCCATCAGGGTAGAATGTTATGGAGGCAGAAATAAAACCACTGAACATGAATCCCTTCATCTGTCCTTTCCACTCCCCAACAGAATTCTGTTTTTCAGTCCAACGCAAACACACACAAAATATACAATTACTCATCCCATATACCCCAACTATCCTCACCTCCAACAGTCTAGAGCATACTCTGATGCCTGTGATACGAACTCTAAATTTACCTTCATCATTTAAAGGCCATAACTCATCAGAATACTTCCTTACATTACCTTTTCAACAATCTGATTCAACAAATAATACCCTTAAACAATTAAGACATTACTAAAAAGAACCCTCCACCAAGAGCAACACCACTTTAGCTAGACCATTCTAGCCAGGTCCCTAGATAGAAAAGTATAAGTTATTGCTAATAAGAGGGGGAATGAATTACCTGAAATATCTCTGCTGAAAGTGTCCCTCCAAATATAACAAGTTTATTTTCTTGATTTCTTAAGCTTATAAGATTTAATGCAACAGATTGCCAGCAGCAAATGACAAGTTCTAAACACAATATCCTGTATTAGTAGCTTTTCTCTATGAAACTGTTAACACATACAGTTAACTACACAAACTTACCATACAGGTACGGGAGTTTTCTCCAATGAATGAATCTCTTAGCACCTGAGTAAGTTTACTTGCTCTGAATGGCGTATGAGGTTTATTTCGGCCTAAGGCTCTAATGCACTCCTGAAGGAACAAAGAGGTTTGTATTTATTCAACCCATGCTAAGAAAAACAGATAATAAAAATTCAATTCAAAAAAAATCAGATAATACATATAGTAATTTGCTATTCTCTAAGACATCATTAAAGTTTACCCTTAAAGTTTTGATTCAAGAAACGTTACAGTTTTTACCCCTCCTCAAGTTCAGTAGAGAGGTAGAAACCTAAAATGAACCTAGGAACCTAAAGAATTTCCTGAATATGATCCAAAACTTCCACATATACATATCCAACAACAATAAATACAGCCTTGCCATTAAGCCTCCAGGCTAACAACCATATCTGACTACCACCTATAAAAGCCTGAATGACCTAGAGCCTCCACCAGCAGAAATCTGGATGGCAATGCGTTGACTCTTCTCAATCAAAAGCAATAACTATGATTCTGACTCTGCTGTTGCTGACCTTCTTTACAGGTCAGGTGAAAACAGCGTAGCCCAAGCTGTATAAAAGCTTCCACAGATCACAAGTACAGCAAGTGTAACTTCATACTGAACTAGTAGAAGTTGGAAGGATACTTCAATATATATACCATTTTCTGCTCTAAAATATTTCTCGTGGAAAAAAAAACAGTAATGTTTTCTCTCTTGCTTATAAGGGTATTAGGCTAAACAAATATCTGCAACTTTTTGGACAGTTTCAGTAAAAAAAATAAGGTGCAGAAGCAAATATTAAGAAATTACTATAAAAGTCATAACAGCAACTTAATACAACAGTGCAAGCCACCACTGTTATAATCTAATCATCATTTCTGTCCAGAGTTCAAACACCTGCTAATAAATTACTCCTTATGCAAGTCTGAACTTCTTCCAAAACCCATACTAGAAACCATGGCATAACAGTACAAGAAAGCATTGCAACTGTGAAACAGCAAATAACAGAACTAAAAAAACGTTTCAGTCTAGTACTACCAGGATATAGAACAGACACAATGGCAAGCTGGCTTTAATGAATAATTAAAAAAACTCATGAGTATAATTTTATAGAATGGACACAGCTCAGGTAAACAGAAAGACTGAAGCTCACATGTAAATGCTTAAAAAGGTTTCAGTAAGAAAGGCTTAAGTAAGAATCCATTGAAATCTTTTAATTATTTTCTGTGTTACTACTATGTTTAGATAAGGAAAAAAACAGCTCAGAAAGTAACAAATGTATGCTGAATTACTGGTACAGCAACAAGTGAATTAAGCTATTATAATTAATTACAGTAATTTTCATTTAGCTTACTACTGAAAAAAAAAACTGTATTGCCTCCTTAAGTATGTAAGAATTATAGCAGGACTAGCCCAGCTTTTAAACGTAAATAGATAATAAATATTTATATAAATAGTTTTTAGATTGTTTTTCGTCCCATCATAGCTCAGAAAACCAAGCAAAGAAATGACAACACTACTTCCACATAGAGACATTCAAGAAATAACCTTTTGTATCAACTCCGAACATGCTAAGGGATCATTACACATGTGAATAGCAAATCTTGGATCAGCACCAAAGTTTACTCTTCGGAACACACCAGTTTAATATGAACTTGAAAATAACTTCAAGAGTGTTGAAAAAGAATGAGACAAACTACACAATGCTTTTTGAGACAGAGGAAAACTGGAAAATTATAACATCAATGTTAAACAGTTCTATTTTATTGTACCACTGTTAAAACTTTTGCAAGACTTATTTTTTATTTTCCCTTCTGCATATAAACTAGATTTCAATCACCAGTACAGCAGCAGCATACTTTATCACAAATAAACAGACAAATTGTATGAAAAATAATTATGTTGTATGGGTATGCTAACTAAAGTTAGTTGCTTATTTTATGAATTTCTTAAGTAAAATAAAACAATTTTATTCAATCACATTTGGAAAAAAAAAGTGATAAAAATCAACACAGTGCTGCTTGCATTATTTATTTTGATGCTACATCAAAACAGGCCACAGTTTTGGAATTGCTGCTTCCAGTTTTTCAACACGCCACACGTGCCATGTTTTGTAATGACATACTATAATTCTGTGTTTTGCAAAAATTGTTTAGAAGCAGAAAAAAATATTTTATTTAGACTGATTCTCTTCAGAGCATTGCAAAGCAGAAGAAAAAAACATATGAGTATTTAAACAACATTTATTGATGAGTTCTGGATTAATGTATGAAAACCTGTAATTGAATCACAGGTTGCCATGGCAAACAGCCAAAAAACAGTTCTCACATTGTTAAAGAATCAACTTAATTTGTTAGTTCTTCCTGCATATACTGCTGCTGTGGTGTTTTCCTCCTTAGTGAATTAATTAGCAGCAGTGAACAAATGTCATGTTACGCCTTTATTTTAAAAATACACATATTTACACAGACACACAAATACTGAGACAAGTAGGAATATTTCCAATAAGTATTTCAGAACTTAAGCGGCAAAGTAAGTTAACTTTCCTCACATCTTCTTCCATCTTAGACATACATTGGAAAAGTCTTCAAAATTCAAGGTAATTTTGGTTGCTTGTTTTTGTACTAACACTTTTCATGTAGTTTAAAACAAATTTCTGCAATGTTTCTATTTGGTAATGACCAGGTGTTCCTTCAGGCATTCAGAGGAAAAAAAACAATGCATTATTTTACCTGTCACACACAAGTAGACAGCGCAGACAAGTAAAGTCTGAAAAAAACACTCGTTTTAATGGTCATTTCTATTTTATGTAGAAAACTTCCACCTACTCAAATGTAATGGAAAAAATTCAGTTACCTTGAGTGCTAAAAGGCTCTTGTTAATTTCAGCTCCTTCCAGCCGCGTCTGTCTGTCTGCACTGGAAGTATCAGCTCCTCTTTCATTTCCAGCCAAATCTATCAAAGAAAATTTACCATGCAATTTCCCTTTCCTTCGGAGAATAATCTGAAACACTGCATGGCTTCGAGATGAGTGTGCATTTGCAGATGTCTGACCAGATGTCCTTTAAACAAAAGGAGAGAAAAAGGGAACACACAAAGATGTGAAGGACCATACACATTAAACATATACGTAATACATGTATGAGGGCTGTTCTGAAAACAATGCCTCTTGTATTATTCTGTTGGACGAACACATCGGGGTGGATGTTGGTGGGATGGCAGTAGAGGTTGAACCTTTCACCAATATTCCATTACATTTTGTTGCCATGTTACACATAGTAGCACAGGAGCAGTCTGACAAAATGCCATACATGATAGTGCAGATGAAGCAAAGGTGTATCAACAATTTACTCCATGTGGAAAAAAAGGCTGACATTCACCGACCCTTGCTAAACACTGCTGGAGATCAGACAGTGGATGTGAGCACAGTGAGATGGTGGGTGGTACATTTCAGCAGCAGCAACAGCAACATGAAAGACAAGCCATGTTCCAGATGGCCATGCAGATTTGAGTGCAGCCTTTAGGCTCTTATTCATCACTGGCAAAGAATGCATAACTAGTGGTGGTGATTATGCTGGAAAACAGTGTTTTGCAGCTGAGAATTTGCTCTATCGAGTGGCATTATTAGGCTCTCTGTATCTGTTGTAGTTACCATGGAAATAAATAAGAGGTGTTACTTCCAGAATAACCTACATGCTTTCAGTACAGAGTCCTGTTTCTTCTTACCTACACTGGCAGCATGTCTAACATGCTGACAGACACTAGTGATACAATCCTAATAATCTGGCACACATGGCAGAGTTACATCTCTCTCTCCAGCTTCATAAAGAAATTGAAGATTTTTTTTATTTTACCTTCATCTTAAAAGCAAGAATGAGTTATTTATTTCAGACAACAAGAGAGCTTACATGTAAAATTGCCAATGGCATTCTTTTTCTCTCATCAAGCAGCAGTCCATGTCAAAGACTAATTTTAAAAGCAATGAAGTTACATTTTAACAACGAAAGAACTTTATGCTTAACCTCTCTCAGTAAATATAAAGGCCGTTCAGATCTGAAGAATCTGGCAGTATTCCAGATTTCAAACAATGTGAATTTAAGTCAGTAAGCTGGTTACATAAATGCAAGCAGTTCATATACTGTAGAGAAGTCTCTTCCTCCATGTCTCTAAGAGGCAGAGAAACTCTATCTTCATACAAAAGGCAAGTAGACTTACTCCGTGCAGTCAATATTTTCAAAAAACTGCCTATTAAAAAGCCATCACTATGCAGAGACAGAAAAAACAAGAGGTGTTCTAATTCATTAATTTACAATGAAAAATTAGTGGAAGCTATGAAAGATACCTGCAGCTGTTGCCTATTTCAATAAGCTTAAGAACATCTTCAACACATTTGACTTCTCGTTCCTGTAATCCCACCACTTGGACTTGCTGTTTACCATCTTCCAGCACTCTTAATTTTGTCTTCCTGTTCAACAAGTCAAAAACCTTATGGAAAGAGGGGGAGAAAAATAGAACAGTTGGAGAGGAATTAATTTTAAAAGACATTTGTTTCAAATCCTGTAGCACAACGTTTGGAAGAGAAGTATAAATAATTATTTGAAATAAAGCATTCAGATGATAAAATCCCAATAATTACAAAACAATCTCACAATCTTGCTGCGAAGAAGTACTTCCTTACCTTACCACTGTAGATCTCAAAAAATGTTGCATATACTTGAAGTTCTAACTTCTTATAGTTTGGTTTCTTTAGCATTAAAAAGACGTCTCGAGCTGCGAATATATTCCCCAAATAAACCAAAATTTAGTTACACATTTTCATTTAACATTCATTATTACATAACAGCCAGCATTTCTCATAATTTGCAAATAAAATAGATATGATAAATCAACCAAGTTTAAGTCACTAGAGTTTATACTGCCAGACATGGAAAATGTTGAAGGTCCCAAGTAGTAAACTGAACCATGATCTTTATTTTATTTTTGAAACACTCTATTTATACACTTATCTGACCATGTAAAGACTACAGATCTAGGAACAAGTTCCCATGTTACCAAAAATCTCACTGCAATACAAAATAAACACTCTAATGCTCATACAAAAAACTGCAGAAAATATAGGACAACACAGTGATCTCAACTTGCTTGTGAAAAGCCAACAGACCATAAAGTCTTACCTGCAAGTGCATATATTCCTTTTGAACAATCTTGGTTCTTTCCTGAAAAGTCACCACCCATAGTCTATATTAAATAAAAAAAAATAAGAAAATCAAACACCAAAATAAACATGACAAAAATCACAGAGCTTAGATCTCTTTTTCATAGAATTTAGTGAAGTGTGCTGTACATAAAAAAACAGATTATTTCTTACATGTAGAAGGAATAACTTACATGGGTTTTTCCACTGCCTGTTTGCCCATACGCAAAACAAGTGGCCATTCCCCTTTCAAATATGGTCTCTACTAATGGTCGAGCTGTAAACCTAGAATGAAAAAAAGCAAACAAAACAAGCAAATAAAAAAACAAACAAAAAACCCATAAGAAACAGAAATACTTTAAGATTTCACGACCACAGGGACAATATACACAAGAAGTGACAAAACTGGTTCTGTGCCTTGAGAAGCCAAAGAATATTTCCAAATTAATTCTTGAACTAAAGACTAAAGAGGTTAACAGAGTTCTAACATATCAAAATAACCTTACAAAAGTATACAATAGCTAAAGAGCATCCCCAGGCTTTTTTTGGTTTTTGTTTTTGGTTTTTTTTTTTAAATAACAATGTTATCCTTCTTTAAACCCTCAGGAAAAAAAAACAAAACACCTTGTTTTAATAATGCAACACAGCAAAGCTTACTACATGGAGTTTGTAGCTCCTTAAAATTTCTGACAGTCAGCATTAGAAGATACGTAAGTAGAACAGTAAAAGAGAAAATCATTAGGTTTTGCCAATATAAAAATATGTTCAATTTTTTTTTTCTTTTTCTAAGATTTACTTAAGATATGTGGTGAAAACAATATTGTGATTCTTAACATCTTGAGAAGTTACATACACTGAGAAAAAGGCTGGAGATGTAATTAAGTTCAGAATAGAAACAAAACACATACTGTTACTGTTTGTAGCTGTTTAACACAGTTACTTCAAGAAAATCTTGAAAAAGCAAAGGACAACCTAATAGAGCGTTACTTCTACTAAATAGTGATAAGAGTGTTTGCAATACACTCTAAACTTCAAGGTGTTTACACTAAGACAGAAACAGGAATGATTGCTTATAGAAACACTGAGGTCTTAGGAGCTCCTTTCATTCTACTCTGGAATAAACAAATAAGTTACTATGAGTAAACAGGTAAGATCAACTCATTCAGCAGACAAGCATTACAGAATCACTAATTTTTCATCAAAAACACACCTAAAGATACCTGATTAGCCTTAGTCTTATTTCCTCCAAGCATACACTTCCTATGTCCTCAACCAGATATTTTCTGTTTATTACCTGTTTGCTCTTTGTATACTGTAAATACAAATTTCAGGAAACCTATGGTTGAGTCACCATCCCTGAATGCGTTTAAAATCCGTCTGGATGTAGTGCTCAGTGACATGATTGTTAACAGAGGGTTATCAGAATTAGGGTAGTTTGGTTAGGTTGTGGTTGGACTCGATCTTTACGGTCTTTTCCAATCTAAGCAATTCTACAATTCTATCCTTCTAAGAAACATACTCCATTATCTCCATTTAGTTGAATTTTAAATTATTTTTATTTATTAAAAAAGTTAATATATATATTTTTTTTAAATAAAGCAAAACACAATCATGCCTAGAAAAGATTTCATAAAGCATTATACAACCTAAATTACTACCGAGCCAAAAATTTTCTCTCGCCTAGAATCTCAACTTGTAATATTGATCTTACAAAAATACAAACTCTGATTCTCCCTTAAATATTCAAAATGCATACCATGCAAACTGGTAAGCATTTTTTTTTTAATGTTAAAGAAAAACTGCAACTCAGTTTTGTGGCTTAAGGTGTCAAAAACACTTGAAATACAGCTTACACAAAAATACTGAAAAAAGAGTAGCAGATTTCTCCCTGACAAACTGAAAAGTGTTTTTCAGTACAGAAATAAAGTAATTTTAGCACCAAAGAAAACTAGAGTAACCACATTACTTTCCCTCCCCACTGTGAGAATACAGTATGATATTTTGCTCTTAAATTCCAGAGACCTGGAAGCAAGCTATTCTTCAAGTAATAATCAATACTATGCTGCCTGAAGGAAGAGAAAAAAGCCTGTCCTACCACCTAGGCCAGAGATATACCGTTTCAGTATTAATACAAACATCTTTGAATATTTTCTCATAGCATCACTATTATGTAACTAATAAAAATTACTCAGAAGAAATTAGATACAAAAATATAATGCTATATGCCAAAAACATCTTTCACAACTGAAAAGTATGCTCTCAAAGATACACGAGGAATAACAAGTATGGAAATCAAAGAACTGTTGTTAAGCAGGAGAAATGATTCTACGTTGCAAGAAGCATGTTACCAACTAGTTGGCATTCCCACAGGCTTTCTGTGTCAAGAAGTCACCAAAAGACAAACATTAGTGAGAAGTCTCAACACTGTGCTAATGCTACACTAACACCCAAAAAGGCTCACATCAAGAATAAAACAGATTTTCATTTTCAACACGTTTCAACAAATCTTTTGCTATGTACTTTTTCCTTTCCACCCACAGCATCGATCAGGATATCACACTACCTTTCACCTCCTGGCTGCTGGATTAAAAATAAGCACTTCTCTTTGAGGTAATGTGAAGCACTCTCCAAACATTCAGAAAGTTATCTTCACAAATGTCTTTTTAATATCAATATCCCTCAGAAAAAGATTCACAATATTTGAACTGCATACCAAAATTAGCACCTACCATGCCATCTTGCTTACTACCATATCTAATGCATTCGCTGAATGGTACAATGCAAGTAAGAACTTCTGATAAGGTTTTTCAAAGCATTCTGAGTATTACTCTGTGCCAACTGGGAAACTAAAACAGAAGACCAAGTGGAAAAAAGAGACCCAAATACCTTGGGGCTGCACACGCATTTGACTTTGTTGCTGTTGTTATTAAATCAAAAAGTTACGGCATTTTCAGCAAGATGAATTAGCTCCCAAAGAGATCTGTCTTACGTCAGCTGAATTTCTCCTAACAGACAAAGCAGCTCAGAATTCTCAGCAGTATAAAAAAATCTAGCAATGCTTTTTTTTTTTTTTTTTTTTAATTCACCCTATTCCAATATTCAAATTTGTTAGTTATCAAATATTCTATAGCAAGCTATTTGGGTCTGGTGCTACACTTCTGTTCCAAGTTCCTGTAGCAATGCCTTGTGCCTCAGGTGCTGCACCCATACTAATTAAGAAGCAAACAGCGCTTAGATGGATAGCAATGAAGTTGTTGAAAACATTCACTGGCTGAGAAGACAGGCAATACAGGCTCGAGTTTAGCAAGGTAGGGCTTGGAGAAGGGCTGAGAGCAGAAGCAAGGTCAACAGAGGTGGAGATGATACTGAAGATGAAAATTTCAGCATGAGCAGAGTTATATTCAAATTACATAGGTAAAAGAAGTTGGAATAAAGAGAATAGGAGTCAAGGGTTAAAGTAAGCCCACAGTTACTAGCACAGTAAATAAATGAGAAAAAAAAGATTCATAAAAGAAGCATACGACATACCTGTAAACCATTTCATTCGGAGCCGTTTCATCAAAGGCATAATCGAAACGAAAAGTTTGGTTTTCTAGGTACCTTGTTAAATCCACCTTTTGTTTTGGCTCATGTACCATCACAACATCTTTGCTAGGAATTGTTATTACATCAAGGTCTTTCATCAGAGTTTCTATAAAATAAGTGAAATACAGATTTTTAATCTATTAACACGTTTTTCCTCCCCAGTGGTTACACTTCTATAAAATCTCACATAACACAGCTACTCTAAGTAACAATAGTGCAAACGACTGTTGCCTGGATAACAACCTGCTAAATAAGATTTCATTTTGGAAATTTAATCATCCAATCAGTGGAGAGAAATTCATAATAAGTGTTAAAAAGTTGAGAAGAAAAAGAAAGATTAGTTATGCTTTGTAGTGTATTCTATAATAATGTTTTCTATGGATTTGAGTTCTTTTACTAAGGTTTATTTACTCTTCTGCAGTTTACACTGTGAGTTTTTATAAATAACTTCTCTGGAGAAACTGGACATCGCAGCTACTAATTGGACTGTCCAACATACAGAAATTAACATCTTTAGAAGAACCATCTTTATTTTTACATTTTGCAATTTCATTTTCTCTAAATCCAAATGTTACAGTAAGTAAATGTTTTTAAAATGTTTTTTAAAAAGTATGTTATAATAAACTATCTTGTAAACAGAAATCAAAAATGCTAATGATGCTTTCTATCAATGGGAACAAACAAACAAAAGCCATCTAGATGTGATTTCAACAGTGAGTTCCCAGGTTGTAATTACTAAGCAGAACTACAATTTCTGGCTAATTGTTGTGGGAAATAAAAATCAGCAAAATGTCTTACTTGCAATTCTACATAAAATTTCTTAAGGCACATAGTTCAAAAATTAGATGTAGCTTTACACAATCAGATAGAAGCCTTTTCACCAGTTAACACACTCAAACAGTACAGTGGTTACCACTTCATGATGTTTCATGCCAACACAAGAACGCATTCAAGCCACAATGTAATCAAAATTTCAACTGCATTGCAATAAAATAAAATGCAATTATTTTTCAGTAATCACTGGCAAGAAATAAAGAACACCAGTAAAAATGAATATATGAAGGTCAATTACTTGCAGAAACAGCTTTTCCACTAGAGCAGTCAAAAGCTGTTACATCCTTAAGAACTGTTTGCAATTAGACATCTACCTCCACCCCAGCTCTAACAACCTATATTGCTGATAAAAATTTGGAATACTGTCTATGAAACTCACAATACATTTCTCAATTGTAAATATACCTCACTAAAATAAAGTATCAACCCAAAGATATACTTCCTGCAAGGTCAATTCACAAAATGATTTGCACTGTGAATGCCTGAAGACTATAGCGATAATTTTACCCGCATGAGGCTGACAGAGTGATTGGCAGACCTGACTTAAACATCTTACAGAATTCCAAAATACAGAACATGGAAAGGGAAAGGTATTATGTTTGACGTATTCTTCATGAAATACAGATACGAACTTTTTTCCCCCTCTTCAGTGTATTGTATGCTACTATCTTCGATTTTTTCATACTCTTTATTTAAAAACATGGCATAAGAAACACCACTTCTTATGAACTCTCTGTCATGGTTTTAAAACACTCTCAAAAATAAAATACATATTTTCAGAAGATTGTATCATAGAGCACTGGATTACCTCTCTGCTTTCTCCTTTGCATAATCATCTCGTTAACACTTTTTTTAAAAAAAAGCTTATTCTTAAAAATATAAAATAACTTCAATGCCAACTCCCCTTTTGCTTTGATGCTTATCTTCCTAAAATCTCCTCAGCAATATTTTCTTAATAGCTTATGATCACTCATAGCTAAAATATGCATTTTCAATACATTTTCAATCCAACTTCTGAATCCTAGTTTGTTCCTCGTAACAATTTGCTGTCACTTACTATAATTTCATTTTGTGCAATCTCAGTGCAGATGATTGTGTATTGAATACCTTTATTTTATACTTTACGAAAAAACAGCTGAAACTAAACAGTTTTTAGGATGATTAATTCCTTTCAGATCAATAAGAGAAAAAAATTGAAAAACAAAAACTATATACTGACTTCAGCATACATTTTCACTTTGTTACATAATTCTCCTCTATGCCTCTGTAAATGCTGGCTCCAGATAATCCTCAAAGTATAGTTCTGAGTACAAAAACACTAATACACCCCATGTTGTTTCAAGTAGAGTGGTACTCTTTGAATCCTTTAGCTAAAGGAAAAGTGAAAAAAAAATCTTTGGAGGTGAAAATCAGTTTAAATTATTGCTGAATTTAGATGAGTTCCAATCCAGAAACATCTGTGATTCTTAATTTCCCACTGACAATGAAGAACTTGATGGAAATGCTGGGACTTAAATAGAGTTGAAACAGTTTTGGGAATTTTGACTACAGCCTAATGAGTAAGAAGATAAACACATTGCTGTAGATTAATTACAGTACTTAATACCAGGTGTTTAGTAACATTTCATATACCTTAGAACATCTGCTCAGACCTGAGCTGCAATTACAGGAAATGTGAATCTCCAGCTTGTCCATAATCCATTAGCTCTATGACAATTTTCTGAATACCCTTGCGTGTCCAACATATCATAGAACATCAACATTAGGCACCACCTGAATAATTCCTTCAACATTTTATTCAAGACTTGAAAGTGTTTTTTTTTAAAAAAGCACACAAAACTGGGAAGAAAAAAAACTTCCACGGAGTACCTCATTGATGAAGAGATTACTTATAGGATAACTTAAAGGTGATCCCAACAGAATGTAAGAATGCTCAAGAAATTAAAGCATAATTAATTTCCAGACCAATTAAACACACCATAGATAACCATGTAAAAAACCTGCAATTTCTGTGACTACTTCCAGCCCATAAAATGGTGGCAGTTAAATTACTTTTATCCCTCTCTTTATCCACGCTATGACAGATCTATGAATTGTACGAGTTCCTCAAACATTTTTTCTACTACAACAGTTTCATTTCCAATATTTTAGATCTCCTCACCACAAAGGACACTACAATCAGAAGCAGCTTTTCAAAGAAAGAATTTTGCAAAATCTTGAAAGGTCATACCTTTTCTGTTGAGTGGCCGTTTTCGCACACAAACACATATCCTGTGCTCATCAATCTGTAAAGGAAAGATACAGTTTACTGAAAGATTTTAAGTTCCAGTTATAAACTATTTTACTTCTATTTATGAATTAATTAACCCATTTTTATATGAAGAGACTTTTCAAAGACTGAGTCATATAAACAGCAAACTCCAATTGTATCAGCAAGAAACTAAAAGGGAGAAATCATGCATTAAAAATAACCAAATTACTTGCAGATAGTGATATGACGCTGTTGAGAACCTGGTGCATACCACACCACAGTAAGCAAATCCAGCTGTAATAGTTTGGATAAACTATTGGTGGAAATTGTTACAATAACTGTTTTGGATCACAGACCACAGCAATCTGATAATTCAATTTAGATGCAAATCAAAGGCTCTCATCAGCTTGAAAAAAAAAACAGACATTTTCAAATATTTCAGCTATATATTATCAAAAATCTTCACATTCAGTGTGGTTTTCCTGGGAACCTGAAGGGTATTGCCTGCACATCCCTTAGTATCCCTGGAAAATCTAGAAAAAAACAAACAAATGCTATGAAGAATACTAACACTAAGCTACTTATTTTTCATGTTTACATACAAAACTACATTCATATACTGACAACATTAAAGAGACAGAAAAAAATATATAAAACATTTCCACACTGCCTGGATACTTACAGGATCAGCAGTTGTCAGTGGTCTATAATCCAAATTTCCCCTGAAATCTCTTATCATACACATAATTTCATAGTTGGGGTTTGTAGCATCAACATCCTATGGAAGTAAGCAAGAGAATTTCTTACATTTTTTCCCGAAACTGGCAAATTTCAATACCTTCTGTATTTAATTATAAAGAAAAATACACATTAAGTGATGTAGCTAATTTACTGAATGTAAAAGAAAATAGTTACGCTGCTTCTATTAATTTAGTATCTATAGTCAATCTGAAACATAAGACTATACAAGAATTTGTGCATGGAGCCTAAGCCTTGTTTAGCCAGAGCATCTAAGCTGAGAAGACTGAAGAATTCCTTATACACCCCTTCCTGATAATTTCTACAGTTCAGGATATCCTACTGATGGCATACTCAGCTAGTTCTGGTTCATATACTTTACTGAGCTTTGCATGGCTCATCACACATAAGTGAAGTAGCATAGGCACTTTCAGAAAGCACTGCACTGGGGTTAAAAGATGAAATAGAGCCAACTGATGTCTATGCATCTGTGAAATAGTTGATCCCATCCAGACAAAACTATGCCTGGTAATCAGAAATTGACTATGCTTTTATGTTCTTAACCCTAAATACAGCAAACTTAAAACGACTCAGACTAAGTCTATATAAAATGTTTTATAGCTTAAATATTTCCTGCTATAATTCTGAAAAGGCCATTACATACTGCAGAAAAAAAGTAATTGTTCTTCTAGCTCCGCTTAAAAATCATACCTACTAGAAGACAGTGGTTACCTAATTATCACTGTATTTCACAACAGAATGCACAAAAGATACAGACAGGTCAACAAGACAACCAGATCTTTCTCATCCAGAAGTCACTTCAGCAGAACAATGTCTTCACAGAAATAGTAAAAAGAGAATCTCAGGTTTAGTACCATGTCAAAGAATTTTTTAGTTATAAAATAAAAATTATTTGTTCCTTACATATATAGTTAGTTTTCTATTTGCTTAAGCAAAGGAAAATGAGAAAACATGAATTCAACATTAGTCCTTTTAGTTCAGCTTAGAAACATCATTAAAGCGTGAAGTAAACTAGGTGAATTACTTACTAAGCGATGGTACTTATGTCAGCAGCAGATCAGTACTGCTCTTTAGAGAGACTAAAACATACTAACAAGCCTGCCAGCAAGATTATACTACTACTTTTGGTGAACCTTTTACACTGCTGTGACAGAAATTAATTTATTATTAGGAGATCTTTTTCCTGACAGGATTAGCAAATTCATCTCTTTCACACAAGTTTCTAAAAATCTATTCCCAACTTGCCTGCATGATGCAAAGCTAAACTTTAAAGCTGTAGAGAAGTTTAAAGAAGTAAAAATAAATAAATAAATAAAATTGAGCCGCAAATGCTTATCTGACAAAACCTCAAAGATCAGAAAGAACAATTTATCATTTTGAAATATCTCAAGCCAAAGCTTAATGGTTTTTATTCAATATATTATCCTTAAGATATAGGTATCAACACTTGATTATGAAATAATATGTAAAAATATATGGAATAATATATGGAAAAATAAGTAAATAATTATTTGTGTGGGAAGAAAAAGAATGGGAAAAGTGTCTAAATATTAAGTTATTGGAACAATGCAAATATGCTTAATATGCATAATATGCAATGCAATATGTATATAATTTGTATGTAGGAGAAAAAACATTTAGTTTCAGGATTATCACAGTTTATAAAAATTATGTGAGAATGAAAAAAAGTATGATCTAAGCTAAAAATACCAACCTGAGCTCTTTTTTCTCTAAGTTCTTGCTGCTGTAACCTTCTTTTTTCACGTTTCTCTTGCAATTTTTCAACCTCTTTTACACAATTAGATTTTCTACGTGCTTGGAGAAAATGATACAATTTAAAATATTTTCAGTGTGTTGCGTGAGTTTAGTAATTACAATACTACTTCAATTATTATATTAATTAATCAATAATCGGTACACATTTATTTGTATCTACTATCTTTTTAAGTAAATCAGGGTTAGTACAGGGTAATCACAGGAATTCAGTGTCTAAAATTTATCAAATAAATGAAGGGGCATGGAACAGTAATTAAAAAAACAAAAATACAAGGAAAGTGATCCTTAGAAAACATTTGGACAGGTACATGTGATCTCTTGGTTTGAATTAAAAAAGTCTAGACAAATGTAAAACAAGAACAAAAAGACAACAATAAAAAACAAATTCATGATGTGAAGATAAAAGATAACAAAAAATAAAAGAAAAATAAATTCCAATTATGGCAAAACTGATCATTTATTTAGCCACTGTGCTCTGAAAAAGCTTCATAAGGAAGCCTACAGACCATTGGTCCTTTATGAATAGCAACATAATCCAAGAGAATCTACATGTAATGTCCAGGATGAAAGAATCCTTGAGATACGGTTTACATACAAGGGGGTCCAAATTCCTTTTTTGCAGCTTGAACTGGAGATATATCTGAAACAGTACCATTCTGTTGTGAGGAAGATGACTGTTCAGGAAGCTGAGTGGGCCGTGCACGTGCAGAACCAGCCACTGCAAAAGAAAAGAACAAAGCTGATCCAGATATTAAATAATAATGTATCAAACCAACTTTGAAATATTTTATTATGATAAGATAAAACTAGGCCTCTTTTGACATATAATTTACTGAGATTAGAGGGAAGTGAGATATGCACATATATACATGGAAAGTTTGTTATTAAAGACAGTATACAGATTTTTTTTATTCTAATGCATATAGAATCACAGAATCATTAACATGGAAAAAATCCTCTCAGATCACCTAGTCCATTCACCAACATTACCCACTAACCCACATACTCAGTGCCATACCTACACACTTCTTGAATACTTCTAGGGAAGGCGATGTATAACTGTTTTGCCTCATTTCTACAACAATCAAAAAGATGTAAGCTGACCATTTGCTTCACCTTTAACTTCTAATCATCTTTTCTCCCTCCTATTTGCACCCATACTTTCCTGAGACCTTCTTATAATTCCTACTCAGTTTTTTGTTTTCCCCTCACATGACAGGAATTTTTTTCTCTGATACACTAACACAACAAACTATGACATACCTATGCTGCCTGTGTAAATTACTACATATTTTATTACAGAACTAGTACAAGCTATTATGTACATATACTGAAGAATATACTTGGGAGATATATGGTCCTTTAGTGCTGTAATTTTATTTATATTACAAGAAAATGGACCCATGGTTTCAAACTCTTAAGAAATTAAAACATAGTCTCACCTCACTGAACCTACAATGTTTGAAGGAGTAAAGGGATACAAGTGAAAAGCAGCCAAGCACAGCTCAATTTACAAGTGGAAGAAGTAAACTTTTTTGAGATCTAGTTGAATGGGGTACGTCTACCTAAATTTCTGCCTTGATTCCATATGTGATAACAATGTCACTTTTCTAAAGACACAATGTTATCTCTTCCCAGTGAATGCAGTGTGAGGAGTGAGCATGCAAGCCTCTCCGGTAGAGTTGAATATTTTGTTTGTTGAAAAGGTGCTTCAAGTGCTTCTGCTTCAGCTCGGCAGTTTCTTGTACATGCTAGTAATGAGCTCTGCCAGAAGAGCATGAAATTGAAGGTAACAGTTTTGATTAATAGCTTAGATATGACATTCCAAAAGCCAACATACTGTACAACATAGAGAAAACTGTGGAAACAGATTCAAAAGGAACAGACAAAAACTCCCAGATCACTTCCAAATATGATATATCTACTTTACAGCATGAATTTATTCCACTACACAATAAAGTATGCCAGGAAAAGCTTAATTACAAAACAAAAGAACTAATCCTTAGGTACACTGCAAATACTAAGATGCACAGTACCTACTGAAATGCAAGTTGCAGAGTTATTCCATACCAAACAAGAGCATTTACTACAAATAACAATTTGTATAGATGTGAGGAGAGACCATCAACCAAATGTCACAAATATAGACTATATTACCTTGAAAATAATAACTGAAAAACTATTTTCTCCTTAGGATATTTCTGATTTGGTTTGCACCCCTGAAGACAAAAGGCAGTAGGCAGGAAGTGGTTTCTATTCCCAGACCAGAAAAGAGTCTGAACTCTTGGAAAGATATGCAAGCCCACTTAAAAAATAAGTTTAAACAGATGAAATGGAGTTAAGTTTGAATTAACGATACAAAATTAATTTTGGAAGAGCGATCACCATCACCAGATTAAGTAAGCTGTGCTTAAAACAGTCAAGAAAACGAAAAAGAAACAGGCAATAACTACTCCTTTCCATATTATGAATGTGTTGCATCTATACTCATCTAATACTTCATTTCATCTATTGCCCTGGTGTATTTTTGTGGATTTTACAAATTTTTCACTACTAACTGTTAGAAAACTGAGCAAAAAAACTTAAGTTAAAACTCAAGTTAAGTGCACTACTGGTAGTATATGGAAACAATCAAGCTGAAGCAAACTGATGTTTTCATTTGTAAAAGTCCACGTAACATTTAATGTAGCACAGTTAATGAACTTCAAATTTCTGCACCTTCATTTTATTCACCTTAACTTCCTTGATGCTTTGTTTCTTCAACTTGTGCATAAATACTGTTCATACAGCATCCATTCCTAAATACACACAGGATTAATTCTAGGAATGATATACTATGTTTTCTACATTGTCACTATTAAAGAATCTTAGAAAAGCTGCAAGTTAGACTCTTTCCATATTGTTTGTTTCCCTGAAAATGGAAAGATACAATATTTACCTCTATTATCTCTGGCAGGGGCATCATTCTTAACAGGTGCCACAGTCCGTCGACCCTATAAAGACAGAAATCTCTGATATTTGACCACCTCATAATTCAAAACATAAACTGAAGCCTCAGCTAGGCTGCCAGCATAACATCAGCAACACAACACAGAAGTGATTATTGTCAAATCCATCTCTGAAGAGCCTAGGATTCCGACTGCTTGAACTATATAGACTGTTTCAAAACAATCTCCTTTTATATATCTTTTCCTTGAGCTATATCTAGTTCTAAGTATTAGATCCTAACTCTCTCCCTACCAAACAGGTTCTTAGAAAACCTCATTCACCATGGGAAAAAATTGAACATATTCAACAAGTAGATCCACAGACAAAAGTCAAATGTAAAAATCCAAGCATAACAACACGTTTATGAGTTCTGTACAACAGTATGAATAGATTTTACCAACCTTAACTATTTTGTTTACTTTGGCTGATGGAGCAGGTAGTGGCTGTGTCTCTGTGCTAGGTTCAATATCTTCATCAGGTGCAAGATCTGGATTAAGTGAAAATATGCTCTCCAAGTCAATCTATTTAAAATAATAGAAAGAATATTTATGAGTTCAAGACCAAATTCATCTTGTTCATTTCTGTTACATTTGAGAATAAACAAAACATACCCCATAATATATCCCAAAATAAACAAAAATACTCCTCAAAAGGTCTTATCCCACAGTAATCCACAATTCTATAACTAGAAATGTCTCATTTCAAATTCGCTAAAAAAAAATCAGAAGTGTTAGTTGTCATACTAGTTGAGAAGTACAGCTTTTAGAAAACAGACATATTAATAAGAGATATTCAGTATTTAATAGCATGATAAAATTAAAACACAAGTATCTAGCATTATTGCAGAAAATAGACAGAATATTCTATGCTGCACAGTATTTTATAGCAAAAACGACCCCAAAAATAAAAGGCGACTTGAAACTATATTAAATATATTACCCTGTTACTTTCATCAAAGAGTTCTTCATTCAAAATTCATTGAGACTTTGCTTCCTAAAGGCTTTAAAATAGTTTTTGTTTCTAGACCGTCATTTCCCCAGGCTGGAACTTTCAAAGATCTAATTACTGTATGGATTCTTTGTGTCCAGAAGGATGAGCACAGATAATGAAGTCACAGAACATTCTATTTTTTTGGTTATGTAGGTTTTCATCCAACTGGTAAGGTGTAATTATCTCTAAGATGCTCCTCCAAATCTCACCCTGAACAGGCTAAGCAGGTTCAAAACTTCCAGGAAGGAACAAGAAAATATAACTGAGACACAGAAAGACATCATTTCATAAAGCATGAAAGTCTGAAAAATTACTGCCAAAAATACGTTACGTAAATAAACTCTGCAGCAGTTAAATTTCTCAATAAAACAAGCAAATGCAGTTCTAATCTACTTCTCCCACTAGTTTCCTGCCTGAACTGCAAGTCGTTCTCCTTCTCAGAAAATCTGCTTTTTCTACTTGTAAAAAGGGTTTAAAAAGGTCAGGCTTTCAAAATCAATAAATAAAAAGCACTATTTGACAGCTATGACACTGACATCAGGAAGTGAAGTTTCATACAACAGAAGACAATGTTTGCCCAAAAGCTCCCATTCAAAAGTCCGTAGCCAAAAATTGCTGAATAAATTTGTATTTTATTTTCCTTTCCACTGCAAATTCTAAAGCAAGTCATGGAGACTATGCATTTAAAAAAAAAAACAACAGTGAGGTTCTAAAATAATTAAGTTTACCTCTTTGCCTTTAGTATCCCCATTTTCAATCCACTCAACAGTTACACTTTCATTATCTTCATTCAGGGATGTTACCATAGCTTGATGAATTCGGCCTAGAAAAGAAACATGATTGCTTATTAGCAGGTGAAAAAAAAAATCCCAGAATTTATTTGAATCTCTGCACGATGAGAGGCAGGAAGAGAAGGGTTAAAACAGAAAGGGGCGTAAGTAAAAACGATTGCTGGTCAAATACTGAAAGTTGGCTGAGATACAATTTGCTAGCAGAGTGGGAGAATGAAAAAACTCAAGGAGCACAGAACAGTGATAAGTAAACAAAATACTGTTTGAAAGCCACACCATTTAAAATCTTTTTTCTATGATAAGTTTTGTTAAGATTTCCAATAACACAACACAGAACTAACTGTGGTGCACTTCACAAAAACTTTCTGCCTCCTTTCTAGGTTGATACAAGATTAAACATACTGACATAGCAGTAAAGTTCCATAAGATTATATTTTGACACCCATCCAATCAGTCTGTAATTCAGCTAAAATTAAGTTGCTCATAACAATAATAGAAATCCTTGTTTTAGAAATAACTGCTAGTGTACTACCAATATAACTTACGCAGTTGAAGATCTCAAGCCAGTAAGACCCCATAAGGAGGGATAAAAAGTAAGGTTTCAGTTGATAAAGGTTTTCCTTCTTAAACACATGTATATATATAAAACAACAACTTCTGTCATATTTTATCCTTTCTTCTAATATGGTAGCAAGGAATAATTAAATAAGCAGAGGAGCCATGCACTGACACAAAAGGATCAAGATCCAAGTGTCATATTGATTTCACATCTATGCTTCGCCCTAAAAACACCATGAACTGAGCTTTGTAAAGAACGAAAGTCCAGTGCAACTGCTTCTCTGACACCCTTCTTTAACAAGCCACTACACAAAAAAGCAAGCCCTAAAGGAAATGCAAATGATTGAGTAAAAAAAAAAATTCTAAATATCACTCCCCAAAAGAAAAAAAAATGAATTAATGCAAAGCTCTTAAAGCTTTACACATCCAGCAAGATACATCTTAAACCTTTCATGAATTCCTTCAAAAATGCACAATTTCAAATTATTTATAGCTTACAGCCTATACACTCCTCCATCTGGTGAACTCTACAGATGCCCTTACCAGGCCACGTTCAGCTTGGTTGAAGACCATACATCTACACAGCCTCCTAGTCCATTATCCAAGGCCAAAAGCAGCCTAGTAATTCTCATAAAAACAGCTCACAATGCTCATGTTCTCACACTGTAGCAACTTGTGTGCATCCACTGTTTCAACATTATATCTGCCTGTCACAGTCAAATGATGGCTTCAGTGACCTACTCTCCGCACCCAAGCATAAACCAGTCTCCAAACGCCAAAGAACCATGTGCCACTCCCAAAACACGCTGAGGCTTCCACTGTTAAATATGAAACCCACTTTGGCCCTTAGCTATCTGTCACTGCTTAGGTCTCCTCCACTTCGCATGTTCTTGATAAACTGACTATTAATGACTTGGACAGATTACTGTTTACTGGATAAAGAATAGGTTGGGAAGCCAGTCTTAAAGAGCCTTAGTGAAAAGCGTTAAATCCAGTTGGCAGGCCATCAGTGGTGCTTCCAAGGACTCAGTACTAGGTCCAATTCTGTTTAATATTTTTATCAATGATTTGATGGGGCATAGAGTAAACCCTCAGTAAGTCTGCAGACAACACCAAGTTGGACACAAATTTTCATGTGCTGGAACGTAAGAAGGAGCTGATTAGGCTGCACCAATGGGCTGCACCCAGCTGCATGGCATTCAACTAGGCTAAAAGCCAGGCACTACTCTTAGGCCATAACAGCCCCATGCAGTGATGCAGACTTAGGGAAGACCAGTTTGAAAGTTGCCCAGCAGAAAATGATGGCATGACAGTCAATAGCCATCTAAACACAAGCCAGCTGAGTGCCAAATTAGCCAAGAGGCCAATGCTTTCCTAAACTGCATCAGAAATCATATGGCCAGCAGGTCTGGGGAAGTGATTGTCGCTCTGTGTTCAGCCTGTTGTAACAGAACACACCAGAAGTGCTGTAGTCAGTTTGGGGCCCCTTGCTACAAACAGAATACCGAGGTGCTGAAACTCACTCGGAAAAAAGCAAAAAAGCCACTGAACGAACTGAAAAAATACCCTCAAGAGGCAGCTGAGGAAACTGGGGTTGTCTTTTCTGGAAAAAAGGAGGGGAGACCTCATTGCTTTCTGCAACCCTGAGAAATGAGGCTGCAGTGAGGTGAGTTCCAGATTCTTTTCTGAAACAAAAACTGATATCACACAAGGAAGTGGTCTCAAGTTGCAGCAGAGGTGGCTGAGATTGGATATTGGGAAGATTTTCTTCATGGAAAGGGTGGCCAAGCACCAGAACAGGCTGCTTAGACAAGCAGTAGAGTCTTCATCCCTGGTGATAGTGCCACATCTACAGGTCTCTAAGGATGCGTTTTAGTAATGGGACTTCACGTCAACATAAACAATTCTGTATTTCTCCTTTAGTAAAACTCCCAGCCCCCAAATCCATTCACATTGTTTTCTCCTCCAGATACTGTTTAAAATTCTGGTTTAGCTATCTCAGACATAATTTGGTAGTCTTGCAGAGTAAATTTTTTATACACTCTAAGCCTTTTAGGGACCACTGAGGGACAGAAAGGAAGAAAACTCTTAAATGGTATCTCAAGTTATCTCACCTAATAGCACAAGTAACAGATGTATGTTTTTAACACTTCTTTTGTTGTAAAGGCTGCCTAATCAATCATTCACATCCAGGTACACCTAGGCAAAAAAGAAATACTGCGAGTGTCAGGAAGGTACCAGCAGATCTTTGCAGTCTGATGTAGCATTCAGAGGGATGGACTGAATACAACTCAGACAAAAGCAAAGCAAATGGAGGGATGCATGCAGCAGCTGGCACTCCAAGCAGCAGTGCTTTCACATTTGCAGCATTTACCTCACAGTGAACATTACATTACATAACCACTTCTAAACTCTGCACTTGCCCCACGCATAAGCATAAGATCCAATTCTCCACTTAAGGATGTTGAGTAGTAGTTAGTTAATTATTAAAACAAGAGTCTCCCCCTTTGGTTCCTTTCCTTTAGTGTTTGCTAGTTTTTATGTCTCTGAACCATATATAATTTATTTTTAATAAACACTGCCGTCTGTGCTTCTTGAGCAGCGCTCCCATACATGTCCCAGCACTCACATGCACACTGAAGGCAGGATCTAGATTCTCACATGGCAATTCTGATGCTTACGTTGCTCACAGAGGGGATGTAAATGGTGACACACACACTGCCATGTTTACACCATCCTCATTCAACACAACAAGCAATATGCATAAAGAGCACAGTCTTCATTTTCCTCTGTGCACATCAGCATGGATTTTGAAAAAGCAGGCACAGGAGCGGGAACCACAGCCATGCTGCACTTGCCACACACTGACTTTCTTCCTTTTTTCTACACCCAAACAATGTTGTGCAAATACATCCTGCCCTCAGAACCACTTCCTAATTCTGCTCATGACCATGCTGAAGCACACTCACTCAGCACAGAATTCCTGCACTTCTTTGTAAGTGCTCTTTGGATGGACACTGTGCAAATTTTCTTTGTGCAACATTCTCAGTATACTTGTCTGTTAAGTTTTCTGCAGCTAGTAAATAATCCTTAGCGACTTAATTTTCTTCAACACTGTTGTTGAACTGTTTTAATGAGTTCTCTGATTTGCTAGCAGAATAGAGATATAGTCCACTTTTCCTGTAGTGCTGCTACTTCTGCCATTGCTACAAACAGCTTGCTGCAAGAACATAAGACACTTTTCATCAGCAAGGGAAATGGCAAGAACTAATAAGTTTAAATAAGTATAATTTTCTGTCTTAAGGCATAGCCCAGCTGTCAAAGGAAAACTGATATAACATTAAGTTATAATAAATAAGAAAGATATAACAATATATAATATATATTATATATATAATATGTAATATATAACATTAGTGAAACAGAGTATAAAATATAATATTCATTAACATGTCACCAGGTTTTATGAATTCTGTTCACAGCTGAAACCTGTGACACTGCATTAACCACAAAGACATCACATTGTCTGTTCCCTATCTTATTTTCGATACAGAATAAATAATAATTAAGATCTTTTTTAAAGGCTTAATCTTTGCCATAGCAAGTGAAAAAGAGATCAAAGTAGGATGATGAATGAACAGAAAATACTGAATCCTCTCACAAGCACAATAAGCCAACATGTCATAACAAAAGAATCACAATAACTCTTCCATCTCTATGCCAGACTTCATCCACTCCCTGGCCAAGACAGTCAGGAATGAACTAAAACAAAACAAGAAAAAAAACAAGAAGTTATGTCCAACTTCCAAATATTCTTGGCTTAAAAACATATATACTACAATATTTAAACTGGCATTGTACTCATACAATTTGCTCCTTGAGATTCTTAATATGTTATTAAGAGTTTACATGTTACTGAACTGCCAGAAAGCACATTTACATCTTTACAATTGCCTCTTGCTCTCTGCAAACAGTATCCCATTATATTTTTCTAGTACACAGTTGAATACAGCAGCTGTGAAATTCAGGAATGCAAGCAACCAATTAGGCTGGCATAAACCTCGCCTAGCATATAAAGCAAGACCAAGCTGCAAATGCTAAAAGCACAGGAGCCAAGTCAATCTGCAGAATGTGGCTGAAGACAACATCTCCCATTTTTGTGTATTTTCTACAGCTGATATGAAAATCCAAAATGTAAACATGTTCATGCAAACATGAATGCATGTTATGATTAACTAAAAAGCAAATGATTACAGAAAGTCTATCTTCGCAGACATCTCAAAAACAAAAGAAGAAAGTCCAGGGACAGAGGCGATGCACTGATTCTTCACTTGATTTCCAATTCCTCTACAAATATGTCTGGCAGATCATGATGTAGATAGGTACACTCTTCAATGGGTAAAAAAGTGGCTGCATGACCAGGCCATCCAGAGTGGTGGTAGACTAAATTAAGTCCAGCTGGCAATTGATCATCAGTGGTGTTCCTCAGGAGTCAGTACTGAGGCCAACACTGGTTACCATCTTTATTGATGATCCGGATGGATACATTTCAGTAAATTCTTGGCAAGTTTGCAGATGACACTGAGCTGAGAGGAAGTGTTGATCAGCTTTTGAGAGCAGAAAGGCCCTTCAAAGGGATTTGGAGAGGCTCAATCACTTGGGCTGAGGTCAACTGTATGAGCTTCAACAGGATTAATTGCCCAGTCCTGCACTTTGGCCACAACAAACCCATGCCGTTCAACAGTCGTGGGTTAGAGTGGTTGCCAAACTGTAAGAAGGAAACGGATCTGAGACTGCTGCTCAACACTAGGCTGAACATGAGCCAGCAGTGTACCCAGGTGGCCAAGAAGGCAAATGGCATCCTGGCTTATATCAAAAATAGTGTAATTAGCAGGATCAGGGAGGTAATTGTCACCTTGTATTCAGCACTGGTGTGCCCCCAACTCAACTATCATGTTCAATTTTGGGCCCCTCATTACAGCAAAGACATGGAGGCCCTAGAACATGTCTAGAGAAAGGCAGCAAAGCTGCTGAGGGGTCTGGTGCACAGATCTTACGAGGAACGGCTGAGGGAGATGGGATTACTTAGTCTGGAGAAGAAGAGGATCAAGGGAGACTTGATTGCTCTCTACAATTATCTGAAGGGAGGTTGTGGTGAGGTTGGGGTTAGCCTCTTCTCCCAGATAACTTGTGATAGGATGAGAGGGAATTATCCTAAGTTTTGCCACAGAGGTTAGGGTTGGATATGAGGAAAAATTTCTTCTATGAAAGAGTGGTAATGCATTCAAACAGACTGTCCAGGGATGCAGTGAAGTCACCATCCCCAGAAGTGCTCAAGAAAACAGCATCTGTGGCACTGAGGGACATGATTTAATGGCCATGATGTTGATGGGTTGACAGCTGGATGAGATAGTCCTAGAGATCTTCTCCAAATCTTAATGATTCTGTGGTTAGAATTCACATCATAGCAGAACATTTTTGCAGGACACAGTTACACCACAACTGAATTCAAAACAGTAGGTTATTTGAAAAGGATGTTATCTGTGTGAATAGGTTGTGTCAGACTGTAAAACACAGAAAACAACACTGTAAAAGTAAGACTAAACATATATGAAGCCATGAAATATGCATTACAATATCCTCACCCTTATCAAGGCAAGTGAAAAACATCAACTCTCCACTCAGAAGTAGTAAAGAAAGCAAAAAATATCTGCAGAAATAACAAAACACATGTATTGCAATAGTCACTGATGCAGAAAAACGTTTTAGGTAAATCAAACATTTTAACAGATCTTCATTATGGGTAGCAATACCAGCTACTGCTTCGTAGCAAACCCCAAGGTATATTTAGATCTTTACCTCTGAGAAAACTCAGCATTTTCCATCTGCAAAACTTCCTGAAACTGCCACAACTCTGAAGTAGTGATCAATTACAATACTAAATTCCTACCCTTTTCATATTCCTGTTACTTATCAGAAACTCAGGTTACCAGCTGTAAAAATGAGCTGGCATTTTCTAAATTACAGCCTGTGCTAAGGCATTGGTCAGCACATAAACCATTCTTTGCTCTCTCAAGTAACTTAAGTAGTAAGGCTGGAGAAAGGCCACAGCCTTCCCCACCCTCCCAAATAATTAGTGAACTGGCCTAAAATGAAACTGCATTTGTACTTCTTATGCCAAAGTTTAGAAAGCTTTAGAAATCTTCAGAGATCTAAAAGTTACAACTAAGTACACACACTCAATCAGGCTGCAGAAAGGAAAACTTCATAATTTCTTGAGATTTCTCATTCCTCCCTCCCAAAACAGCAGCAAGACTTTAAACAGCCTACCATTATAGAACAATTGTTTAAGATTTGTCAGTTCAAAACCAGGCTTTGCTCAAACTATGGTCATGTCAAGGAATCCAATGCGCTGTAAAGGAAACTCAGAGCTTATGTTACATCCTCCATAACTGCCATTTTTTTGAAACACAGATGTGTTACATTATCTCAGACAGCAATCTGGTCAGCTAAGCGAAGTTTTTTATGTGCATCCGTAATAAATGTTTGATAGTTTAATACAAAGGTACAACTTAATGACCGCTGCTATCCGTTACTTCAGGGACTGTTGTGGCCATCTGTGAAACAGCCATGATTTTCCTAATCATGTTCACAAAGGACCAACGTGGCGTTAGCACAATTACAGACATCCGGACGTGTTTTACTGACACTCTCTGACACTTGATATTCAAAAATTAAAATATAATTTCTTTCACTCTTTTTTAAAAAGAATATACATCCAGGTTATATACAAAATACGTTTATTGTATGTTTAGATGTGAAGTCGCAGATCAGGAAGCAGCGTATGCAGTTTTACCACGGTCTAAAAAGCTCTCACTTGAGCTGTAGGCTCCAGTGCAGAGAATTTTGGTGAAAGGACTTTGCTGCTTTGAGAGCTCTGAGAAGAAAAATATTAATAATTCTTTGCCTAGCAACATCTATTGAAATCTTCCAAGAAAAATTCCAAGGAAGAAGAGAATTCCGGTTGAGACATCTCCAATGATATCAACTGTGGTAGAGTACCTGTTAGTTTTGTCAGCGCTTACCATGTCTCTCCCTGCATTAGACGGTCACAGATCTTACTGACAATTCTCAAACAAATGAGGAGGGGGAAAAAAGCCACAAAGCTCACATGCCACTGAAGTTTAACATCAAAATACAAACAGCACAACAAAACACAAGCACTTTTTAGTCCTCCTTGCATTCAAGATCAATAACTCCTTCCATTCCAACCAACTCAACTGCAGTTCTTTCTACTTGCTCAATCTAGCTGAGTTTGTTAACTGCTTTCATGACCACACCTCCTCCATATGCACTTCCAAGGGCCACATCCTTCAACTGCCCTCTCAACTTTGTGTTACTCCAATAGTTCATTCTTCTTCGGTCTTTTCACACTGCAATTCACTATTGTTTTTTCCGGTTCCATGATGATGTCTAAGATTTTCCTTTACATTTAAAGCAAATCTGTAGTTTCCCCAGTCAGCAAAATATTGTGTTTTTCATTTCTCTTCAATACAGGTCCAGGTCAGGTGTGGAGTCAGCACTCTTGTAAGTTCATTTCAAAGTACATTATTTCACATTAGTGAGCTTCTCGCATCCTGCTTTTATTTACTTTCAGAAGCTTTCATTGCCAGTGAAATCAATGGCTGTCATGACCTTAGCTTTACAAAGACTGAAAAGGGAACTCACTGCTGTAGGACTTGGAAGCTACAGCTCCATATTGCTTCCATGTGTGCCAGTGTCAGAAGGAGACAGAAGACTTGTTCCTCACGCTGCTTGATTCATAAAGAAGCATCACATCACAACAGCTAACAGATGCACTCATGTCTAGATATTTATAAGGCACTTATTTCTACTGTACCATGCCTGTCAACCTATTACATTTGAGAAAAGCCAAGTTTACGATATAACTTAGCCACTCAACAACACTCGGAAGGAAGCACCAGTCCAATCGCATCTAATGCATCTTATCATAACTCCTATATAAAACCCTTTAATAAGAAGAATACATTTCACTTTTACATTATTAGGCCATGTGCCTCTGCTATTCATCCCAGGAAGTTAGACTAGCACCTCACTGTCAACAAACTTTTTTCTAGATTACACGTGGCCACAGTCATTTACTACTCTTTCTTTCATAACTAGTACATAGGCACCAGCACTGGAATAGCAAAAAAGACACCAGTATTTGTTTCAATCCAAGTTATCTCCTTTTTCAACACTGGCAACTGAGATGATGTGCAACAGCCGACGTATAGCTCCACACTGCAACACTCATTGCCAAATTACAGCAATTCTGAAATTCCATTCATTACCACTTCACACTGGTGGTCCAGTTTAGTCCTGTTGTTTGTTGATTAACTAGATCCTGTTGTTTATGAACTCTATAGCAAAAGCATGTTTACTTTGTGCCATTATGCTCTACCTCAGTTTATTTTGTATTTCATATTCTTCCCATTACATAAATCTCCACAGAGTTGATGCTTTCATTCTAGCATAGTAATGAAATTTTCTAAGAAGAATGTTGCTTTTTGTGTTATAACTAGGAACGAACAACTACAATGGATGGAAGAAAAATCAGCCAGCCAGTTCCAAAACAGACCCCAAAAGGTTCACTGCTAAGTAGAAATCATTGAGTTCACCATCAACATCTTTCTTAAACACACTACAGCTTTAGTACTAAACTTTTTCTTAATCATTTTTAAGCTTCACTAAACATTCTACTGAAATTCAGAAGATGACGGACAAGTTTCAAATTTGATATGAACTGAAATGCTTGCATAGGTACATCCCAGCAGCCTGTACTGCATGCCTAAGGACCCTACACCTACTTAACTTTTTATGGCAGTTCATTCTGACCTGTACAAAAATAGAGAAAATACTGCACTGTAGCCTCTCACTAAAATGCTTTTCGAAAGTTAACATGTGCCAGTTGTCCTGAGATATTCAAGAAAAGATACAAGTTTGATGCCCACTAAAACACAGAAGAGCTCTTTAGGTAACAGTAGCCAAAACGATACAGTTCAGGTCCTTTCTCTGCCTGTGTGTCATAGTTCTGGGAAGCCAGAGAAGTTGTCACCTTCCTTTCCAATACAGGTGTTCTAAAAGCCTTAGCTAAAAATGTACATATTATCTTCCAGCCTGATTCCAAATTAAACTACACCTGAGGTATTACCATTTGGAAAGACAAATCTTTGGGTAGTCAGATGCCACAAGAGTGAGGAACTCCACCACCCCCCCCCAAAAAAAAAAAAAACTGTACAAAAAGGTGGCAGAGAAGCTTCAAAACAGAAGGCATCAGAAGAAAAATCTAATTTTGAGGTAAGCAGTGCTGAAACCATTACTAGAAGTTACAACTCAAGTAAAAGATCCCTCCAGATATAAGTTAACAGTTTTCTAAAATCACAGATTCAATAGGTAGCTCCAGCAACAAAAGCCAGTAACAGACCACATTCAAGAATCTAGAGAATAAAACAAAGTGTAACTATGAAACTACAAATAAATCCTGGCTCTCTCCACATTTTAACTACTGTTTACACTAGTCTTCACAACTCAAAAAAATCATGCAGCAGAACTAGAGAGAAAGATTAAGAGAACAAAGAAAGCAGAAGTCAGAACACCTAAGGCCACTCACCTGAGAGGAAAAGGCCACAAGTAGATCTGGTTAAGCTTCATGACCAGAAAAGATAAAATAATTGCAAACAGTTACTCACCAAGTCATAGACTCACCAAAACACTAGAATTAGGAGCACTCTAATTAGAGTTTCAGACAGATGACAGCAGTAATGCATTTGTGAAAAAGCAGTGAATTTCCAGATCTCGCTTCCACAAGAGATTTATGAGTCAGGCAGTACAAGTTGCTTCAGAAGGGTATTCAATAAGCCCACAAACACTAGGTCCATAAGTAAGCATTTAGCAAAACTGTACAGAGATGGACTTTTAACGTACCAAATATAAAACTCTTGATACAAGAGAAAGATGACCAGAGTGCTGAAGCACCTCCCATACAAAGGCAGGCTGAGGGAACTGGGCTTGTCTATCCTGGAGGAGAGATGGCTGTGAGGAGACCTCATTGCAACCTTCCAATATTTAAAAGGGGATTATAAACAGGAATGGAATTAACTTTTTATAAGGGTAGACAGTGACAGGACAAGGGGGAATGGTTTTAAATTCAAGATTGGATGACAGGAGTAATGTTTTAATGAGAGTGGTGAGGAGGCCTGTCTGGAACAGGCTGCCCAGAGAGGCTGTGGACACTACATCCCTGGAGACATTCAAGGCCAGGTTGGATGGAGACCCTGGCAAGCAGTTCTAGTACCAGACCTTGAGGTTAGTGGCCCAATCTGCGGCAGGGAGTTGGAACTGGCTGACCTTTTGCACTTTTTCAATCCAAGCCACTTTATGATTCTATGGAAGACAAAGGTACCAGAGTGTAGTCAGCAGCAACACTGGCCTGATTTCCATGAACAACTTCACCTGCTGACAGCATGCTAGATGAACCATCAGTGTGCTCCACTAGGACATTTGTTACAACACTGCTTAGCTTAGTTAAAGGTGAGAAACAATATTCCAAAAACACAGAAATATTTAATGAGCTTCTAAAAAAAATAAATAAAAGTCTAACTCTCTGTATAGTCAATGAATATAAAGATGTTATAGTTATGAAATAAACAAGAGAGTTTGGCAAAGCAGATTATAATAACAAAGAGAGAATAGATAGAAAGCTTACCCATATCCTGGGCTTGCTGCAAAACTCCAGAGAAGTGATCTCCAGAAGAGATCCTTCCCTGCTGGTAGGTAGCTCTTAAATGGGTCTAGGAGAGGTGGAGCCAGGCTCCACCCCTTCCAGCAGCACAGGTGAATTGCCTTCACCTGTGCTCCTGTGGCTGACTCACCTCAGGTGATCAATCAGAGGTTCAGGCCATGATTCAGCAGTTCCCATACACTCTCCAATTTCACTAAAGTGCTGTTTAAAAGAAAAATTATCCTTCACTTTCCATGGAGCAATCTTACTAATTTTCACAAAGCAATCTCCTTTCCAAACTGTAAGAAAAGTCCAAACCAAAACAAATAGAACCACTGATTTCCAATATTCACACAAGGTTTTACAACTCCCACTGGTTATCCTCATGGCCAATTTAGCCCTCTGCAGTTCTCAGTTTTGAGGAAGTAATTAGAGTAGTAAATGTCATTCAAAAGAAAAGCAAGATATTAACATATGACATTCTTGTATTTTCTGTACTGTAACTCATTTTTCTTTTTCTGTGTAAGCGAAGGTTTTCCTTCAGTTATTGTTAATGACATTTGCATCTTTTCTGTCACAACAACAAATTGTAGTTGTAAGAATAATTCAATGTCTTCTTATAATTCGATGTCTTGTATTTTTATTTTTTTTAAGACTAACCATAATTTGACATTTTCTTGCATATTTAGTCAGCAATCCCTTGGAGTTATTTGAAACAACTTTGCAGACTTCCTTGAAGTCTTTTAAAACTACTTCTGAAATTACCACTCCAGTCTTTAACTGTGTATTTTTACAGGTCAAACTCCTTTTTTGTTTCACTACAGTTATAACATGTAGGAACAAAGGCAGATTCAATCAAGTCTCTCTTTAGAGCAGCACTGAGTTTTAGCAGTTACAGAAGTTTTCCAGCTTTTCTACAACAGAATTTAAGATTGTGGTAGATTAAAACAGTGGTGAATACTCTCTGCCAAAAGACTAAGATGACTTGGCCCGTTTTCTCCCTCCCTTCCCCCCCTTCCTCATTTTGTTTGTTGCTTAAATGAATGGCAGAGACCTCCTTTTCATGATTGTTTTCTCTGAAGCTGACAATAGCTGCATAGAAACAATAGCTTCTTGCATCACACCAATTTCTAGCAACACCCCTTACAGATGCTTTCACTCAGTACTACTTTCCTTTTTTGATCTAACTAGTCAAATAAATCTTTTTTCCTCCTCTTATTTTGCAGTACTACACCAAGTATGAATATTTATTATTACTTAGTTTATTTCAGAGCTGTCAAACATTGCCCCTGATTAGAAGGCAGAAGCCTTACATTTCATACACATTTGAAGTCTGCATTTTGTCTTACCTTAGAATGGTTATAGGATTTCAACATCAGACCATTAAGGGATCTTTGAGTATTACTTTAATTCTTCTGAGTGGTTTGCTGAAAGCTTATTGTGTCTTAAAAATCATCTGGTTGGGATTTACATTCACCCCCTTCATCATCACCACCTGAATTCCTTATTCCATTAAACTATCAAGATAAACTAGGAAATTTAATTCACGCATACAATACAGAAAGCATGCAAATAAAACAAACTTAATCAGTAACTTGGAGTACTGTAGAAATCAAAGTGTGCACCTGCTTTTCAGACTGAATTAATTTCTGTTTACCTTGTCTAGAGCCAGAAATAGGGCCTAAGTATGCTCTTCTAAAGACAGAGCTTTATAGAAAGCTCTCAATCTACCTCCTTCTACTTACTTGGTGGGTTCTACCACTGAAAGCAATTCCTAACTTACTAGGAGTTGCTAGTTACTAGCTAGTCAGGAAAAGAAGACAATGACAGTACTCACATATGGTATCACACAAAGCTTTCAGTGCCTGATGGAAGCCATGATAAATTCAAATTTGCACTTAACTACAAAGTGTCTATGAAACTAATGATAACTTGAAAGCAAAATAGAATCCTTCTAAATGAAAGGCATGATGATCCCACTGCCAATAATGCAGCCAAGGCTGAAGATTTACTGCTATATGCAATATGTTATAGATTTGACTTTATTTTATTTCTGCTTGGGATTTCACAATAGCATTTTACAGTGTCCTGGGATTATCAGTGTTGCAAGTACAGCATGAGTGGCAAAGAACAAGCAGACTTTTCCCTCTATGAATATGGGAAACCTGAAATTTGCCTGAATATACCTGATGCAGCCAGCACACCACTGTATAAAAACAATAAGCTACACTGAAAGTAGTATTATTTGAATAAAGAACAAAGAGTTCCCTGATTATATTCAAGCCTTTAAGTACTAATTTCCCCTCACTCTTATAAGGACTCAAATATAAGATCAGACTCTGAGCCTCTTCAAATAAAGAAAACTACAGAGAAAAAACAAGCATCCCTGAAAAGAAACAGCTTAATTACAATTTACCTGTTTGAAAATGTCAGTTAAAGTTCTGGTTAGAAGCACGGTTATGCAAAGTTATCTCTAATAACTACTTACTCCTATACTCTAAGCAATTCTAAAATTAACTCGGGTTCATAGCAACATAAAAGAAGAACTGAATTGAGACTGTAATAGTAATCAGAAGTCTTCTAGGGACGCTCTGCTCATGTAAACAATTCCTGTCACCACAGGCATAAATAAATAAAGCCATATATCTGATAAATTAATTCTCTTTCCTAAAAAAAGGTAATTCCAATGCAATTCTTTACTTGCATTATCACTACTTGTCTAACAGATACAAAAATATAGCTTTAAATATTTAGAAATAAATTCAAAGACATCAAAACTAATTCTGCATAACACTCCCCATCAGACAAATGGCAATATAGTCTTCCTTACATCCTTCCTAACCAAGTCAGCTAATTTTCCCCAGGTAGATTAACAAGGCACAGAAAAGAGTAGCTAAGTACAGGAACCACCAGCCCCATATCCTGTCTTCAACAGTGGCTTTACTTTAGAAAAGTATTTACCAGGATAGATATTCTTCACCAGCTTCCATTAAATCAATGGCTTATGGATTTTCTAAGCCAACAATTGACTTGTTTATCATGATACTTTCAGGAATAGGAATAAAACACATTTCCAGGGTATCAGACACAGTCAGTACCATTTCATAGCTACATACTACAGAATTCAAAGCATCCCTTTGCAGAGGTCATAGTTGTAGGAAAATCATCTCAACCATCTGTTTAACTCTATATTTGGAACACCATAACAAGCTATAGTCTTTTTAATTCTTGGAATGAAAATAAAAAAAATTGAAACAAGAGTATAGCAACTGTGAATGTTCTATGGAAAGGAACAAGGACAGAAAAAGAAGAACTAGCAACATCAGAACAAACGCAGTACGAACAGGTTCACAGATGTAACCAATAGCAGTTTATGACTTACATCTTACTGACATAGTTACTTACATCTGGACTGACACAGTTTTATTTCCTTATTCTCCCTCCACCCCATACATTTAATGAAAAACTAACACTGATGCAGTGGGCAGACAAAAGCCCAGAATCAACCAGCTGAAAGAGATGTGGAATCACATCCATGGTCAAAATCACTGCAACAAGCTTAATTTAGGTAAGTACCTAAAAGTCTTACACGTTATTACAAAAAAATTCAGTTCCGCCAGAATCTTTCACCATATATCTGGAAATCTATACTAAAAGCACCTGTGTGTCCAGACGTTAACTATACCTCAGTGACACGATGATAAATTATACGATTAGATGATGAGAAATATCAAAAGCAGACATCTTCTCAAAAACTGTATTACATTTCAAATCTCATCATGATTGACCATACAGTCTGCTTATTGCACCTTCTCACTACTGAGCAACATTCAGACTGCTCGGGAACCCTTGCTGAAAAACTTCTGTATTACATCAACTTTGCATTACATTGGAAGTTTAACTTCACTATGAAAACCTAACCCTAAACCTTACATTTATCTAAAAGACACTGGATTCTTTTACTCTGTAATGTACATTTACAGCGAACATTATTTTAGTGCTGACAGTAGGCTGGCAACACAATGATGTTCCTGATCTCAAGATCCCAAAGATACAGTATGGCAAGAGTACAGAACAAAGAATTTGATGGGAGAAAAGTTTAAAAAGATAAAACCACATTGATGATGTAAGCAATAAATGCCTACAAAGGAAGAACTTATTAGAGAATAAGCAACGAAATGAACTTCTTCCATTCCGTTACTCTCAAGCACCAAAATAAGTAAATAAATAAATAATCTAGATGGCACACTCCACAGGTCAATCCAACAAAAACGCTGTACAATTTTGTGCTTCGGGAAAGGAGCTCCCCTAATAAATACTTCACACTGTTCAACTTTTTTTTTTTTTCCCCTCCAGTCTTTGAATAACCAGGTACCTTAGAAGAACTCACAGGGTAATTCATCTTTTATGACACCTACAGATATTTTGGCAACAGCAATAGTTTTCACTCGGGCATGACCTCTTTCCAATGATTCATCATCTCTTCCCACCTCATCAAGGTGTAAAGCCATGCTTGATACCCTGCTGTCATGAGACTGTATAATAACAAAGACTTCAGTTCATAAAGCTGAAGAAAGTAGGAGTAAAACTGGGACCCTGCAACAGGCTGCTATAGGAAGTAGGAGGAAAGCACAACACTACTGAAAAGAAATGAAAGACAGCATTCCCCCATAGCATTATGGGAGAGAGAAAAAGCCGTGCAGTATAAGCTGTGCAATCCAAGCAGCCATATACAGCTCTGTATTAAACACAGAACAAAAAAGACAAGAAGGTTCTTTGAAGATAAGGATTTCAACTCCTGTCATTCAAGAGCTATTTATACAAAACATAGAAGACCTACATAAATATGTGAAAATCTTCACGTTACAAAGGATTTCCACTTACTGCACACTAAGAGCCAACTGCTTACAGCGATTTTACAAAGGACATGGCAAACTTAACACATTCTCCTGGTCAACACTTTGGTAGCAACCAGCCCCAGAAAGTCCGGGTGCAATAAAATAAGAACCTGAACAGGATAAGGAAGTCTGAGGGTCAGACTCTCCAGCCCTACCAACAATAGCAGACTTGAAGCCCCGCGTGTGATCTGACCACTACAGAAGGACAATAAGACATTGTGTCAGCATGGCTTACATGGGGATTAGGTAATTGAATCAAATGATTTAAATGTGGTAACAAAAAAGACTTAATCACAGTGAAATAACTGATACATGTCACCAAAGGAAAGAGTAAAAAAGCACACTACCACTTAAACCTCTCTTTTGGAAACTGTGAAATAGGGTGACTACCCAAGCCTGAACAGAATTTTTACAGCGGTATTACACCTTCTATAATATTGTTGTTGCTACTGGGAGCTGCATACAAATGTCAAAATCATCATACCAGATTACCCAAAACACAGAGGATGGTGTAGACACCGACAAGCCTATGTTGTGGAAATTGGGCTTTAGAAACAACAATAAAAAAAAAAAATCACAGCTCTTACCCTTATTTAGTAGCCTTTGTGTCTGAAGGCACAACAGTCACCACGTTTTGGCAAGCCTAAGGACAGAATAGTTCCCAGTAGCTTTTTGGACTAAATGGATTTTTTTTTGACCATGATCATCAGTGACAGGCTTCAGAGACACATGACAGAAAATCCAAAGCAGATGATTACAAAATAACAGTCACCAAGACAAGACTTCTTCCTGCCTCCCATCCATTAGAGGTTATTTAAACTACAGATAGGTAGAACATAAACTACCTTTAACGCATGTGATTTTGGTGTTTCTTTAGTAAAGAACTGGATATTCCCACCATCCATACCAACATCCTCCTTAAAATTATGCTATTCTTCCAGCTATCCTCCAGCATTCATGTCATCTGGTAATAAGTTCCACATGACAACTGTTCCTAGTTCCTGCTCTTTTCCCAGTCTTAAAGTTTTCTCTTTCAAACACTGACAGTTCTCCTGGTGTTTTTATTAAGATTAAAAAAAAAAAAAAACAAGAAAAAAAAAACCAAGAAGCTCATGATCTTTCTTTCTTACAGCATCTTCCTTTCCTAGAGGTTCTATCCAGTCTTCTGTTACTCTTCCCTTACAAGAAGGTCCTTTCTTTTCTCTGCTACATTATTTCCAACACTGAGAGAACACCACTGTATCCTCCCCCCTTTTCAAATGAGCAATTACATAATTCATTCCTCTGTTCCTCTAGGTTGTATTTCAGATTTGCAGAGACAAGAGAGAATAGGAACAGCCTGAGGAAGAAACAGACAGAACACAATTGGACTGGAAAAGTAAACGAAAAATACCAATCAGCTTCCCAAAGGTCCGCAGGGCATATAACAGATTTATCCTATTTCATCAAAGACTGAACTTAAGGAAAAAAAAACAAATGCAAGTTATTCTTTCTCCATATAATTGTATAGATCTTCACACAAGATAATGTGGATAATGCATAAGAAGTAAGAATACATGGGTATAAGTTCACTTTTGAAGCAATGGGTTATTATTTTTTAAGGGAAATTTATCACTAAACAAATGTCTGTTTTTAGAGCTCAAAGAGAAGCACCTCTGCACAGGAAAAACACCCATACAGCCCACACCCCATCTCTTCAATGTATAAGCACATTTTTCATGTCTGGATCTACAGTTACTGCTGGCAGTTCACAAGCTAAAATGAACAAGCTCTCTCCCATTTCCAAAGCAGATTATCAAAGCATATTTCAAGTAACACCCATAAATTATGCTGAAATATGTAATAAATTTCAGTATCAGAAGTGATTATAAAAAGCTCAAATAGCTGATGACTTGATTTGTCTTACGTTATGTGAACATAACAAGTCATCCCATGCAACAGTAACTGGAAATATTATCTGTTACTCTAGACAACTTTTATACCAATGTTCATCCAACTGAGAAAAAACAGACACACAGCAAACAGTTCTGTAGCATCAGTTCTTGAAAATGCTGGGTTTTATCCAAATACTGGTTTTCATGCATTTTTGGCCATAAGTTCCAATAATGCCTTCCATTTGTACATGTATTTTCTATTCAGACATAAGAAGTCTCTTGTGAAATGCTTAAACCTAATTAGAGCTTATTAAAATAACAATATGTAACTTTCTTTCTAGAAGGTTCTGGTCTCGTTCTCATGTTCACTGTGTTTTATATGTTCCTATATTCTTTGCAATATTGTTGAAGAAGGCTAAGTTTTAACTGTGTTCTTACAAAAAAAGACAAGCTATTCTCTTAGCTCTTATTATTATTTAGAGAAAAATAATGGAATTAATAAAGCATTATCTGGATTCTAAAAAGCATTCAGTGAAACTGATGGAAAGATGTGGAAAAAAAATACATACTTTTCAAAACAAGCCCATTACCAAAAAAAAAAAAAAAAAAAAAAAAAACCCAACACTTTTATTCAGCAAATAAACATAAAAGAAATTTTTAAAAATTATACTTACTTCTCAAAACGTAAATTTAGCTTTAAGGAAATGGAGTTCCTTAAGATAAGACAGTATGGGAGAAAATGCCCAGACGGCCAACATAATGCTTCCTCAGAAAATTTCAGTAAGAATTTTAACTGTGGCTTCAGCCTTGGATAGCTCACGTGATATCATGCCCTGATGCTACATGGAACACAGTTCTGGGTTTGGCAGGTCCAGGTACCTCACTGTTAATGAAGAATATCGTACTTGACACCTTCTCTTTGTCCCAGTCATGCATTTTCTGATACTTCTGAGGTCACAGATCATCTGACAGTCATTTGAATTCCCCAACCTTGTAGAAAACTATCATATCTTGTAGAAACCTATCATATCCAAAATCCGCTAAATTAATGCAATTAATACATTCTATCAGGAAAAAAAGATACTGGCGACAATGAATGAGACGGCCGGTAAGAACAACAGAACTGGCAGAGGCACACTCTCTTTGTCAGAAGCAGCTAGATCAATCTTGATTGCCTGTGCAACCACAGCCCAGCTTGCTAATAGCCTACCTTCCGAACAGCAAAGCCATCTACATGCAATCTAGTGTGATCTGTTCTTCCGTATTTGTCTCTACACTCCTCTCTATGCTCCATGAACATCTCTACAGTCAGTCCCAATGGAAAACAAGCAAACACTGCAACAACCAGGATCTGCTAACCCTGGTACAACTCCGCAGTGTGGCTGCTCACACAAGGAGCACAGTAATGCAAATACTCAGAACCCTACAGTGCTGTGATGAAAATAACTGCTGAGACACTGTCCCCCTACTCTGCTACTGACGGGTAATATTTAACACATTGCATCTCGAATTTAAATGATACAGCAAAACACATGATTTGTTAACTGGAATTCAAATTAAGCATTGTTACGTCCAAGAGTTAACGTTCACACTTCTGGCTTCATAAGCGAGCAGAAATTTGAAGCGTACAAAAAAAAACAAAAAACACTGGAGCACTGCCATACATTATCTTCCAGAAGGCATCCATAGCAGCCAGTAATATGTAAGAAAAACGGACACAGGCCTTGAAAAGCAGCTGTACAAGTCGCTACAATGGAGTTTTCTGAAGCCTCCTGAACTCTGCAGGCGCTATGCAAATAACTATCGGAATTATCAGATTCTTCACATGAAGCAAGCCATCGAGCACAAACTGAGGGTTTGGTGCAACACCACATCCAGCTAACACCCAGCATTTGATTTTTTTTTTGGTACGGTTGAACTGTACGACGGGAGATGGGAAAGACAAGCCCCACAAAGACTTGCTGCTCGTTCCTGCCTCACGAAACCACGCTGACCACCTCCGAATCTTCTCCTCTTCAAAACATCTGGCTGTCCTCAAGCTCCCGAACACTGGAGAAAATAAAACATCTTCCAGAAGAAGCCAGCAGAACCCCACCCTGTGCTAGGAGGTCTCAGACCTCAGGAGGCTGGGAACGGATGACACACTCCCACTCACACCACAGAGCCGAAGGCACGACCGACGTGCCTCCCCATTCCGGCAGAGGCCGCGACCCGGCACCTCAGCGCGGCGCAGCAGCCGTCATTCACACGGCCTTCCAGCCGGCCCCACGCGGGCTGCGGCCAGAGCGGCACCGGCTCCCAGCAGAGAAGCCGCCAGCCACGGGCACAAAGACAGACACCTCCCGCATATCTTAACCGCATCCGAAATAACACCGCCGGGCCTTCCATCAGGAGACGGCAGCGTCCAACGGCATTTATTCCAGCGCACGCCGCGCTGTCATTTTCCGAGCCCACGGCGACCACGACAGAGCAAACGCCAAGTTCTCCCTGCGCGCGACGCGCCCCACCACCGAGCCCCCCGCGCCCCCCCCCCTCCCCGAACCTTCCTCCCCTCCCCTCCCGCCCCCGCCCCCCGGACCCCCGCGCCGCCCCCCCTCCGCGCGCCCCCCGCCCGCCCGCCGCCCCTCCCCGCGCTGCCGCAGCCTCCCCGTGCCCGGCGGCCGCCGCTCCCCTGACAACCGCAGCGCCGGGCCCGGCCCCTCCCCGGCCCCGCGCACACAATGGGCCCGGCGCGAGGCCCCCTCCCCGCCCAGCCTCGCGGCGGCAGACGCCCCGCCGGCCCGGCCCGGCCCCTCCCGGTCCCCCGCCGCGCTGACCATCGCTGCGTTTGATCTCCACGTAGATCCCGATCTGGATCTTGCCGAAGTTGGCCGCTGCCATCGCTTCATGGGGCAGCCGAGGAGAGCGCCGACGCTGCCGGGCGGGCGCGCGGGGAAGGCGCGCGCAGCAGCGGCGGGAGAACGACCGCGGCGGCTCTGGGAGAGCGGCGGGGGAGGAGGGAGGGAGGGTCGGGGAGGGGGAGGAGGGGAGGGGGAGAGAAAAAAGGCGCCGGCCGGATACAACAGGCGCCGACCACCGCTGCGCCTGCGCGCCTCGCAGCGGCGTCACGGCGGGACCGGCTGACGGGGAGGCGGGGGCAGAGCCGCCGCGGCCTGCGTTGGTCGCCCGTCCCCGCCTCGGCGGAAGGCGGTGCCGGGGCCGCGCGCACGGGGGCGCCCGAGGTGGGGCCGAGGGGCCGCCCGGCGGCGCTCGATTCGCTCGCCGGCGGAGCGCCTCGGGGCCGCGCCTCCCGCACCTGTCCCCGGCTGCGCGGCTCCAGATGGCGGCTGAGCTGCTCTCAAGTTTTAGCCTAAGAGCTTGATCCGCCTGCTGTCCGCTCGCGGGGTCGCTGCGGGCAGGTGGAGCGGCTCCCCCACCTGCGTGCAGCTCTCGAAGCCGAGCGAGGCCGCGCTGACGGCGGCAGCCCTGTGTCCCCGCCCCGCCGCTGCCCCGCGCTCCGTCTCGGTGTGGAACAAAGCGCTGCGCGCGTTCGTCGTTTCGGAGCGGCGACCCTGATGCCAAGCGAAGTCGAGAGGCCGTCTTCTGGATTTCTCCTCGCGGTTCGAATTGCCACAAAGCCACGGTGGATTAACGTCGCCCTTCTCGCACAGCCTTCCGGTCACCTTGGGCAGCATCACAGTAAATACGCCTTAGCACACAGCCTCTTCTTTCCCCAGCAAAGCCCGTCTATTAAAAATAATCCCCCAATCCACACTCCAGCCAGTAATGCCTAACGAGGGCCGACACCTCGCTGAGAGCCGCGGGCCACGGCCCCTCAGCCTCTGAGCCCCACGCTTCCCCCTGTCTCCACTTTCAGACCCGCACTGAAACCAGAGCAACCCACTTGGCATTCATGACTTTTGGCCCCTGCAGGCCTTCAGAACGCATGTGTACAAGTGCACACGGAACAGAGCCAGAGAGGAACTGGCAAAAGGTTAAACAGCAGTAACTGTCTTGCACAGCTTGGTTGCTTGGTTGCAATTTGTGTTGGCATCTGTTCTGGTATAAAACACCCTTTTGGTGAACTGTTAAGGAAAAAAAAAAAAAAAAAAAAAAACAGGATGAATGAAAGTATAGCACTTCTTTTTTTTATTATTATTTTTTTAATGCATTAAAAGTTTTAAAAACTTACTCTTGCCCTCCATTTTTTTTTATGAGAAATTTAAGTCTTGAATCACATTCATGTTTATGCTGGAATTATGATACTAAAGGCAGTAAGAACTTATTTTGACTTTCTAGTTTGTTCAGTGTCTATTTAATTTACAAAGTTATACTGCATTGAAAAAGTGATGCTAAGCTGAGTGGTGCAGTCAATACAGTAGAAGAAAGGGATGCCTTGGATGCCCCTGAGGACCTAATGAGGTTCAATAAAGCCAGTGGGTCAGGGAAATCCTAGGTATGAGTATAGACTGGGGGATGACCTCCTTGTGAGCAGCCCTGCTAAGGACTTGGGAGTCCTAATGTGTGAAAAGCAGGATGTGAGTCAGCAGTATGCACTTGCAGCCCAGAAGGCCAGTGGTATCCTGGACTGCATCAACAGAGGGGTGGGCAGCAGGGAGAGGGAGGGGATTATCCCTATCTACCCTGCCCTTGTGAGGCCCCATCTGGAGTACTGCATCCAGGCCTGGGGCCCCCAGCACAAGAAGGATACAGAGCTGTTGAAGTAGCTCCAGACAAGTGGTGCAGAGATGATCAGGGTGCTGGAGTACCTCTCCTGCAATAAAAGATTGAGGGATTTGGGATTGTTTAACTTGGAGAATGGAAGGTTCTGAGGAGACCTCACTGTAATCCTCCAGTAACTGAAAAAAGCTTACAAGTGATAGGGGGACTGATTTTTCGTGCAGTTTGATAGTGATAGGACAAGGGGAAATAGAAGAGTTTTATACTATAATTTAGGAAGAAATTCTTCACTAAGAGAGTGATAGGGCACTGGCACAGGCAGCCCAGAGAAGCTGTGAATGTCATATCCCTGGACGCATTCAAGGCCAAGCTTAATGGGTTCCTAGGCAGTCTGATCTGGTGAGTGGCAGCTTTGCTCGTGGCAGGAGGGTTAGAACTAAGTGATCTTTGAGGTCCCGTGCAACCCAACATTCTATGATTCTATGATTCTATGATTCTATGATTCTATGATTCTATGAAAATGATCTGATACAACAAATATGATGCATTTGAGAAGCTCTCTTAATTACAACAGAAATAAGGATGTGCAGTTCTTTTTGACCTATAGGTGTTTTTAAAATTAAATGAAAATACAACAGATGTTTTGGACCTTAAAAATTACACACAGGCTGACACTGAATTAAAAACTAATTTTTTTCTTCTACTCACCATATTCCATGACACATCAGGAATTTGCACTGAAGTTTTATGCTGTTGGTTTTGTGCAGTTTTTACTACGTGGACTGTGTTATGAATAATAGCACTGTACATGTAGATGTCATGAATAATAGCACTGTACAGTACCATCAGAAAGTGATTTAAAAAAGAGAACTGCCATATTTGTATAGGTAAAATATTTTAATCCATTTTCCATTTGATATATATCATGGTTTTGTGATTTTTGGTTATCAGTATTCCACATCATAACATCATTAGCGCTAGTAGTGCTCTGGGAGTTAAACTGTTAATGCTTCAGTTCTGGGCACCTGTCTGGAAGAGAAGAACTGCATTCCCCAGGGGTCTCTGTAGTCAGAGAGAAGATATAACCCCTGGCAAGGTCATCTGATGTGCTCTTCTTCGTCGGCTCTCCTCCCTGCTGCTCAACCGGACTGCGCATCTCACCTCAGTGTCATGGTGATGTCTTTCCTCCTTTCAGACACTCTCATTGTATTTGATTGATTGGCTTCAATTCTAATTATATTGTATTATGGTGTGTTATCTGGCATTCTGATACTATATTTAGTAAATTTGTTTCTCCTCAGATTGTTGCCGCTGTTTTCAATTATTTTGGGGTCCCCTGTTTCTGTTTTCTGAAGGCACAGATGTGCAGATCCCTCTGCCCCGCTGGTCACAGAACCGGGCCGAACCAGCCCGTAAATCGTTAAAATATAATGAAATATAAAAATCTCATTTCCATGTCGCAGCATCTGATGGTAAATTTTGCTGTATTCAAAACTTTATATAACCCTACCTGAGAGTTCAAGTGTTAAAAAAATCACTCAAAATCTTCATAACTGTTCTTATGTCTTCCTCAACTGCTCTCTAATTTTCTTCTGAAAAATTCTGCTAGTTATCTTCCCAAATGAAGCTGATGTATTATTTGAATGATAATATATGTTGTGTTATTGTTTACTAATTAAATATTAGAAGAAAAAAAAAAAAGGATGTTAGCTTTTTTGGTTTCACCTTAGCTTAATAGTAATGTACCTGTAGTGGAGAATCAGACATACTTGTTATATGTCGCTTACACACCTTAAATAGAGATGTTGGTGAGATACAGACATACATACGATCATGACAAAATGTTCTTCAGCAGTGTTTTGCAAACAGAGTAGATTTAAGCAAAAGTTTATAGTTGCTCCATTGGTCACTGGTACCATCCCACAGCACTCTGCTAGTTCCTGGTGTGGCTTTTCTTTCTCCTTCTCCATATGCTCCTCAAGAAAGACAGATTTCACAGAATCACAGAATTATCAAGGTTGGAAAAGACCTAAAAGATCATCCAGTCCAACCATCACCAATACTCCCCAGCTAAATCCTATCCCTCAACACAGCATCCAAACGTCTCTTGAACACATCCATGTTCGGTGACTCCACCACCTCCTTGGGCAGTGCATTCCAGTGCCTGACCACCCTTTCCGAGAAGTAATATTTCCTAATGTCCAGCCTGAATCTCCCCTGGCACAGTTTGAAACCATTGCCTCTAGTTCTATCACTGTCTACACGAGAGAAGAGGCCGACCCCTAGCTCACCACAACCTCCCTTCAGGAAGTTATAGAGAGCTATAAGGTCTCCCCTGAGCCTCCTCTTCTCCAGGCTGAACAATCCCAGCTCCTTCAGCCGTTCCTCATAAGGCCTGTGCTCCAGGCCCCTCACCAGCTTCGTAGCCCTCCTCTGAACACGTTCCAGGACCTCAATGTCTTTCTTGCAATGAGGGGCCCAAAACTGAACACAATACTCGAGGTGCGGCCTCACCAGTGCAGAGTACAGGGGGACAATTACCTCCCTATTCCTGCTAGTAACACTGTTTTTGATGCAAGCCAGGATGCCACTAGCCTTCTTGGCCGCCCGGGCACACTGTCGGCTCATGTTCAGCCGAGCATCAATCAACACCCCCAGGTCTGTTTCCTCAACAGTTTTCCAGCCACTCCGCCCCAAGCCTATAGCGCTGCCTGGGGTTGTTGTGGCCAAAGTGCAGGACCCGGCATTTGGTCTTGTTGAACCTCATCCCCCTGGCTTCAGCCCAGCTCTCCAGCCTGTCCAGATCCCTCTGCAGGGCCTCGCTACCCCCAGGCAGATCCACACTCCCAGCCAATTTGGTGTCATCTTCGAACTTACTGAGGGTGCACTCAATGCCCTCATCCAAGTCATCAATAAAGATATTGAAGAGGACAGGCCCCAGCACCGACCCCTGGGGAACACCACTCATGACCGGTCGCCAGCTGGATTTAACTCCATTCACCACCACTCTCTGAGCCCGGCCCTCCAGCCAGCTCCTTACCCAGCCAAGAGTGTACCCATCCAAGCCACGGGCTGCCAGCATTTGCAGGAGGATAGCATGGGAGACAGTGTCAAAGGCTTTGCTGAAGTCTAGGTAGACCACATCAACAGCCTTTCCCTCATCCAGCAGATGGGTCACTATATCATAAAAGGAGATCAGGTTGGTCAAACAGGACCTGCCTTTCATGAACCCATGCTGGCTAGGCCTGATCCCCTGGCCATCCCGCACATGCCGCATGATCTCCCTCAAGACAATCTGTTCCATAACCTTCCCTGGAACCGAGGTCAGGCTAACAGGCCTGTAGTTCCCCGGATCCTCCTTACAACTCTTCTTGTAAATGGGAGTCACGTTGGCAAGCCTCCAGTCTTCCAGGACCTCACCAGTCAACAAGGAGCGCTGGTAGATGATGGAAAGCAGCTTGGCTATCACCCCCGACAGTTCCCTCAGCACTCTCGGGTGGATCTCATCCAGCCCCATGGACTTGTGGCAGTCCAGTTGGAGTAGTAAGCCTCTGACCGTTTCTTCCAGAATCACAGGGGGTTTAGCGTGCTCCCCAGGCGAGACTACCAGGTCAGAGAGAGGAGTACCCCGAGGATAACTGGTCTGACCTTTAAAGACAGACGTAAAGAAGGCATTCAGAACCTCCGCCTTTTCCTTATCCCAAATTCCCAAAAGTCTGTCATCTGCAAATGGCCTGTTTGTGTGTTTTCAATTTTTTTTTTCTTTTATTTATTTCCATGTGGTTTCTCAAGGTAATTCTAGATCTTGCCTCAGGAAAATCATAAGGCTGCCATATGGGTGCATGATTAGACCAAAGAAAATAAGAAAATGTGAGGCTCACAGATCTCTAATGTTATCAAGAACATGACTCTGCATATGAAAGCTCTGGTATGTTTCAATCAGTTTGGAAGGTCAGCCAGAAAAGCGGAGAAGAGAAATTGTTGATTACATTTACCCCTAAAACAAATGCATATACCTAGATTAAATTAATTTCACTTACTGCTTTGTTACTGCAATATGAGCTGCACATCTAAAAACCACGTTGCATGCAGAAAAACAGGGTGTTAGTAGATACCAGATTAAAAATCAAGAAGTGAAGAAGGGTAAGAATTTATGCTGGGCTCTCCAAAGAAGGCATGAGAAAAACATTGTTCATTTGGGAAGAGCTCAACTTGCTCTATGGCAATGACCTTCACTTTTGCTCTGTATCTGCAAACTGACTGACAACATTTTTGCTTTTTTTATATTCATACTATTTGTGTACATTGGCCAAATTAATCATAGTATGGAACATCTTATAGCAGTCTCAAAAAGCTCACTAGTTTAAAAGCCATAAATTGATAGAAGTGCTGAGAAATAACCAAGGTCAACATGTTTATTGCAGTAGACAGTGATGTGATCATCGTGGCTCTGATTCATGCATTACATCTTCTCTTTTTCATTCCATATGTTGCTGCTGAATGTCTGGCCCAAGGAAGCTATGTGTCTGGTCATATTTAATTACGCTTTTCTACTGATTGTATGGAACTCAAGCAAACTTCCTGCAAGATAGCAAACTACTTCAGAAAAATCATGAGCAAAGGCAGATGAACCTACATCTCCCCCCAAGCCTCCTGCTGCCTACAGGTAAGTCCAGAATAGCTGTACTATGGATATTTAGCCTTCATCCTCCTCTTTTATCCTGTCTCTCCACTCTCCAGAACTTTAACAGAAATCTCAGAGGCTTTGTAGTAAAACAGCTGAACTTTTCATCTGAATGAAAAAAATGCACTACTTACAACCTTCTCTAACCCAATGCAACGTTTTGATCAGAAGGAAATCTGTGCTGTACTGCTTGTGAAAATGGTTTTTGCATGAAAGTATCTGCTTTGTAGCTTAGTCTAATGATTAGATCCCATCTTCACACCTCTCCTGCCTTGTAAAAACAGGATAGTTTCTTTATCTTAGAAGTTATCCTGGAGCTTTCTATATATTTCTGTATCATTAGTGCACAGTATTAGCAATAACAGATATTTATACCTATGACATTTTTGCCTTAACACAAAATATTTTAGAACATTCTTGTGTTGGAATTTTAATGCAGGTTGATAGTGATAGGAAAAGGGGAAATTGACAATTAGATTGTCAATGTGCTTGTTTATGTTTTTATCATCTTATAATGCTCTTTCATAAATGCACAACAACTTTTATGTAATTATCTAGAAGTAATTCTGTAATTCTATGGCAACACCCAAATGGATACTGGACATGGTCATGTATACAGAGAACATGAAATTATATCCTGAGCAAGCCAATTCAAACTGGAATAGAGAGGTTAAAAGAAGAAAAAGAAACAAAAGAAAAAAAAAAAAAAATAGAGCTTTCTGAAGATTTTCTGTCATGAGGCAGTGAGGACCTAAATTCAAACTAAAAAGAAAATTTAAAGGCAGATAGTTTGCAAGTCAGTGGGTTTTATTGCACATATCCTGTAAGAAAGCATATGAAATAACTATACTACAGTAATCCCAAGCTTGCTTCTAAGTTCTCACATAGGCCACTGACACTAAAAATGCCGCTGCTAATTCCTTGGCTGTGCAAATGAAGCACAGAAGGGCATGCTTTTTAATTGTAATGATGCATAATTTTATATAGTAAAAATATTGCAGCTTTCTTTTTTTTTTTTTTTTTTTAATTGAAGTTATTTAAACTGCCCAGGGCCCCATCCAACCTGGCCTTCAACACCTCAAGGATTGGGGGATTGGGGCATACACAATTTCTCTGGCTAGCCTCTGCCAGTATCTCACCACCCTCTGGGTAATAACTCCTCCCTGACATGTAATCTGTATACCCTGTTTTAGTTTAAAAGCACTCCTCCTTGTCCTATCTGAATCCCAGAACCATACCTAAGGAAGATATTTTCTTACTTTTCTTCTGTCAAATATATATTAAACTTTCCCTTTTTAATGTGGAGTTGATGAAAATTCGGTACAATGAAGAAAAGTCTTGTGAAATTTTCATTTTAGCACCTTTGGACTTGCTCATAACAATATGCTGGAGAATACTTTACAATAGTACATCCACAAGATGTATCTTTTTTCCCAAACTTGGTTATGTTCAAAAATTATATTCTTCCTTTCTTTCTTTGTAACATGATGTTAAAAAAGAAGCAGCAGTCCAAAATACACTCAAGTGTATATAGTATTTTGATTACCTCCAGAATGTAACCTCTAAGAGAACCTTTGTCTGCATTTGAGAAACTTGGCCCCGTCCTGCTTCTCACGGTAGACTGAAAGAGCATCTGGCACAAGCAGCCAGTGGCTGAATTGAGCATGTGAAATAAAGTCACAATTTTCAAGATTTAATACATCAAGAAGATTAAATATGATAACAATAATATTAGACTTACAAATGAGAAATCAGATATTCAAATGTTGTACTCCAGGATGCAATAGTAGCCCTTTGAAAATTCCCCCGGTTTATTCTATGAGGAAGATTAATACAATCCAGTGTCATGCTCTTCCAAAAGCAGCACAATGGATGTTAGATGTGTTCGTAAAGAGTAGCATGTAGAAGAACAGAAGGTAACAGCTTTGGTTGTCATAGCAGTATAAAGGCCTCATCTGGAACAATACTTCAAGTTACAGACAGCAGGAATTATGAAAATATGGAGGGAAATAGTTCATAGGAGAGGCATGTAGTGTATCAGTTACTTGAAAGATGGTGATTTCAGAGAAAAGGCTTGAAAAACTGGTCTTGTTTATTCCAGGAAATCTGGAATGAGAAGGAATTGGAGGTAGTGGCAACTAATTCATGGCATGTCTTTGAAGATCTGGATTAGTAATTTACAGAATCACAGCATGGTTAATGACCTCTGGATATCATCTAGTTCAACCCCCTCCACACCTAGAGCAGGGTGCTCAGGGTCACCTGTAGGTGGCTTTTGGAGGTGTCCAAGGAGGAAACTCTACAGCCTCTCTGGGTAACCTCTGCCAGTGCTCCATCACTAACACATAACAGCAGTGCTACCTGTTGTTCAGAGGGACTCCAGGGACACAGTACTCCAGGCGTGATCTTAGCAGTACTGAATGGAGGGAAGTGATCACCTCTCTTGACCTACTGATGATACTTTGCTTAGTGCAGCCAAGAATACCAGTAACCTTCATAGGGTTAACCTTCTGGCTGGTGTTGAACTTGGTGCCCTCCTGAACTCTTCTACCAGGCCCTTTTCTGCAGAGCTTCTTTCCAGCTGAGTGTCACCCAGTGTCCTGATGCCTGGGATTGTTCTTCCCCTGGAACAGAACTCTGCTACTCTTCTTGTTGAACTGCATGATGTTCCTTTCAGCCTACCTCCCCAAGATTGTTGAGGTTCCTTTGAATGGCTGCACAGCCCTCTAGTGTGTTAGCCATTCACCACATTTTTGTGTCACCCATGAGTTTAGTAGGGGAATACTCTGCCCCATCATCTACATTGTTAATGAAGATGCTTAACAAGACTGAATGTAGTATTGACCCCTGAAGTACTCTGCTCATTACTGACCTCCAGCTAACTAGATTTTGCACCAGTGACAACTATCCTCTGAGTCCAGCTGTTCAGTCAGTCTTTGATCAATCTTACTGACAGTTCTTCCAGTATATAATTCAAAAGCATCTTTATAAGAATCTTATGTGAAACTGAGTCAAAGGCCTTCCTAAGTTCCTAAGTTACAGGAAGACAATATGCACTGTTATCTCCTCATTCCACCCACTAATCATTTCATTATAGAAGCTTCCCCTTGGTGAACCCATGCTAACTAGTATTCCTGATGACTGCCTTCTCCTGGAAATACCTGGAAATAATTTCCAGTACATTATAGAAAAAAGTAAACACCTTTCTGTTTAAGCACAATTTAAGAGCAATAAGCACTTGGTTTGATGATGCGGGGAGTTTGCCATAATCCTCTGGTGAAAGTGATTCAAGAAAAGATTAAATATCAGTCTCTGAGCAGGTGGATGGAATAGATGACCTATCTCACATCCTTGCAGCCTTACATTTCTGTTATATTCATGGCAAATTCTTTTCCTCATGTACAAGGCCTTTCCTCAGCCTGAGTTAACAGATTACCTTTGAACTTCACGGCTGCTGTAATCTTAGCAGTGCATTTAATACTGTGTATCCAATCACCACCCATGCAATTTACCAGATAACTTGGGCGTGCCTGCACTAAGACATCTGAAGAAAGAATCTCTCCCTTTCAGTATGTTAGTAGAAGAGGTGGAGGCCTTTCTTTTTTCCAAATAATTACGTACAAAACCACTGAAGTGCCCTTCAGGGGCATTAAAATGAAGTTAGTTAGTAATTACTGAGGTTGTTACAGTTGCTATCATTTTTCATTTCTAATTCTGAGGTTGCAGTCTCAACCATGTAAACAAGAAATAGACAAAACAAGACTAAGCCAAGCTATTCCAGAATGTGCAGTACATGTAAAACTAAACCTAAACAATGGAAACTTTCCCATCAAGTTATTTTCTGTGGCTCGTGGGGCAGCACCATCTGATATAAGGAAAATAGGAAAATAACAGTTCAAAATTAGGAAAAGAACAAAATTCTATCCTGCAACTTTCCTTCATTCATACCTTAGAGATTGTTATATTCACTCTCACATAAAAGAGAATTACACAAATAAGTGACTTTTTTTTTTTTGCAAATTGGTCATCCGCGAAGAAAGAATTGCTGAAAAGAAACTAATGCACTGAGAAATGATGAAACAAGGGACAGATGTGGTTTGACCCTCCAGGCTGCAACCTAGGAAGTTGTCACATATGTCAGAGAATGGAAATGTATAATTTCCAGGCATTAAATTACAGGACTGTTGCATTTCATTCTCAGCTTTGATTACCTATTAAAAATCCTTCTTAAAAATTAAAATAAAAAAGGATGAAAAAAATGTTTGAAGTAATAATTCATGGAGATCTAACAGACAGCTGTGGATATTCAGATCTCTGAAAACGAGGGGTTACAGTTAAGTATTTAATTTTTTGCATTCTGGAGTTAAAAAATCGTCTCAAAACTTTATTGTCATGGTCTTGTAGGTTGTCACATTTTCATTAAACCATCTTTCCACCATGTCCTAATATTCACCAAACACGAGGCAAACAGAAGTCCTCTGAATGTACTGTGTATTTAAAAAAATAAAAATAAAAAGGAGTTTCAGCGCATTCACACAACTCCATTTTATTTGTAATAATTTCTTCTAATGACTTGACTTGCTGCTGCAGATATGTGCATAAACTGCTGAAATCAAACCATTTATTTAAGACAGCTGGGTCAATGCAAAATATCTGCCACACTAGAGGCCTATGGTAGTTCAGGGCTATGGGAAAAACTTATTTTGAATGAGTCACAAAATGGAAAGTTGAAGCAAGTTGCATCAAAGAGATGGCTCAGCACCACCAGAGGCAGGAGTTTGCTTGGTTGGTAAGCCTAGCTAAATAGAAAGTATTGATGAGATAGGGAATAGAATGCCCAATGGGCCTGTATGAATCATAAAACTAAGACATCTCCCTGAAGTTGATTTTTGCTTAGACTAAATCTTCTTAGAACAGTGATCCTAACTTAGGGTATCAACGTCTTAGGGTATCAGCACTCTGTGCAGAGTTATGACCCTACATCTGAAAGATCAAAAGTCAGTAGACCTCCATGGATTGAAGCAACTCTAGTGTGATCTCTTCTGCCTCTCTCTGCTAGGAGAAACTTGCCTTTCGAATCTGTAGTGGCACCTGGACAATGAAGGCAATGAACGATTTTATTTCTATGGTCCAAATCTGTTTCTTGGATCCCAGGTAAACTGAGGCATAAGGATTTCTGCTTTCTAAATAAAATTAATGAGAAGAAAATTGAAGATCAACATTCTATATACTCCTTCTATACTACATAAGTTTGTTCCTAGTACTGAGCATACACAGAATTCATCAATGAGTCAATAAGTCTGCACGAGTAGCATTGTTGTTATATGTAAATTTGTATTTTCAAGACTGATTATCCTAGTGACTGCATAACGTGCTCTTGTTGCCCAGTCAATAACAGAAATAATACAGCACAGCACTGCTCACCAAGACAAATACTCACACACCAACGTGGTGTATTTTACTAATATGCTAATCACAGCTGATTAACATGGTACCTCTTCTAATTCAAGGCTATGATTTGTTACCTAAGAGTTTGTTTTTTTTTCAGATTTTCTGTTTTACCAAAAGATTCTGCTTACAAAGCTCAGCATTTCATACTGAATATTACCATTTTATTTCATTTTAGTTAAGGTAGGAAGCTTTCTTTTAATTGAAATTGCGTCAGTGTTTCAAAGATTCATCTGATAAAAGTGCATTTCTGCCAGACAAGTTGTGTATTCTTACATTGTTTCTCAGTTTCTGTATCTATAAACTCTTAGCTTGACCTTCAAGTGAGCTTTGTTTATTGGCTTTCATTGTTCTCACAGATCTGCAGTGGATTTGGGAATGAATACACAGATGATGATGCTTTTCAATGGAAACAGTGAATTTCAACCATAGAAAAGAATATAGAAGAAAGAACACAGGAATTGAAATCTTTCTAGTCCTGCTCTATGACTTTCTTATCTGCTCTCTATATGAGTTACTAACACAACAGGAGACATGAGGAGGACAGGAACTTACCTGAACTACTGACTCAAAAGCAGATTTGTGAAAGTGAATTGCAAAGTACATAATAGAGCTGTAGGGAAGACAACAAAAGGAACAATTGTTATAAGAAGAATGAATATCACAAGCTTGTTTTTTTTTTTTCCCGAGGAAGAAGGAGTGGCTTTTCAAAATGATGTTATTTTTGCCACTACTCAATCTTCACATGTACCTGTTTTATTCCTGAAATACACCATTTATACCTTTTCCCGGGAAATGTTCTGAAATGTCTTTAAGAAACTACTTCTTCTAATGTATTTCACCATGTTTTCTTCTGACACAACTGTTTTTTTTTTGTTGTTGTTGTTTGTTTGTTTTTTTTAAGTTATTTTATTTTACTGTGACTGCCATCACACTTAGATTTTCCCTTATAAATTAACTTCCTGAAATTATATGGTGAAGAAAAAAATCATGTAAAAATAAAACCTGTTACACATCTGGTTTTATATTGATTCTAATACTTAGTATTTTTATAGCAAAATATGTATCCAAAGTACAGAGCAAACATTTATCAGCTCTTATAAAGCCACTGACATTTGACAGGAGAATGACTGATCTATCTACTGGGAGAAAGACTCATTGAGAAGACTCCTATGGAGAAGGACTTGGGGATTCTGGTAAAAGAAAAGGTAGGCATGAGTCAGCATTCTGCACTTGCAGCCTGGCAGGCCAAGTGCATCCTGAGCTGCATCAACAGAGGGGTGTCCAGCAGGGATAAGGAGAGGATTGTTCCCCTCTGCTCTGCCCTCAGGAGACACCATCTGGGGTACTGCTTCCAGGCCTGGGGTCCCCAGTACAAGAATAATGTGGAGGTGTTGGAGTAGGTCCAGAGGAGGGCTGTAAAGATGGTCAGTGTGCTGGAATACTTCTCCTATAAAGAGAGGATGAGAGAGTGAGGCTTTTCCAACCTGGAGAAGAGAAGGCTTCAGGGAGACTTCATTGCAGCCTTCCAGTATTTGAAGGAAGTTTATAAACAGGATTAAGACCAACTTTTTGCATGATCTGATGGTGCTAAGACAAGGAAGAAATGGTTTTAAATAGAAGAGGGATGATTTTAGATGTTATGGGAAAATTCTTTACTCAGAACGTGCTGAGGCACTGGAACAGGCTGCCCAGAGAAGCTGTGGGTGCCCCATCCCTGGAGGCACTCAAGGACAGGTTGGATGGGGCCCTGGGCAGCCTGAGCTGATGAGGGGCAACCCTGCCTGTGTTGGGGACTTAGCACCGGGTGATCTTTAAAGTCCTTCCAAACTAATCCATTCTATGATTCTATCGTTCTGTGATCATGTATCAGTAACAAAACAGACAAATGTACAAATTAACTATATGCTCCTAACAGATTAATGTAAACAGAGTTACAGCTCTTGACTATAGAGTGTACACAGGTTGTATGCTACCTCAGAGTTTACCACTACTGCCTCAGCTGAGCCGTGCTTTTCAGCACTCATCAGTCTGATGGCCATGGTCCCAGTTTGTTCAATTTGCACACAGTGCGTTATGATCTGAAGTACTGTCTGTTCACCTGTCGTCTATGATACAGCTCCAGACTCAGCCCAGACAAACTTCTTAGCAGACTTGTCAGCAATTCTCAAAATCCATTGTAAATGCAATACATGCTTTCATAAATTCCCTGGCTTGTAGTATTCTTCAATATGTTTATTTTTAAATTCCAGATCAATTATTTCCATTTTTTTATTGTGTGATAAATATTTCAGCTCAAAGTGAAATATCAAAGATGCACTTTCAGAGTGGGAGTGTTCCTGGTTAACTACCAACCAGATTAGTAATACAAAGTGATGACGTTAATGCATCAGTTAAGTGCCATTATCCTTTGAGATTTTAGTTCTTGAAATGATCACATTCACATGTAAAATGAAATTTACAGTCAGTTATAGAAGCCCAGTCCATAGGATCAGAATTCAGAACTTTTTAAAGATGATTTGCCTTTTTATTGCATATTTCTGAAATTCCCTAAATTAATTCCTATAGGCTATACACAGAGAAATGTTTCTAGTTTTTCTCCTGTTTTCTCTGGAATTAGAGCTGAAAATGCTCATGATGCAAAGGTACTGACTTTGTAACCAAATGTGGAATTTTACTGATAATATTTTAGAAACTGGGTTGCCTTTAAGTGGAGTGTTAAATATTTATATTCAAACTTAATCCTTGACGTGCACTAATTCTGTCTTTTAAAGAATTTGATAGAACTTGCAGGGCTAAGTATAAATGCTGTAAAGCAAAAACCCATCTGAATCAAAAAAAGAAACTGTAACCTTAAACATAAAAATAGCCTGAATTTTGGCAAGCTGAATAGCCTTTTTTAAACTCCAGTATGGAATTAAATGCAAATCATTGCAATAATTCTGTTTTTAAAATCAAGTAATTTCCATTCTTGAGGAGAAATTGAGAATAAATTGGTGCAGTTCTCCACATATCCAGTAAGAAACAATAACATATTCACAGTCAGCATTTCTTATATACTTTTTAAAACTGAAGTGTTTAGATTTGACTTCTGAATGGTATAATCGGTAATTGCTGTCATTAATTGCAATTGATTTCTAAGTTCCTTTTCATGTTTTTGTCATTAACAGGCAAGACTAATGATAAAAAGACGGCAGTGTCTGGAAGAGGAATAAACACAATAAAATCACAGAATTGAAGGGGTTGGAAAGGATCTCTGGAAATTACCTAGTCCAACCCCCTGCTAAAGCAGGTTTCCTACAGTAAGCTGCACAGGAAAGTGTCCAGACAGGTTTTGCTTATCTCCAGAGAAGAAGATTCCACAACATCTGTGGGCAGCCTGTTCCGGTGCTCTGTCACCTTCATAATAAAAAAGTTCTTATGTTCAGGTAGAACTTCCTGTGTTTTGGATTGTGCCCATTTCCCCTTATTCTGTTGCTGGGCACTGCCAAAAAGATCCCACTTCCATCCATTTGACTCCTCTAGATATTTATAAGATAAGATGCCTTCTCAGTCTTCTTTTCTCCAGGCTGAACAGCTCCAGGTCTCTCAGCCTTTCTTCACAAACAAGACGCTCCAGGCTCTTAATCACTTTTGTGTACTCTCCTCACATTCTGGACTCTCTCCAGAAGTTCACTGTCCTTCTTGAACAGGGGAGTGCAGAACAATGAACACAGTACCCCAGATGTGGCCTCACCAGGGCAAGGTAGAGGGGAACAACCACCTTCCCTGGCCTGCCAGTCACTCTTTTTAATGCATCCTAACATATCACAAGGGAACAGTCCACACAAGGGCGCACAGTTCCTGGGAGTATGGCTGAATCTGGTCCTTATTCATACAATCTATGGCAAGATTTTTTCTTAGTGCAGAGGTGGTATAGAGATTACTTTAATATAAGAAGCATAAATAGGGGGGAGGTGTAAAATGTAAGTTTATAGAATGTATTTTTAAAAATAGTTTAATAAATAAAAAATAAATTAAAAATCAGTGTAAATTATTTAAATTGCAGTATACTGGTTTAATCATATTTATCTGTACGGTGATGAATTTTGAGAGAATGCTGAGTGTGGATACCAGTTTCCTTTATGTGCAAAATAATGTTTGGAAACAGCATAACTGGAGAAAGCACCATCTCCCAAGCGATAGTTGTCTACCTTAAGACAGTTCTTACTAGTTTATATTTTGGAGAAGAATTTGAGAGGTTGTTTGTTTGTTTGTTTGTTTGAGAAGAAAAAGCTGTTGAATTTTAAATATGAGCAGTGCAATATCATCATGGATACATGAAAAGAAATCAAAGAAATCCTCTTTCGTAGATGAAGAGGAAACTGTCAGTGCCATGTAGCTTAAACTTATCTTGAATATTCTTATGGCCTAGATTTTTCCTGAACCCTCAGTACGTGCTCTGAGTTGTTCTTTTCAATAAGCAGAGATAATGATTGCAACTACAGTAACTTCATACAACATAACTGTAGTTGTTTCAGCAGTATTATGGAACTCCAAACATCAAAAATCACAGGAAAAAATACCATGAATGGTAATGGGAAAGATTCCCATCACTTTATATAAGTTGATCACAGTACCAAGAAGATACATTGATTTTTAATCCACTGAAACCAGCACTGGCTATTCTTTCCACCTTACATGGGAATTCTGTCTATTTGAAGTATTCTTGTGCTGAGTAGTACCTAGAATGAATGAATTTTATTTATGGATCTTAATTTTAAAATGTTTTATAAAAATATAAAAAAATACAAATGAAGTTGGCCGGTTCATGTTCATGAAATCTGTTTATGTTTTATGCCACTGTCACAACTCATTAGTTATGACTTTTTTTAACAAATTAGCAGAAAAAATACATAATACATAGTATTTCATTTCTATAAAAAACATGATTATTTAATACACAAGACAATTGTGTCGCAGCAGTAATTGTGCAGCAATAATTGAATTGCACAGAAATGTGCATTAAAAAAAAAGATAATCCCTTCTTTTAAGTTCCCTTTTTACTGGTCTTTAGCATTTCTGGAGTACATCTTTAGAGTACAGATACCATTAATCTTAAAAGGCTTTTGATATACTATGATGCCAACAGTTTTTCTATTACTATGAAAACAACCTAATGAGATTTAATTGTGTATTGCTCTAAAAGTTCTTTATGTAGGTAGTGGACCCTGATATCTTCTTCTTGGTGTCCACAGGGAGGACACTTCACATCTTAGTCAATTATTTGCAAAGAGACCTTTCAACAGAGATATGATACTAGCTAAATTAGTTTTCTAATTGACATATCTGGGAGCTGTGAGGACTGGGACTGCTGCTTAAATCAGGGATGTCTGTACAATTATTCTTCGCCAAAGAGAAACCCAAGAAAGCTGTGACGCTTTCAGAAATTCTAAAAGTGGTGTTCTTCTGCGGGAAGTGTTCTCTCATCAGCATTAATCCTACTCTGGATCAATGAGGAATCAATGTCATAAACATTACAAGTGTAACTGAGTAACAGAATATGACACGGAAGGAGCAGAGCCATTGCACTGTGAGGATCTATCAAAGATCCAGTCTATTCTGTGTAAAAATACAGGCAGACTGATTCCATCTAACATTAAACTATTCATGTTTGGTTCTCAGGACACTAAGATATTTGCCTATTTAGTTCCATATGAGCATGATGCAAAACTTTACTTTGAGGGTGATAGAGCACTGGAACAGGCTGCCCAGAGAGATGGTGGCGTCTTCTTCTCTGGGGATGCTCAGAACCCATCTGGACAGTTTCCTATGGAACATCCTGTAGGAAACCTGCTTTAGCAGGGTGGTTGGACTAGGTGCTCTCCAGAGGTCCTTTTCAATCCCTAAAGTTCTTGTATTTTGTGATTTGAAAGATTAATTGATACAGCTATAGTTGCAGTAGCAAAAGGGGCAAAGAACAGTTGTTGGAGCAAAGCAAAAGAAATTTCTTTGGGTCTCTTCTAGCATTTCCACAGGCAGAGTTTCTGCAGTTTGTTGTCCACAGAAGATAATTACCAGAAACAGTCCATGCTGGAGCCTGACGCATATTTTTATGGCAAGTCACAAAAGGCATCTTTGATGTTTACAGTGGGAAGCAAGATCAGAGCTGATCAGACAGCTGCTGACAAACTTCCCTGAAAGCACAGCACATTGAGGTTGCTGCATTCAAGAGTCTATTTATGCTTCCATTAGAAAGAAGCAGATTTGTTTTGTATTGTATCAAGAAAAAAAATTTCAAAGTGAAGCGTGGAAAGTTCTATTTCCTGCTTGCTGTCCTTGGTTAGCTGCCTTATAATAATCAACATGTGGTTAATTTAACTTAACTTGTGGTTTAAATAACTAGCTCCCTAATATATCACGTATTCACATTCCATAAATTATGCTCCATTTAAGCATATTAAATAATTTATTGAGAAGCTTGATTTTGTTATTGTCATCAGTTAGAGTAAAATAGAAAAATTGACCAAGGAGACTTCAAAAGAGGAAGAACACTATGAAAACTTTTCCACCCCTTTTTTCTAAATTCTTTTGTACACAACAACTTATTGGGCATATCAGTTTCATGACAAATAAAAAAATACCCAAGCCAAGTATCAGTCAAATAAAAATGTTATTGTGGTTGATTGTTTTCTTCAGGTTGAATATTAATAAAAACAAAATGTTTATGTAGATATGAAAACAAAAGAGGTAAAACCCTTGTAAGAGCTAGGTAAGTGTTAGAGAATGTTAGTCCACAGACTGTGGTGTATCTGGGAATTAATGCCCGGGTGAAAGAGAGACTCTTTTGGATACATCACCACTATTCAGGAATCTTTGGAGTAAAAGTACTTATTATCTTCACATCATGACCTATGATCATACGATCATATTATCTTCACATTATCTTCAACTTCCCTGACATATGCTGGGAATACAGTACAGTGCAGAAGAAGCAGTCTAGGAGGTTTCTGGAGTGTATGGAGGATAACTTTCTGATGCAGCTGGTGAGAGAGCCAGCGAGAGGAGCTGCCCTGCTTGACCTGCTTTTAGCAAACAGAAAAGGTCTGGTGGGAGATGATGAGGTCGGGGGCTGTCTTGGACAGAGTGACCATGAAAAGGTAGAGTTCTCAATTCTTAGTGCAGCCAAGGGAGGGCGAAGAGCAAAACTGCTACCTTGGACTTCTGGAGGGCTGACTTTGAATTATTCAGAAGGCTAGTAACCCTGGGTTTCAGTCTTAGAGAGTAAAGGGATCCAAGATGGCTGGTTGCACTTCAAAAAGGAGGTCTTAAAAGCACAGGAGCTGGCTGTCCTCCTGAGCCAAAAAATAAGCCAGCGGGGAAGAAGACTGGCATGGATGAATTAGAAGCTATTCTTGAGGCTCTGGGAGAAATAGAGAATCTACCTCCTGGGGAAGAAGGGATGGATGACTCAGAAAGAGTACAGAGAAGTTGTTAAGATGTGTAGAGAGAAAATCAGAAAGGCAAAAGCCCAACTTAAACTCAACCTGGCCATTGAGGTTAGAAGGAACAAGAAACCCTTTTACAGATACATTAACAGTAAGAGGAGGACTAAGGAGAATCTTCATTCTTTACTGGATGAGGCTGGGAATGTGACCACTGAGGATTAAGGCAGAGGTTCTGAATGCCTTCTTTACGTCTGTCTTTAAAGGTCATACTATTTATCCTCAGGGTACTCCACAGAGTACAGACCTGGTAGTCTGGACTGAAGTGTGACAGAACCCCTCACGATTTGCGAGGACGCAGTCAGAGACCTACTACTCCAGCTGGACTGCCACAAGTCCATGGGGCCGGAGGAGATCCACCCAAGAGTGATGAGGGAACTGGTGGGGGTGATAGCCAAGCTGCCTTCCATCATCTATCTGCGCTCCTTGTTGACTGGTGAGGCCCCAGAAGACTGGAGGCTTGCCAGCGTGACTCCCGTCTACAAGAAGAGTTGTAAGAAGGATCCAAGGAACTACAGGCCTGTCAGCCTGACCTCAGTGCCAGGGAAGGTTATGGCGCAGATAGTCTTGAGGGAGATCATGCGGCATGTGCAGGACAGCCAGGGGATCAGGCCTAGCCAGCATGGGTTCATGAAGGGAAGGTCCTGCTTGACCAACCTGATCTTCTTCTATGATCTAGTGACCCATCTGGTAGACAAGGGAAAGGCTGTTGCTGTAATCTACCCAGACTTCAGCAAGGCCTTTGACACTGTCTCCCACAGCATTCTCCTGCAGAAGCTGGCAGCCCATGGCTTGGACAGGTACACTCTTGGCTGGGTAAGGAACTGGCTGGAGGGCTGTGCCCAGAGAGTGGTGGTGAGTGGAGCTAAATTCAGCTGGTGATCAGTCACGAGTGGTGTGCCCCAGGAATCAGTGCTGGGGCCTGTCTGCTTCAATATCTTTATTGGTGACCTGGATGAGGGCACTGAGTGCACTCTCAGTAAGTTTGCAGATGACACCAAGTTGGCTGGAAGTGTCAGTCTGCCTGGGGGTAGCGAGGCCTTACAGAGGGATCTGGACAGGCTGGGTGGGTGGGCTGAAGCCAATGGGATGAGATTCAACAAGGCCAAATGCTGGGTCCTGCACTTTGGCCACAACAACCCCAGGCAATGGATGGTTGGACTGGATGATCCTGAAGGTCTTTTCCAACCTTGGTGGTTCTCTGATTCTGTGACACTGTGGTGACAGGAGCCCATGCAGAAAGGTAGCAGACACTGAATTAGTCCAATGTGTTTTGCTGCAAATAGATGACAGAGAAGTATCAGTAATGTAAAACATTTGATAAATCGTTATTCTTTGAAAAAATGCTACTGTATCACTTTGAGCTTTAGAATTGATACTTTATTATTTAAGAATATCTAATTGAAAAGTTCCAAAACACACATGGTGGAAGTGATGTCTCCCTTCACCTGCTGAAATAAGTTTGAGACGGGAAATACTTGGAATACATTTTCATGTTTCTCAACACGTGTGAGTTATGAATCACGTGTAAGAAAAAGAAGAAAACTAGAAGAAACGGCAAATGTTAGTATTCCATATCAGTAGTGGGCATTCACTTGTAAGTATAGGTTTGAACACATTAGTCTGCTTTTAAGCAGATGCATAAAAAGCTGTTTTAACCTTTAGATGAATGTAGCACAGAATCCCCTCCAGTTGCCCTGTCCGCTTCAATATCTTTATTGAAAGATTTTTGCAGTGAGCTTTTTGTTTTGTCTGTGCTCAGAATTTTTTTAACTTGGCAGGTATTACCCAAGAAATATTAAAACACTTGTGTTGTTATATCTCAGTGGATCTTTGTTGACAAAGTATATTTTAATAATAAGCTATTCATTGTCTACCATAATGACTATTTTTGTTATGCATTTCATTTTTTTCACTCAGGTATGAGGAGTGTTATTGATTTTCCATGGGAATTAAGCTTGATGAAATCTGTGTAGATATAGCCACATGAACATTGAAGTCAACCTGTTGAAAGGATTCTATTCATTTCTGTTGTTGTTTAACCTGGCAGCAGCTCAGCACCACACATCCTTTCTCTCACTCCCCAACCTTCCAACGGGATAGGGGAAAGAAGAAGGAAAAAAGGAAGAACTTATAGGTTGAGATATAAACTATTTATCTATCTATGTATTTAGACAGAAAAGGAAGAGAGAAATAGTACTAACAAGAACTACAACTATGTGTGGATATATAAATTATTTTTTTTTTTTTATGAAACAGATGATGAACATTTAGTTGCTTGCCACTCACTGACTGATGGCCAGCCAGTCTCTAAGCAATGGCCACCCCTTCAGCTAACTCCCCCCAGTTTTATAAATTCTTCACATGATGCTATGTATTATGGAATATCCCTTTGGCCATCTTAGATCAGCTGTACCGGTTGTATCCCCTCTTGCCCCCTTGTACAGCCCCCTCACTGCCAGGACAGCATGAGAAGCTGAAAAACTGAAACATCCTTGGCTCTGTGCAGCACTGCTCAACTACATTGAAAGCCAAAACACAGTATCCTACCAGACACTATGAAGAAAAAAAATCAACTCTTTCCCAGCTGGATCCAGGATAATTTCAAATGCTTGATAACATTTTTCTCACTGAATAGAGATACAGAAGGTGTTTTGACAGCTGCAGCAATAGTTTTTGAAGCATCTTCATAATTAGTGTTATCTAAAGCTTATTTACTATTCAAATTCACTGAGATTTGCTGCCAAATTAACAGTTTTTGCTCTCTTAGGACTTTTTAAATAACATGGTCCAGAACACTTTTCTTGCTTGCTTCAGTTTTCTCTTTATTTTTTAATAAAGCTGATTAATTGCTTGTCTTTTTGTGAATGTATGTGTGCTATTTTTTGTCTGATGTAGTTAAAGCAAACACTTAAAGATTAATGTTTAATACTGAAAAACTCCACAATCATGAAATAGGTGCATGAAGAAGAAATTTATAATGCAGTATCTGTATGATTATTAGTGTTGCTTTTCCTCCCAAGATGTTCTGGTAGCTGAGGTGCTCCTTTAGAAGGAGAAGGCCTTGAATCAGAAAACCCTGTTCATCTCCACCAAAAAAAATCAGTGCCATTTTGCTCTAAATGGGAATGGAATGATAGCAAAAGCTCTGCTTGATTAGAGTGGAATGAAGACTTAATTTTTGAAGAGGGGGCTAGAGGGTAGCAGTATGTATTCGGCAAATGTAAAAAACAACAACAACAACAAAACCCAACCATTTTAGCACAGAGATGAAAGACCTTGAAAACAGTGGCTGGCAGACTGGTTCTCTTTTTGTTCGCTTGCTGAGAGAACAGAAGTGCACTGGATTTAAAAAAAAGTCTAGATGAAATGTCTGTCCCTAATCTGTTCTTTACGAGTTTCCTAGAATTTTATGAGAGATATTGATATGTTCAAGGTTGCCCTCATTCTGCTCACTGACTTTTTTGTACTGATTCAGGAAAGTTCTGTGGGCTGTATAAACGCTTAATATTAATGGCAGTTGCATTTCTGATATTTTTATTTACCACTGAGATGAAGATGACCTCTGTGAAAGGGAGTTATTTTGGTTCAATCCAGTTCCAAAAGGAACTCTTCAGGACACAGAACCATTACAATCCTTATCATATTCAACTGTAAGAATAAGGCCTGTCTTCAACATTCTTTCCCATGTGTACATAAATAGCAGCCTTCACCTATAGTCACAATGACAACTTCAAGCACTTCATACAAGATTAATTACATCAATCTAAAGCACTTGATTACTAATAATTTTCTTTCTAATACGCTTGACACATATTAGTCATATACTGGAAGGTGTTCAAACATTGGGGGTGGAAGTGACTCTGTGCTCTATATTAAAAGAGATTTTATATGTTGGGAAAACACATAAAGAAATTCTATGTTAAAAAAAAAAGAGAACAGTAAGAAAAAATTGAATTATAATTTTCATAGCTCTATAGTGTAAGGACACACAAATTTCTAGGGTCTGATTACACCTGCCTGTGATTCAGCACACACTGTGGTCAGTTTAAGTCTCCTCCCCATCTGAAACAGTATTTGGATCAGGGAGGTTCATCAGGAAAGTTCTGTCTGTCCAGTCATGCCTCCTTGCAAGGGTTCAAAGCAGTAAGAGCTGAACAGTGGGATGGCATTCTTTAGAAGCACTCCTGCCTACTTCCTAATGAAGAACATTGTCATGCTTCACCACTCTTAGTCATAACAGGAATTCAGCAGCTGCAGTATAGGTGTCATGTGCTCTCCTTGAACTGTCATCAGTGGGAAATGGCTGGGTGAGTGCAAGGGTGCTCTGCTACATCTCTCCTGAGTGCTGACTTCATATGAAAAGCCCTAACAAGGTACTCTGTTCTTCTGCAAGTGATAAACTGTCAAGCAAGAAGAGGTAAGGCCTTAGGATGTACCAACAGACATCAATCTCCTTTCATCTCCTTTTTAGTAAAGAGAAAGAAACACTAAATATTTCATTTATCTGTCTCTAATAAATCTATATTTTACAGCATTCACAGAAGCTTTGTCAAAGGACTACCTCAGTTCTTAAAAAGGTAAAAAAAAAATATGAAGATAATTGGGCAATATTTTTGGATAGTCCTATGACTGAAAAATGAGCGGATATCCTTCTGAATTCATTGCAAGATTCTGCTCAAGTGATAATAAAGGACCAAGAGTGATTCTTTTCCCTTTGCTTGTTTTCCCAGATGTGTAAGGAGAAAGGCTAGAGGTGACTAAGGTGGTTTACACTTGCACATGACCTGGCACTGCTGTGAAGCACTGAAATGTCCTTTGTTTCTATGAGATCTCCTTCTACTAAGGCTGCACAGTCACAAACAGAGGCCTGCAGAGCTCCCTATCAGTGTGGGGCTGGGGACAGGTAGGCAGCAGCTTTATATCTGTGAAGTGCGTACTTGATTTGAAAGTAATAACTCAGCTTTTATATAGTGATTTAATCATTTATTAAGAAGGGACTTAAAAATTCTGTTTTGTACTTGGTCCACTTTTATTGAAGAGCATCATGACTGTCATTGGAATAGAAGCCCTCAAAGGAGTACAGAAGCTGTTTGCAACTCTGCTTATAAAATAATGCACTCCGGTGGTTGTATGTGACTTCAGTTTGTCATAATCCTCCAGATAGAGGGCAAGGCACATTACCTGTTAATAAATTCAGTCTCTTCCTGTTCCATCCAGCCATGTTTCATTTTCTGAGCACTCCAGAAATTCTGGCTCTTGTAGAAATCCATTTGCTCTGAAAACTGCAAACTAAATGTTAACATAATACCTAAACTAATGAAAAAGCCAATATTTCTGGAAAACGACAGCTGGTAAGCAGCAACATTTATAACTATTTATAACTATAGCCTGGTAGGGATCAGGCATCCAGCAGTGAGCAAGCACCCGACCCCCCTTAAAATCAGTAACAAAAGCCCCGCTGACTTCCCAGAGAACTGGGATTTAGGCACTTACATTTAGCAGTTCAGCTGCAGAGTCTGTGGCAAAAAAGCAAGGTATTTGTTTGTGATGCTGACCACCCAAGAGATGGGTTAGCAGCCCTGTCAGCTAGCACAGAACAAAGGCGTGTTGAGAGGAGTCCACGTGCACTATACAACACACTGGCTGCGTTTGTGCAATTAGCCTGTCATGACATGAGTCACGGATAATAAAGAGCTGTCTGTAATCCCATGCAAGTAACAGCAGGGCGCGAGGAGATGCAGCCATGGCTCTGCTTTCTTTAAAGAAATGCAATCAGGTTGCTTGCTGCCAAACAAACAACGCAGTCGAAAACCTGGAATCATCATGGGACTGGTGAAAACAGACACATGACTAACAGGGAAATTCTATAAGCTCAGATGAGTTTCCCCTTGTTGCTTTTAAATTTGCTGATCATTTTTCTCAGGCAATCACTAGGGCACATATAGATACATATTACATTTTTTTGTTTGTTTACTATATCTATGATCTCGCTGAGATGAATCCCAGATGTGTGTGGATTAACAAGAGTTTTTCCAGAAATTGCTTTCCCAGTTTATCAGAAATTCAGCCTCAGGCAGTACACTTGACCCTTTCATACATCTGTGAGAACGCCTTTACATAGTTTAGCTTCATGCTTTGTTAATTTGTGAATCCTTATGGAGATGGTGTCTTGGTTAGGCTAAAAAAACAGTCAGTTGTTTACTTCCTGCCTTTTTTGCATTAGAAACAGAAGCTAAGAGTGATGCTGGCTGCAGGTGACAGGCAGGATGGCATCTAAAATGGTCTACAACTGGCCTCTGAAAACGGGCTAAGAAATTCAGTTTTCAGGTTCAGAATTTCCTGTTTCTATCCCCAAACTTTCTGAGAAGTTTTGGATCTTGGCCATGCTCCATAGCATGAGAAAGATTGGAAATCACCAATCTGGGTCTTTTTAAAAGAACAAAATCTAGAAGCCAAGTCTAGCCTGCTTAGCTCAAACTTGCAGTAGCTTCTGTAAAAAGACTTTGAGAAGGAGATCACCATTCCTGTAGTACCATCTGTTTTCAAAGATGTGTTCAGGTCCCTCTAGAGGTCCCTTCCAACCCCTACAGTTCTGTGATCCTGTGATCACACTTCTGACATTTACTGCAGAGGTTAACAGGTATTGGACAATTCTAATTCCAAGATTCCTATTACTAGATTTGTATAAATTCTCACAAGAAAAGTATTAATAAGGTTGCTGAGCTGGTATCACTGTTGTACTTCCGAATATTCTGTATTTTGGTGGGACTTGTAAGGATTATTGCTGTTGTTGTATGAAATCCAGGAAGGAAACTCTCTTACTCCAATATAGTGTTAGAAAGCAGCATTCCTTTATTCCTCACAACGTGCAATAGGTGACTCGACAAGCAAGCATACCCTCTCGGAGTTCAGGTTCTCCTTCTGAACAGTTAAAGCACGCAAATGCAGTACACTGACATACATACTCATTCTTTTTCAAGGACTCATGTCTCTTTGGGCATGCTCAGTGTTATTCAGGGTGGTTGAATGCCCACCCATTTCTTCCCCTTTTTTCACCATCAGCTTCATCACTGAAACCTTTAACCCACTTCCATCCACTTTTCCCCAGTTTGGAAGATTTCCATTGCTTATTAGGCCATACTGAGCCACTTTTAAATAACAATATATGTGGAACCCAAGGAAAATGTCCTTGCACATTTTGACACAAAAGATAAAAGTATTCTATTGTGACTCCAGTAGTTGTAATGAGGCAAAATCACTGAGGCATGAGACAAAAGTGTTCTATTATGTCCCCTGTGTCAAATTATTGAGGTGAACCAAGACTGTTCACCCACTAAAGCTGAAACGGAAAGTTTCAGAACTGTCACTTATGGATTCCTCTTGCTAAACTAACACATTGGTTCTTAAAATAATGTACTAATCCCTATTACTAAGCAAACCAGCCTATATCATTGTTTTTAAAAATTCTGCACTGATATGTGTTTTTATTTAAATAAACTTTTTAAAATAAACAGATATTGGCCTTTCTAGGGGAGAAACACTAAAAGAAAAATCACTGCCAATAACAACAGATTTAGTTTGAATGTCACAGCATAAAACATCACTTTGCAGTTGTCAGCTGAATTGATTTAGTGGAAATTTGTTTAAATAATTAATACAGGAAAACACTCATTACTAGGGCACGTTGCTTGTTCTGCATCAGGGAAATATCTGTTTCTAAAGGGAAAACTAGTTTTGTATTGTTCATATTCATCAGAGAGAGAACAGAAGGGGATTTAGAAAAGATATTGTTTATATTTAAACATTCAGCACATAAGCCTCCAAGACTGATTTGTGGCAGGGACTCTCTACTCCCATCTCATGGTGAGCAGCGACAGCAGCAGATCTGGGTCCAAAGAGTCTGACAGGAATTTCTGTACTTTGTGAGAGCTTTGGACATTTCCAAAAAGTTTCACCCTTCCTTTCACCCAAGGATCCACAGATGGGCACTCAGAAATGGTGACAGGATGTGTTCAGATGTTTGACTGTGAAATAGCCCTCTTGTTCTTGAGAAATTTTGCAACTTGAATTAACAAATCTTTGCTTGCATCAAACTCCTACTTAGGCTGTAATCTTTTTTTTGTGTGTGTCTGCAATCCTAAATTATTCTACATTCTACAAAGTGAGGAAACTTTGATGAGGCAGGAGCTTGGAATTACCTTTACCATTACAGGAAGAAGGATTACAATTGACACCTGACTTTCCAGGCAGCTAACCCTTCTGGAGTCATCCAAAAGCATCACAGCCCCTGTGGATTTTGTACAGAAGCACACTTAAGGGCTAGCCACAACATCATATGCTGTGATATAGAAACCTGGAAGTCCTGGCTAGCATTAGTGGCTCATCAGGGCAAGAAGACAATAAGTAAACATGGAGATACTTTAAGATGAAGGATTGCATCAACCCTCCCTGGCTACACATGGTACTGTCACCTCTGGCAACTAGGGAAAAGGCATCTGGCTAACATCACATCACCACGGAAGATGAATCTTATTCCAAAAGCTTCCTAGAACCCCAGAAGAGGGAAATTTTCTGACACATATATGTGTTAAAAATATGTTGAAGTTGTATCCTGGACCAGAGGCTCCTCCATTTAGTCTTTCTGGACTTGTACAGTGGTGAAACCTGTCAACAGTGGGTATCCGTGGTCCATGGACAACTTCTGTCTTTGAAAGATGAGTAAGAGAAATAGTACTATTGTCATGTATCTTACACTGTTATACAGAGCTACAGGGTACTTGGATCTGAAAACTGGGAAAGGCTGGAAACCTGTTCCGTTTGATTCCTTTGGATTTAAACAAAGTCTAAGAGCCCTCTGTTTTTTGGGTTACATGGCATAAGTGAGGAGTCTCTGATTTTATCTGATCTATTGGAGACAAATTGACACTACTCACTTAAGTTCATTTTATTTACTTGTTCTTTTCAGGCAGGGCTACCAACCTCCATAACTAATACTAGACCAGATTGCCCAGGGCCCCATCACTTATACTCAGCTGAACCATGTGGCACAAATCTACAACTAATGAAAGTAGTATAATAAATTAAATGTCTTATGACAAAAGCTAAAACACTGTTAAAAGTAAAGAAAAAGGAAAGAGTATACATTTCAAACTGTTTGAATTAATATATATTTTTAAACTAGTGTGTATTTCAAAATAAGAAATAATTTCATGCCTGTTTACCAGACTTTTGTAAGCCTTACCTTACCAGTGAAAAATATCTCTCATTTCACAATAATGCCTCATTCACAGCATCATTTTGGTAATACGTACATTGGTGAGCAAATCTTTTCAAGGATGAAATACAGGAAGAGTAAAATTTCATCAAAAATCTCTGGTGAATGCCTTGATACCTCACTAAGAATTTCAGGCTGACCCAGGCACTGATGTACTAGTTTCACAGAAACAAGGTAAAATATTCCACTCGTCTTATGCTTTTGTTGCCCTCTTTTTCTTTTTTTTTTAATATTTTAATAAAAATATATTTTTAAAAAGTTTTGTTATTTATGTGCATTAGCTATATTATATACTTAGTATATGGCCCAAGGCAATTCCTTTTCACTCAACATGCCAAAAAGTTCAGCAAGCCAAAAAGTTGATAACCATGCTTTAGAAGATAGGTAGATTTTGAGGGAACATTGTCACTGGGCAAGTAGGAGCACACAACCCAATTGGTACCCAATCTGCAGTGTCACCATCCTGTGGGCACCTCTTCATGAGCAACATGACAGCACTGTTACATCTCAGGCCCCTCTTCAGTCACAATTCACCTGTATGTCTTATTTTCAACTTCATTAACACTATTTTCTTCTGTGAATTATTAGCCTACTTGTTAAAAGGACAATATATTGGAAAAGCCCTTTTTGTCTTCCATAATCCTGCATTGCTTTCTGATTGAAACCAATTCTATAAGTCCACCCTTGGTATATTAAGCAGTTTTCTTGTGCTTCATTAAACAGATTTTCCAGGAGCTAGTTGTTTAAGAACATTTTTGGTCCATTGTTATTATCAGTTAGTATATCTTAAACCAATGTCCTATAGAGCTGTACAGAAATTAAATGATACTGGATAAATTAAAGATCTGATAGCTTTCCACAAGTACAGCAAAAGATTTGGTTGAAAAGTCACTTCAAGTCACTTCCTCTTACACTGTGATACTGCAATCAAAATAGATTTGCTGGGATTAGGATCTATTTTTGGATATGCTGGTATACATCTGTAGTGAACCACTGATATCTATGAAAACGAAGGATTTTGTTTGAGTCTCTACGTGCAAAAAAATGGTGCCAAACATATCTCACTGCAATTTTTTACTTGGAAGATTTCTGTCTTCGAGGACTAAGAGAAGCATGTCCTTGCTTGTAATATGCTATAGTCAGAGCTGAGAGGTGCTTATTTCATCCTTCACAAAAGTAGTCCTGTAAATAGAGCATATTCTTTTTGTAAGGGATGTTTTACAGAAAGAGGTGTAGACAGCTGAAAACATTTCTTTAGCGGTATCTCAAAAAAGCGACATAGCAGGAACTTAGGTCCTTCAGGAATGTACAGTCTGCATAGTTGTAGAAGCAAATGAACTCATCTTCCTCAGCACATGATCTACTCATACATGCCCCTGTTAAACTGAGTAATTTCATTAAAGTCAAAGACATTTTTATGTGAATATATTCATGCAAATTAATTTAATTTGTAGAGACTAATTTCTCAAATTCAGTGTTATTTTTTTCTAAAATAAATAATACATTAAAATGTCAATAGTCTATAAATTCATAAACAGTGCTATATTAAATCAGGATATTTAAATGCTGCAAATGTTTATTTTACTAGAGGAATAGAAATAAACTAGATTCAACAGGTCACATGAAAAATGATGTGCCAAATTCAGTGTTAACTTGGGGATTTTCTCATGGTGTTCATACTCGTAGTTTTGAAACACTGATTAATACCATATGCGTCTTCACACAAGGCCTTGGGAAACAAATTTTCTGGGACAAACTAAAGCTATACAATCAGCATTTGGCAGAATGTAGTGCCATGGGAAGCTTGTAGGCTTTCCCGGAGAGAGTAAGGCAGTGAGGGAGGCTGGTGCATAAGGAGTGCAGAATAATGCTGGCTTGAACAGAGGAAGGTGCGGAAGCACAGCTGCCTGCTGCTAGCTGAGCCCAGGTGGATCTGTGCTTGGCAGTGCAGAGGTCTGACAGTTGAGATGAAGGACATTGAGCAATGATTAAACAGAGGGGAAAGTTGGATTGTTTGTATGACTCAGGATGAGTGATAGCAGCCAAGGCTGAAGAGAGCATAAGGAGATGTGAGTGGACCTAGCAAAGTCCATTCTGAGCTAAGGGGGACAATCCAATGTGCAGGAGGGTGGTGTTGACAGAACATCTTTTCAAAGCAGTTAAGAAAGAAAACAAAGGAAAAAAAATACACTATTTAGTATTTTATGTGTGAACTCCTTCCTTCTCCCTTGTCCAACACAGAAGTCCCTAATTCAACACAGACATCTACCAAAGACAGGAAAGCCATGTGGCAATTAAGCAGCATTAGATAGTTCCTTTGATGGAAAAATGTATTGCTGTGTCAGTGTGGTTTGAAGCAGGGTAAGAAAAATACTCCCTCTTCAAGCCACGTGTCAGCTTCTGAGTACTTGAAGTGTTGCTCTAACTGGTGAGTGAGGATTTTGTGGTAATCCATCCCCCTAGTCTGGATGTGTGGGACTGTGTCCACCTGGAGGCTGTGCACTCCCAGGAGTGCTGCCGGCAGTCGCTGCTGCTGCTGCCCAGCACTGCTCATTCCAACAGGCTGTGAAAATGGACTGTTTTAGCCTCAGGAGATCAAGAGCTTAAAAAAATGAATGCTACTAAACAAACAAAAACAAAAAACAAAAACAAACAAACAAAAAAAACCCTAAAGGTGAAAACTAAGCATCATTTTAGGTTTACAAAATGCTGAAGAGACCTCCATCTGACTCCCGAGGAAATATATCTCCAAAGCCCTTAATAAAAATATTCATAATAATTTTTCCCTGAAAATGACAAAGTCAAGAGCAGCTCTCCCTTCACATCCCATCTGAGGAACATTATCACATCGTACTTATCGATTACATGAAAACTAAAGATATCTTGTCCACAGCAGCCACAGCAGTAATTTTTATCTTCCTTTTTTTTTTTTTTGTTATATTTATTATCTCTCATTAAATATATTTTAAAAAGCTTTAACAGCACCCAGGAGTATTTTCTGCACTGTGCATCCAATTAAATTCATGATTACTATTTATTTTGCTAATCTTTCATCTGTCTAGATCTTTTGGTACTATTTTTTGCAATTTGCGCAATGTTTTTACATGCTCTGAGCCTGTAATTATGACCTCCTGAGAAGTTTGCATACAGTCTCTAAGCCATATAGGCAGGACCAGTTGTTACGAATTCCACCACAGACCTAAGGACTGGATAAATTCACATTTGTGCAGTAGATATGTCTTAAACAAGCAGGTGTCTTCTGCTGGAGAAAGTGGTGTAACTATTGCAGTTGACTGACATTTTCCAGTTCTATCCTTTGCAAAATAGCTGTTTTCTATCACATTTGAATCACTGTATTTCGTGAAATCCTTATGGACTTGAGTGACAATAATATATATTTTCTATTTTAGACTTTTCCAAACTCAAGTTTCATTTTATATTGAAGAGGGGCAGGGAGGTTTCAAACTTCCTTCTAGAAATTAGTTTTTCCAGTAACATTTAACACATTGCTGGAAAGGGGAGAAAGTTTTCTCCCTAGAAACAAGTTTCCTAACTCAGTACTCAGATCTGTCATTTCTGTATTATACTCTTGAAAGTGTTCCCTGTTCAGTAATCTCATCCCTCAATGCAAGATGTTTATCATATACTGTAATCCTTATTTTACAGCAAAAGAAAATGCTATCAAATGATTAAATTATTCATCTGACGAAGCTGAGTAACGGGAGGAATTACTTTCCCTCTGAATCTGTTTGTATTTCAGTGGACTGCCTTACTTTGGCTGTTCTGGCTATCCATGGAGGCAAGATGACTCCTCAAGGAAGACGCCAGCCTACATGCCCTTTGCTGTGGATCATAGGAGCTGTGGGGAGTGATGCCCGTACCAGGACTCAGGTACAGGTGTGCAGGAGCTGTTGAGGGGCTCAGTGGATTTCTGTGGGATGCAGCCCCAGTCTTGGGACAGCTGAGCAAATGCTCTTCTGTCTGTCTGCCTGCCCATGTGCAAGTGCAAGATGTTTTGGTTTTTAACTAACAAAGATATATAAACTAAGAAACTAAAATTAGGGCCTAAGGAGACTTGGCTTAAAGTTTCCTTAACAGAGTTTCTTAACAGATGTAGGATAATTGTCCAATACAAGACAGAAATATGTTTATGGTAGTTTTCTGCCCTATACAAAAGCAAAAGATATCCATTCCAGGATTATTAAAAGCAATTAATCTTATATAGAGTTGACGAGGTGGGTTTGAAATGTTTGTAAACTAGGAAAAGGACTATTTAAACATCAAATATTCATAGAAAACTTGAATTAAGTTGGTCTCTGTTTCAAGCTAATCAGTTCTGCTAGACATTCCTCTCCCAGTATCTGGTGTTCTTACAGCAATGTTGCAAGCAGAGCGGTATACAGGAGGATTACTATAGGAAACATGCAGTAGTTGTGTCTAATAGGTACTCTTGGAAATACCACCGCTGGGAATAGAGGCGTTGCATTTACAGATTTGTGTGGGGAACTGCTTTCCAGCAAAGCTGTATCACATATTCCTCCTCCATAGAGAGTCCGTTAAACAATATATAAACCAGATATTCCTTTTACTAAGGTTCTGTGAGTCCCTTTTTGATGTTAATAACAGGGTGAGGTACAACCTCTCTGCATTTTACCATCTACAAATTGAGGTCACCATGAGCTAGATGTCCATGCTGCCTCTATCATTAATGGCATCCAGACATTTCCAGAAGGTTGCTTGTTGCACAAGCTTTAGAAGTCAGTCATGGAAGTTAGAGAGGACCTCTGAAGGCCATCTAGTCCAACTCCCCTGCAACGAACAGGGACACCACAGTTAGATCAGGTTGCCCGGGGCCAGGAAACAACGTTATGTGACAGAGGGGAAGGACCCCAGAAGTGCCCACCAGACCTAATTACAGAAGAATCTTATCTAACTAGCTCAGTCAGGATGCCTACGTTCCAGATGATCCAGGTTAGATAGGAGAATATAGAGCTTTGATCTCCTGTCTTTATTGCACAAACATGTGCTTATCCCTAAATTAATTTCAATGACTTACATATGATAGTTTAGGAGAAGAAAGCTAATTAATAGCAGATGTTTAACTTCCTTGTCCTTAACTCTAGGTTACAGAATGTATCAACAGAATGCACCAACTCTAAATAAGAAGAGCAATTATAAATAATAAAATGCTGGAGAGAATCCAACATAGGCAATTTGGTTTTTATCTGGAATTTATTCAATTTCCTAAGCACATACTGTAAATTCTAGTTGGATTTTTGTTTAGAATCAGAACCATAGATTCGCAGTCTGACCTCAGGCAGAAGGGACCTTTGAGATCATCCAGTTCCAAGCCCCTGCCAGGGACGGGTTACCAAGCACTAAAGTCATGTGCTTGTGAACTTATGTTACTGGTACCTTGTGATTTCAGGATGGTTTATTATAATCACGTGTCTCAGAGCTGTTGGTTACAGCAGCAGGCCAGTCCCTGCCCTCAGAGTATCTCTGCACGTGACACAAGAGAGAGCAAGCCCTTCATTTGACTAATACATTGTCTTGCTGCACATTTGATGTACATATTCAAGACTTCGGAGTGAATATCATTGAGATTTTTTAAATAGGTCTTTACCTGCTGAGTTTCTCAAACAGAAACGACACATATCTGTGCAGTCCCTGCAGCTCACAGATATTTAAACCTGCTCCCAGTATTGCTGCAGCTCTCCAGGTGGTGGCACCCCAACTCTGCTTTTCTCTAAGGAAAAAAAAAAAAAAAAAAAAAAAAAAAAAGGTAAGTCCAGGGAAGGCGAAGGTTTTGTTTCTTATTATTTGATTTCAATTTGTAAATAAGCATTTAAACTTATTTTTAAGAATCATCCTTAAGAGAAACGATTAGTAAAACACAACAATAACTCCTTATCACTGTTGTTTATATTATCTCATTTATTTTCTTTAAGCCTTTTTAAACACAGTCATTCTGTGCCTAGAGACATTTATTATTTCATGCACTATTTACTCATGTTAAAAAATGAAGTGAAAAAGAATAGAGGCAGAAGTCTACTGCTCACAAGGAACAGCAGATAAAGATAGATATTTGTTTGTACTACGGGATCACAGTTCTACTAGAAAGAACATTTGACATTTTGATGAGTGCCTCCAGGGAAAAAAAGGTAGTAACTTCAGAGCTTAGTTTTAATTATACTAAGGAGATTACATTATTCCAGACATCTCACTGGTAAGGTGCAGCATTTCCTGAAACAGTTTAGTGGAAAATGCCACATTAATCAGTTCAGTATTTCACTCAAATGGCTTAATGATGGGAAGAAGTTGAAGGCGCTGTAGTATGAAAACAAAAAAAGACAGAATGCTCACTTAAGGGAGTAGGAACATATTTAAATGACCTCTTTCAAGAGTATGTTTTTGAGATGGGAATGACAGTAGTGAGGAGGCAATAATGTATTATTCTTGTTGGTATGCTGACACTCATAGTTATTTTGGTGCTGCACTCAGGTAGAAGAAAAAAACAGGCATGCCTAAAAATCTTATAGAACTGCAAGCTGTGCCCATGGACCATGACTAGATGAAGCATAAATGTAAAATGATGTAAAATAATGAGCATATTTGCATTTAAACTGTCAGGCTCAGAACTCCATTTAATGAAGAAGGCAGAGCAAGGATTTCCAGGTCCACTTTGTCTACCACTACAGTTAAAACACAACACCACACTGTTTCTGATAGAGTTGTGTCTTCTCTTTAGAAAGATGAAGGCCAAGAGATGGAGACGATTCTTTTTAGATAGGCAAATAAATCAACACAGATTATATGACAGTGGGTTATAGCACTCACTGCACATCTACCTTTCGCATACAGATCTGGCCACTTATTTGTATGTTCTTATATGTCCTCATAAGGCCTATGATATAAGCCTTTTTCATCTCTCTGACAGACGACATTACCTACGTGTTTTGCTGTGCAAACATTTGTGTGCCTAAACATTTTAAACATTTGCAACATTTGTGTGCCTAAACATTTTATTACCCTGTTCTTCCTCCTCGTGTTCCCTCATCCCCATCTGTATCCCCAGGACACTAGAAGCCATCAGCAGATTCAATCCCAATCTACATGAATTGAAATAATGTTGTCAGTCAAACTACTAACATAAGAGATGAGAGCATGGGTTTCAATTTCAATGAAGTGGTGACATGTAGAAATCTTTCCATTCAGAAGAATGTCCTTTGCAGTACAAGCATCCTGGTGCCAGTAAGCATGTGCAGCTAAGCTGGGAGTCATGCTGTGGATTTCAGCTGCACACCTGAAACGGGGAGGACAGTTACAGCAAAGAATATTTTTGGGAGATATTAATGGAGAAAGATAAATCTGAGAAAACAGAAGGTTCTTGAAAGTCTTCGCTCTACTCACTACCACTGCAATACAGCCAGAGTGCACTATCTGCATTTTGTAAATGGACATGCTTTAGGAAAGCACCTAGAAATTCGCAAAGTGGTAAGTAATTGCTAATATGAATTTGTCAAGAAAAGATCATGTCAAAACAGTCAAATTTCCTATTATGACAATATACATGGCTTTGTGGTAAAGTGAATAAGTGGAGTTGTGCTATATCTTGGCTTGCATTCTTTCCCATAGCACACACATGAGTATGCTGGAGAAATACTGCTGTGGAAAACTGCTGAAAAAACACAGATAATGAGAAAACCATCATTAAGAAAGAGCAACCAATGGTTCACCAGCTTGGCCAAATGTATGAAGTATTGCACCAAGTTCAGTCACTTGTTGGCTATTATTGAATAATGGCGTGGCTGAAAAACAGGAAAGGATGTCTGTGGAATTTTCATACGTCTAAGCTGGTAGAGATTAGAAAACAAGAATAAAAAAAGAATTTAGATGGTAAAGCTAGAATAAAATGGGTATCAATGAATACAGATAATGGATTGAAATAAAAAGGCTGCCATTCAATGAAGATAAGTGGAAGTCTCCAAAGAAATAACTTTCTGTGCTATGAAAAGTGGGGCAATTAGACAGGCAACAATACCACAGATGAGGGTCTGCAATTTTTAGCAAATTGCAGTGAAGTTAATAGTCATAATGCTGTAAAAAAAACCCGAAGTGCATGATGAGATGTATAAAACCTGGGCTATGTTATTCAAAGGAGTACAGCCTAAGGGGACACTTGGTAAAAGTTTCCTAACAGACAAAAGGCTGCCAAAAGCAGCAAGAGGGTGTGATATTGTGCATGTTCACTGAAGAGCAGGTAGCAAGTTGTGTGTGTAACGAATACCAAAGAAGATCTGGATTTGGTTGTAGAGAAATTTTCTGTGAGTGAGCAAGTGCAGTCATGGTTTCAGTGCCTGGGAAGCCACAGGATTTCTATCTTTGGAAATCTTTTAGAAACACCAGTTGAGATTATCTCGTCTTGGAATAGTGAAATAGATCAGCTGCTGTCCTAGTTTTATTGTCACTAGTGTTAGTGAACATTTCTCAATCTGCAGAATAAATGTACAAAAAGAGACCGTGAGTGATTTTATTTTAGAAAGACTTCCAAATAAAAACCACGTTGTAGAATGTTAGTGTACACTTTCATCAGCAAAAATTCAGGCTCATACCCCCAGATCTTTTTCCCCAGGTCAGTGTGGCAGCCACTCTGCCACAAGGCTGTTGCAGTGCATGGCGGTGTTGTGGCCAAAGGGCAGGACCCAGCACTTGGTCCTACTGAAGCCCATACCATTGGCGCCAAGCCATCAATCCAGCCTGAACAGATCCCTCTGTAGAGCTTTCCTACCCCCAAGTAGATCAGCACTTCCTCCCAGCTTGGTGTCACGTGCAAACTTACTGAGGGTGCTCCAAATGCCCTCATCCAGATCAAAAGTAAAGATATTAAACAGGGCCTATCCCTATACTGACCCCCTGAGGAATACCACATGTAGGCAGGCACCAGCTGGATTTAACTCAGTTCACCACAACTTTCTGGGCCCAGACATCCATCCAGTTTTTTACCCAGTGGAGAGTACACCTGTCCAAGCCACTGGCTGCCAGCTTCCCCAGGAGAATACTGTGGGTGACGGTGTTAAAGGCTTTGCAAAAGTCTAGGTAGACTATGTCAGCAGCCTTTCCTCCATCCACCAGGTGGGTCGCCTGGTCATAGGAGGAGATGAAGCTGGTCAAACAGGACCTGCCTTCCATGAATCCATGCTGTCTGGGCCTGATCCACTGGTTGCCACGCACATGCTGTGATCTCACTCAAAACAATCTCCTTCATGACCTTCCCTGATACTGAGGTCAAACTGACAGGCCTGCAGTTCCCCAGATCCTTCTTCTGATCCTTTTTGTAGATGGCTGTCACATTAGCAGGTCAGCATATTAGCAGACATTTCAACTGGGCATTGTGTTTATGAAATTTTTGGGTCATTGAAAATCTGTTTCATGGGAACAAGTAGATATTTTTTCCTTTGGATTTCCAACAGGAATTCTATACATTTCTCACTGTGCTTGATGATTACAGTTCCAGTTTATTCTAATTATTCCTGAGGGTACAAATAGACAGGTACACTGTTGCCATCAATGGATGCTTGGCTTCTTTTTCTTGATTATGAAATTTGAAAACTCACATGGGAAAAAGTAATCATACTTTCTTTAATATCTGCTGACGGCCTGAGTTTTTACCACTACAGCTACTTGGTAAGGACTAAGGACTAAGTCTCTCTTGTGTCATTTCAAATAATGGTCAAATTCTTCTGTCAGTTATATTTGGAAAGCTCCCCAGAATTTATTGGGGTTATATTGCTCTAGGATAGACCAGATTTTCCTCTCATGTTCTCTTGCATCACTTTCAGTCAAATAAAATCTATGAAGATACTGAGAACAAAATATTGTCAGAATTGATGGGAAATGGAAGTACAAAAATGTCCAGCAAAGATGCTTGGGTTAGAGAAGTGTATCAGATTACTGTAATTTTATAATGCTATTAAACTCAGTGGCATCAACAAAGCTACTCCAGAATTGTGAAACATGACTTCTCCAAGCAGAGGTCATCAGAACATGAGAGAAATTGGAAGGTAGCTTTTGTGTGCTAACTCTGAATTAGAATTACATTTTCTTTTGATTTGATTGTCATCAGTGATTGTAGGAAAGACAGTAAATGAGAGAGAAAAAAATGAATGGTAATCTAATTTAAATGAAAAGTGGTTGCAAGAAGAGTGGACTGAACAGTATCTGGTACTTCCATAATGGGGATTCAAAGAGCAGGACCTGTGGGACTGACTATAGGTAATGATTTTGTGTGGATGTGGGAGAACACTTCCTCATCACAGACAGAGATGATAAGGAAGATAAGGAAGACTGCTTCAAGTGAAGATATTTTTTTTGTGAAAACAATGTAAGTAAATGGAATGTACAAAGAACTTGTAAAGAAAATGAGGAAGCTGAGAAGTATTTTATCTGAAAAGTAATCCCTGGATTAGAACAGGAGGCTGTGGATATTTGAGGTTAAGTGAACTGTTGGTCTCATATGTCTCAGTCTGAGTTCACCAGTAAAACAGGAAAAGAATGGAAAAAAGAAACACAGAAAATTGATGAACAAGCCATCCTAAAACATACATCAATTACATGCCACCTCAAATTGCTACAGGATAGACTGCAATTTTTAGATCTTTAGGGCAGAGACTTCCTCATGGTTTGTTTATCATGCAAGTACTGAGAGCTGAAAGTGATATTGCAAGGTAGGTAATAAAAAAAAACTCCTTCATATCGAGGAGAAGAACATTTAGGGAAAGGCTTTTGGTAGGAAGAACTGTGGCAGAGAATATCAAGCTCCATACGCAGCGTCTGCAGATGAGCTTTCTATCAAAAGGAGAATAAAGAGAAACATCTGAAGAAAGCTAATCAAAAAGGAAATAAAAGCAGAAAGAACAGTTTGGTATTTCTTCATTTTGATTTTTATCCTCTTTGCCTTTTTTTGTTTTTTGTTTTTTTTTTTAATACTTCTTTCTACTGTTTATGAAGCAAATGCTCAAGAAGCATTACTGCTGTTGCCAGTAGTACTGAAACATGTGCCTTCAATCCCTTTGTTGCTCAGGGAGCATGTCAGATTTTCAGTGTAATTAGCATTGCCATTCACTTCACAAATTATAGTTGCAGAGTGGTGCAACCAAGTCAATTTTACCAGAAATGAAATACTGAGGAATTTTTTTTTTTTCCTGGTGGTATTTCCAGGTATCCTGAGTTTAGAGAATCTTTTTATTAATTTCTTTTGGACAGGACATAAACTGTAAAACCACAGTATTTCTGTAAGATTAAATATTAAATATTAAAGATCACCAATGACAGTTAAAGAATACAGCATTTTTACGTTTGTATTAGTGTGAGTTTGAATCAACAGAACATTTAAGACAATGCAAGCACATATTTAAAAAGCAGATAGCAGGAGATGAATGTAAAAGAAAAAATCTGAAGCCCTCAATGCAAATTCACAAAGTGGCATTTGAACTGAGATGAAATGTTCTCTTTTAAATGACTTGCCTTTAGTCAAGATATTCATTGCTATATTTTACCTTGGCTGGTAACGTTAAGCTTTATTTTTAAGACATTTGCAGTGACCTTCAGGGCAGGCAATAGAAAGAAGCTCATTATACTGATTTAAACATTGCTCTTGCTGAATTCTAGGTCTGGATACAGACAGTCCATGTAGCTGTCACTGGCTAATCCAGTGGCTAGAAAACAATGCTAAGGAATGCAATATTTTTTACCCAAAGAGAGTTTAATTCCATATGTTTCCATGTGGTTAAAGTGCTGATCGAATAAGAAAGTGAGAAAAGAATCTTATTTTTTTCCTCATTTGTGAAAACAGTAAGTAATTCTGACCAACCTTTGCAAGGTTCAAATGCACACTATATCAGAGCAACAGCCATGGAAAATATTCCTAAACCACAGTGGTACTGAAATAAGATTGAGATATTCAAAAACACACTTGCATTCTCTTGTCTTACTGAAGCTACTATTTCTGTACTCCAAAGTCTCCTCTAGGATCTTTTGTGTTGTTTAAAATTGGATTTGGAAGGCACTGGAGGATGAAGGTGATTGGTGACTATTTAAAGCCTCAGTACATACATATGAGGATGAATAGCTAAGTGAAGGTCCGTTCCTTCAGAAATCCCACTTGAATGCTTCCAGTGTCTGCTACAGAATGAGGATTCTTTCCTCCCTCCTTCACACTATGACTTAATAACTTAGTAGCAGAAAAATCAGTGCTAACTTCTGAACATCAAAGCTTGCACATTAGGCTCTTTATTTAGTTTAAAACACTCATGTTTTGAAATGAAGTGCAGGTTTCTATGTAAAGAAAAGACAACAATGAATTATCATCTGTGTGTAATGAGTATTCTTATCTGTAAAATGCAAAGTTTGAGTCCACATAAACATTCACAGTGAAAGTTTAGTCACATACAACTGCAAATAATTAATCCAATCAGAGATTTTAAACCTGATAGTAATTAATTTCTTTTACGTGACAGAGGAAGTGATTTTGCAATTTGCTTTGCAGATGAAAACCTACTACAAGTTCTGATCTGAATGTTCACGTTTGGGGTCAATCCATATCTTATATTCTCCTCCAATATTGCATGCTTTGTGTTTCTACATAAGCATAATAAAAATTAGAAAAAATGTTTTTCATTGATATATGTAATAGCTTCTATGTTATAGAGAATTATAATATCTTTTGTCAAAATTCAAGTTTCAGTGAATTTGAAAGAATATGGCTTTTCTGACTATTTTCCTATTTCTCCAGTCTTATTCAAATGTGATGCACCTTTGCCTTGATACCAGCCAGTTATTCTGTCTTAGTATTCAGTTTTTATCTGCAATAAACTACTAAAGTTTTGGAATTTATTTGTTGATGAAACAGAAGGAGGAATTGCTTCAATGAAGCAATGAAAAGTAAAGCATTTATCCTATTTTTCCTTCCTAATTACTTCCCATATTTCTACCTCTTTTAATGTAAAGATACACAAGTACTCCCATCCACAGAGTAACAAATTAGTGGAATTTCCAAGACACTCCTTTTCTCCCTTACATCACTGCTGATGTTATCAATAAATGTGGAAATGCAGCTCTTTCTGTAATTGAACAGATGTTTTGCTATTAATTTCAGTAAGATCCACTGTTTTGCTCTGCATTTGCTGCCTCTTGTATTTTGAATTATTGTTCTGATCAGACTCTTTCTCAGAAAGCAATATATCCATAAATTAGGAACGTGCCATTTTAAAGGTGTTCTCTAGAGTGCTAAAATTGAATCTGGACAACATCTCCACATTGCTGAAATTCTTCTTGGTCTGAGTTCAGTCTTTTACACTTTCAGTGAATTGTTGGACCTCTTCACGTTTAGGTGTTCATACATAAAGTTGTTCAGTTTGGAAGTGACACATTTGATTCACTCAACGTTTACTTTTGCAGCAGGGCAAAATTAGAAGGAATATGGGGCAGGGCACAGTCCAGTGTTATTTTCATACAGCAGTGAGACCTTGCTTTTTCCGCAGGAAAAAGGACACTATGAGACCATAAAAAGAGTTAAAAAGCAAAGTGATGCTGCTTGCAATTAACAGTTCCTGAGAAAAGCTACAGAGTAAAACCTTTCAAATGGACAATGCGATGACACCTTCGTAAGTTGAAAAACTTTACAGAAACAGTCCCTAATGTGTAAGTATGGTAATCAGGAGGATTTTGTACCACTAAAAATACTAGAGAGGTTAAAAGGACGTTTATACCTCATAAGTGACTTCAAATAATGTAGGCTACAATAACTCAGGTTGTTAAATGGAGTATAGTTAATTGCATGATCTGATTGACTGAGTGTTCCAGCATGTTTCAGAATAGGAAGAAGCATACAAAATGCAAAGTCATGCCTCCCATCTTCCTAAACACATTCTACATGCTGTTGTGAAGTTTCCTTGTCTACTCGTCCCTTTCTGCCTCTCATCATGGTCTGTAAAGACCATTTCAATAGACTGACACCTCATTCCCTATCTCTCTTTTCCTACTGATGTTGCTAAATATAGTCTATGAAAGAAACTCTCACTGACCCTCCCTTTTGTGATGCTACCTACTCTTGTGTCTACGCTATGTGTACTGCTTACAGGTTAGGGCATCACAATATAAGGCGGCCGTGAAACTACTGGAGAGTACCCAAAGGAGGTCTATGAAGATGATCAAGAGGGGAAGATATACAAATTGCAGGTGAGGCCCCAAGTAATTTTGGGTGTTCCCAGGTGAAGCCAGGGGTTGTACTCTGTGATCCCTGTGGGTCCCTTCCATCTGCTCTATGTTTCTGTTTTATTTTCTCTGATTCTCTGATTCTATTCTTCCTTCCTTCCAAGAATGATGTGAAGATTTCTTTTAGTTTAGCTTCTGGGGAATGATCCTTTGTTGCGGAGTACTCTTGCTTCATGAATTTTCTTCAGATTATATTATCTGTCTAATATGTTGCAACAACTATATTTCAGCTGAATTAAAACCCCAACTCTTTTAAACTGCTCTTTTACCCAAGACTAGCCCTCTTTAATCGAATACAGTGTTTCTGAGAGTTCTTCCTTCTTTGGATATCTCATCATCATCTTAAACTTAACTCAGCCAAAACTGAGCTCCTTTCAGTCTCTGGCTGTCTTCCACACTTTTCTCAGTCACTGGTCACACCATGACCTTGTTTTCTGTCACTCTGGTTCACAGTCTGACTGCAAGTTTTAACACTTCCATATGTCTTGCTGTGCATTCCTTTTGCAATGTTTTTTCTCTAACACTTTCTAGACCGTAGTCCTTCCTTCCTGCCCTTTTTGTTGAACAGATCCAGCCAGATCCTCATCTGCATGCATCGTGGATATATTTCTTTCCTCCTGGACTTTCCCAAACTTGTGACATCACCCTTCAGCATTCAAGCAACAGATGAACTTATTTTTCTCATCCCCTATAAATCTCTTCCTTATCCTCCTATTTGCCATCACATGAAAATTGTTTTGCATTTCCTTCACATTTATTGCATCGATGTGTCTTGAACATCCAACTTCCCAGTAACTCACAGGCACTTTCATTTTCTTCCCCCTTATTTCCTCTTGCACTCACAGCATTGTATTAAAGGAGAAAGTAAATGTATGGGTCAAGTTTTGGTTCAGTCACAAATAAATTCTAATAGCAAAGTCACTTCTAATGGCTGTGTGGGAAGCAGTAGGAGTAGAGTATAAGGTTTATTTACTTTGCACTTTTCAAATGACTCAGAATGACGAAGTTGCAGCCCAGGTTTTATTGCTGTCCTTTTAGCAGTTCTGCCTTCACCCAGTGGTTGATGTGCCTTGACTTTTCCAGCTTCACAAACATTTTGCCACATCCAAATCTTTGACCAGATATTGACCGAAGTTTTAAACAAAATCAAAATTCTTGAAAGTAGGGTTTTGAGTTTAAATTAAAACAGCATGACACTGTTTTTTGCTGAGCTCTAAAACTGTGGCAGTACTCAGGTGGTGGAGCTGAAGATGATGCGTCACTGATTTAGCTGCTTTACCACGTATCTCTCTTATTCTTATAAGTTATGTAGGTATACCAAAGACATTGTAGCTCAGTAATGACTGTTTGTGCTTTTTTAACAAATACATTTAATTGAGGAAGCATCATCATTTGCATGGCTTCAGATTTCTGATGGATTGAGGCTACTTGCAGATAAAAAAGGGAGGGCAAATCCTTCTTTGTGGTGTTTGTAACTTGAACAAAAGTCAAGATGCAGTAATCAAAACAAACAAAAGGAGGATCAGGAGGTAGTGGGTAGGCAGAGGTATGTCAGGAGTAATGCAGTCACATTTTGGGAGTGTAGGCAATGTGCACCAGATATAGGGTTTTTATTATGTTGTTAGCAGACACAAAGAAACATGTTGAACTCAGCTACTTTAGTTTATCAATGCCCAACCCAGAATGAGCCAGCAGTGTTTAAAGGTCATCATGCTATGTGAATCATAAGGAGAAGTCTGAAGGAAAAACACTGTGGATTTTAGTAAAACTGAAGTTTTTGCTGTTACTTCAGTCTCTTTCTCCTCTATCACATTCACTTATACATCTTTCTTCCGCTGAGATTTTAATGTCTAACAATTCCTAATAAACAAGGGCTGTATTTGCCTTTATGGCTGCATGTTCTTTAAAACAAAGCAGGCCTAAGTAGGGTAAAGCCTGTGATTATCAATGAAAAGGTCATCACACCTATTCGATATCTGGTTTGTTTGCAATGTTAAATTAGAAATTGAAACATCAACATCAATTTGAACTGATGACAAACATGGCCAAACAGAAATAGATACTTAAATCAAATCAGTATCTTTAACATCTACACGGCACGTATTGCATGAATGGTTGCACACAAAGAGTTGCAGTAAGTGGTTTAATTTTCAAGTGAAGACCAGAAACAAGTGGTGTTTCTCAGTGGTTGGAAGAGGCAGTATTTAATATCTCTGTTAGTGATATGGATGGTGGAAACTTTAACAAGTTTGCAAATAACACTAAGCTGTGTGATGTGGTCAATATGTTGAGGGAGAAGGTGCTGTCCAGAGGTACACTGACAGGCTTGAAAAGCAGTCTGTGTGAACTTCATGAAGTTCAACAAAGCCAAGTACAAGGTTGGGGCGATTCCAAGGACAAATACATGCTTGGGCAAAGAATGGATTAAGAGCGGCTCTGTGCAGAAGTACGTTGGTATGATGATTGGTCAGAGACTCCACATGAGCCAGCAGTGCATGCTTGCAGCTGAGAAGATCAACTGCATCCTGGGCTCCATCAATGAAAGAGTGGCCAGCAGGGCAAAAGGAGCAACTGTCCTCCTCTGCTCTGCCCTCGCGAGGCCTCATCTGTAGTACTGCAATCAGACCAGGGGCCTCCAGTGCAAGAAAGATGTGGACTTTTGCAGCAGGTCTAGAAGAGGCCATGAAGATAATCAGAGTGCTGGAGCAGCTCTCCTATGAAAAAATGCGGAAATGGTTTTAAGTAGAGAGATGAAGATTTAGGTTGGACGTCAGGGAGAAGTTCTTTACAGAGAGAGTGGTGAGGAACTGGCATAGGCTACCCAGGGAGGTTGTGGATGCCCCGTCCCTGGAGGTGTTCAAAGTCAGATTGGATGGGGCCCTGGGCAGCCTGGTCTAGTACTAAATGGGGAGGTTGCTTTCCCTGCACGTGGCAGGGGGGTTGGAATTCATGTTTCTTGAGGTCCCTTCCAACCCTGAGGAAATACAGGGAATTGGTCTTATTCATCTTATTCATCCTTATTCATCCTTAAGAGAAGGCTCCAGGGAGACTCATTGGGTCTTTCCTGTACTTACAGGAAGCCTAAAGAAAAGATGGAGATGTTCTCTTTATCAAGGAGTGTAGTGATAGGACAAGGGGCAATGACTTTAAACTAACAGAGAAAGGGGAGATTCAGGTTAGATGTTAGATTTTCACTCCGAGGGTTGTGATGCACTGGCACGGGCTGCCCAGAGAAGCTGTGGATCCCCATTCCATGGAGGTGTTCAAGGGCAGGTTGGATGAGGCCCTGGGCAGTCTGATGAGGTGTTGGAACTAAGCATGTTCTAAGTTTCTTTCCAACCCAAATCATTCTATGACTCTATTATCCTATGTTCATATACAGTTCTTCATGCACTGAGCACTACATACCAACATCAGCAGCGTGTTCCCTCCACAGGTCAGCTGCTCTGACTGTGCACAGCTCTGCTCTCCATCACATCCATCGCTAAGTGTACAACTACATTGCTACTTTAAATCAGACATTTTGTCCTGCTCAAATATTTGACACTGCAAATTGAAATTATATTCCCAAATTAAGGGACTTGAAATAAATTCAGCAAAGTCCATCACCTCTGTGCATGTGGCTGAAGCCACAAGTTTTCAGCGAAGAGCTCTGATGCTTGAGCTCTGTAAAAGCAACCATATTTGCAGTTCCCAGCTGATGGGTGCCTGTCTGCTGGAAACATATACTTGTGCCATTGGTGGTCACAAAAGCCTAGTTTCCCCCTCTGTCACACCATTACTGTGTTTCTGCTCTGCTACTATCTATCTCAGAAGGCCATCAACATTTCCTTGAACCAAATGAGCCAGAAAAAGAAATGGCGACTTGTATTTAGCAAAATCTTAACGATTGTCCTGGGATAAGTAGGTGTTCCCTGTAACCTGAGGGTTTTCATTCCTCCCAGTGATAGGATGCTTGCAGTAAATCAGAGTAGTGTCTCAGAGAAGAAAAGATTGGAAATTATTTAAATAAGTTACCTAATGAGCAGAATGTTGTGGGCAGAAGGCCTAAACATGGGAATTAATAAAAGAAATCACAGTATGATATGAAACAAGTTGTGATTTAGCTAGCCAATGTATTCCTAGTTGATAATAGAAAAAAAGACCCTCAGATCACAGCACTAGCTGTATTGCTTCCTCTATTTTCCTTATTCTGTATCCTTATTTCCTTGTTTCCATTATTTCTGTTAGTTTCCTTTTATATTAGTAATCTGGAGAGAACAAATAGTCTATAGAGAGGGAGGTGAGGGTCTGTATCTGCAGTGAGAAGTCCAAAATCAGGCATGCATTCTGGAAATTAGTGCTGCCTTTAAGTATGAGAGAAATCTTACAACTCACTATACTCACAGTGAAAGCAAGTGATAAATGCTGGGACACAGAGAAGTCCATAGCACTTGCCACTGAGTTGTTAACCATAAGGAGTTTCTCTCTCCCACTGTTTGACTATTTTTGAATTTTCTTTTTATGTATTGTACTGCTTTTGTCCTTATAGAACAGCATTTTCCTTGACACTTGCCCTTATCAAACCAGCTTTTTTTTATGGAAGTCTGTTTAATGGCAGGCAGAAATAATTTCAATCCTTTAAGGTCAAGTTGTTCTCTTCAAAGGTCAGGACATACGCTGGAGTTAGGGGTTATCTTTCTTGAGGTGGTTACATTATGGCTTTAAAAGACAGACTTTTGCTATGGAAATCCTGTATATTCTTTAAAAATATAGTCCTCAGGGAATTTGCTTCCACAGTTTATGAAGCATACTCTATTGCTGTTTACTTATAGTTTGGAAAAAAAATCTTCATTCTCACAGTTAAAATAAGCACTCAGTTAAGATATTAATAATAGTCAACCATCCATTTATATTTTCACAGAATACACCTTGTTTCTGTGAAAGGAGCAAACATATAAACTGGCAAGCAACTGAAGATTAAAGCTGTCAGCAAAAGCTAAAAACAAAACCCAAGATCAAGCTGATTGTTGCTTCATGTTTAGTGAAGTGGCTTCCTGAGTTGTGGTCTTTGCCAAGAATACAAAATTTTGGCAGTTTCTTTTTCTTTTTTTTTGTTTCTTCTTTTTTTCCTATCTTAATCTGCTGTGATAGAACATGATAAAATTCTGATCTTCTAGCATTTCAAGATTGTTCTAGAAAAGCTACCTGGTTTGTGTCTTACAGCCAATGAATACTATAACATGGGTCAGATGAAGAAGAAAAGAAGACTCAACTCTTCAGGCTAGAGGGGATTTTTCAAATTTGTCTCTGTTTGTATTTCTAAGCAATATTTTCCTGAAGGCCAAAGGTGAGTGCATTGCATTTATGAAGACTGGAAGCCCCAAATTAAGGGATTAAGGAATTAAGTTTTTTATAAGAAAAAAAATTACACAAGAGCCCAAGACCAGGTTTTAAAACAGCAGTGTTCTAAAAGCTGTGGCTGTTTCAGAAAGAAGCAGATATGCACAAGTTTCTAGATCTTGCCTTCATGGAAAAGCCTGTGAGGTATTGTTCAGGAATCAGGATTACGCCCAATGTATTCAACATTATCCTTGGTGAAGTGGAGGTAAGTGTAACATTACAGTGGTCTAAAATTTATGGAAGGCAAAATAATTTGAGTGTTAAATAAAGCTATGAATAGGACAGTCACAAAGAGAGATCTCTTACCATGAGCTGTTCCTTACATGTATGCATGGGAGTGGTAGACAGGAGAGAGATGGTGAACTTGACAGAATGTGACATTGCTAGAGCCGTACAGAGGTCTGCTGCATATAATCGAGCAGAGCTTTGGCAAAGTGGCTACAGAAACAATTCCAAAAATATTTAGAAGAAATGTCATATGGTGAGAAACTTCAAGAGCTTGAGCTTACCTCCGAGAGATTGAGCTCCTAATGTGCAAAATGACTTGATGTCAATGCATAAATATCTTCAGAGGACAAAATCCAGCTCTCTTCAGTTTTCCAGAGAAAGAACTAATCAAAATGCGATTATGTCAAACCCAACTGAATTCAAATTACTTTCCAATTTTAATACTGAGGATGGCTATCAATGGAGGTTGTGGCTACAAATTCCTGCTTCCAAATTTTTGAGAGAAGAGATTTAACCAGGACAGTCCATATGTCCCTCATGTTTGGATAGAGCTGATAAAGAACTTCCTGGTAGGTGAATGAACCAGGTTAGGTGTTGATGAGAGAGACAAGAATTTGATGAATTTTAGATAACCCCCTTCAGTTCCCCCCAAAAAAGGCTTATGTGTGCTATTACTCATCTCTAAGTCATAATTTGAGAGCTGAATGAGGGGTAAAAATGTTTCTTATTTATACAATTCTGTAAGAAATTGTTTCATAATTGTCAAAATAATCCAATTTTCCTGGCAGAATTTTCTCCAACTGAGCTCATTTTGCTGCATCATGACTCACAAATGTTAGTTTACTCCAATCCAAGCTGATGTGGTTTTTGTCCTTGAAGAAAATTGGAACTGAATGTTGTATGCAGCATTATAGTCTATTCATCATCATTATTATTATTATTGCTGTTATTGTTATTATCATTATATTTGAATGTTTTTATTATCCTTTGTTAAATGCTCACAATCTGCTCTGTATTGCAGAAGATGTAGGAGACAACACCTGCCCCCATGTGCATATTATTTCAGACTCTGATCTGGCAATTTAAAATGCATGTCTGGAATCCACATTAAAGTTAATGGTGCTCCACTTGAGCACAGCAGTCTTCCTGAACATTATAAATGGCAGGATCGGGGCTATAAGTATTTGCATGTAGATATAAGATTCCCCTTAGTATCTTAACATCAAATCTTACAGATAGAATAGGCAGCAAGATTTCTGTACACTGACAGGATAAAAGCACTGCTCTGAAACCAGGTGTTTAGCCCTACAGATTTGTGCCTATTTTCCTATTTTCCTGGGTTCAAATCATTAGTGTGAACTAGATTCCTTCACAGCAGCAACCTGCCATTGAAATGACTGCTCGCATTGGATTGTCTACAGACTGGATCTCTGGAAATTTCCCATGTTTCTGGAGCAGAGCAATAGACACATCAGAAATACTTGGTGCCTTCAGCATCTCTCACCAGAGTTGATTGAGCTGTATCCTGGCTTGTGTACCAGCAGGACCAAAAGATACTTGCATTGTATTTGTCTTTACAAGATCTGCAAAGAACTCCATGTCTGCTTTTGGGGTCAGCAAAAAAGGCCAACCCAAGATAATTTAAGAAAGTGATTTAGATGGAGTGAATAAATGTTTGGGGAGGAAATCCTATTCATCAGGCAAAAACATCCTCTTAGATCTTAAGTCACTTTAATTACTCAAGTCTTTCTGAGTCCTGTTTATCTTGTGTTCTTAAAAGTAAAAAAAAAAAAGAAAGGATAAAAAGAGGAAAACAGTGGGAATTATTACCTGTTACACTTCTGTTTCACTTACCAGAGAAAAAAGATCAAATGCAGCTGAGGAGGCAGATGGCTGTGGAAAGGATTTTCACACAGGGCACTGGGGAAGGCACCATTGCTGTGCATCACAGTCCCAGCATGATGACTGAGCAAAGCATGCAGTATCCACCACTAAAAGGGCACTTCTATATTTAGATGAGCCTAACAAAACCCACCAAGGATGCGAAGTTGAACAGAAATAGCAATTTTCATCAGCATACTATCTTCCCCCACTTTACACTGATTCTTCAGGAGCAAACAGCCAACTAAACTGTAACTGCTATTAGCAAAAAACAGCAGCAACCCAACTGGAAGTAATTTCACTGTTGACTGCATCACAGTGTATGGAACTGATTTCATTTCAAATTCAGCACAGAGAAAAAGTATTGTGCTTGGGTTGTCCTTGACCTCCACCTGGTACAGCTGGTCCCCTAGCCCAGGCATGGTGTTGCTCTCCCTAAAATGCTGAACAGACATTTTTTATTTAACTTCTTTTTGTGTGTTTGTGTGTTTCAGGATAGCTGTGAATTTTCAAGCTGGCTCCAGAAGCTCAGCTTAGTGGAACTGAACTGCCTCTTATTTATTCTCTATTCTTGGGGGTGTATTCACTATTCTTGGGGGTGTCAGAAGAGCGACCAGCAAAACTACTTTCTTGAACTTCCAGAGTGCAGACTTTGATCTATTCAGGGCGCTCGTAGCAGGTCCCTTGGGATCACTTCTTAAGGGTAAAGGGGTCCAGGAAGCCTGGAGACAAACTTGAACTCAGATTGTCCACTGCAGTAAAAGACAATAAGAAATCATTTTATAAATATATCAACGGCAAAAGAAGAACCAAGGATAATTCTTATCCTCTACTTGACACAGCAGGGAATGTGACCACTGAGGACAAGGAGAAGGCTGAGGTCCTTAATGCCTTCTTTACATCTGCCTTTAATAGCCAGACCAGTTATCCTCTGGGCATTTTATGCCCTGATCTGGCAGTCTGGGACGCTACTCAGAAAACACCCCCAATGATTCAGGTGGAGACAGTCAGAGAGCTCCTCCTCCATTTGGACAGTCACAAGTCCATGGGGCCGGATGGGCTACACCCTCGGGTGCTGAGGGAGCTGGCAGGAGTGATTGCTAAGCCACTCTTGGCCATTTATCAGCACTCCTGGAGAGGTCCCAGAGGGTTGGAGGCTTGCCAATGTGACTCCCATCTTTAAGAAAGGCCGTAAGGAGGATCCAGGGAACTATAGGCCTGTCAGCCTGACCTCAGTACCGGGGAAAGCAATGGACCAATTCATCTTGGGTGAGATCACATGGCATATGTGTGGCATCCAGTGGATCAGGCCCAGCCAGCATAGGTTCATGAAAGGCAGGTCATGCTTGACCAACCTCATCTCCTTCTATGACTGGGTGACCAGACTGGTAGATGAGGGAAAGGCTGTTGACATAATCTACCTAGACTTCAGCAAAGCCGTTGACACGGTCTCTCACAGTCTTCTGGGGAAACTGGCTGCCCATGGGTAAGAAACTGGCTAGAGGGCCGTGCCCAACAGGTGGTGGTTAATGGAATGAAGTCCAGCTGGTGACCTGTTTCAAGTGGTGTCCCCCAAGGGTCAGTACTGGGGCCTATTTTGTTTAATATCTTTATTGATGACCTAGATGAGGGGATTGAGTGCACCCTCAGTAAGTTTGCAGATGACACCAAGTTGGGAGGTGATGTTGATCTTCCTGAGGGTAGCGAGACCCTTCAGAGGGATTTAGATATGCTGGACCACTGGGCTGGAGCGAATGGGATGAGGTTCAACAAGGCCAAGTGCCGGGTCCTGCATTTTGGCCACAACAACCCCATGCAGCGTTATAGGCTTGGGTACGAGTGGCTGGATGACTGTGAAGAGGAAAGGGATCTGGGGGTGTTGGTTGATGCTCGGCTGAACATGAGCAGACAGTGTGCCCATGTGGCCAAGAGGACCAACGGCATCCTGGCCTGCATTAGAAATAGTGTGGCCAGCAGGAGCAGGGAGGTGATCATCCCCCTGTACTCAGCTCTGGTGAGGCCACACCTTGAGTACTGTGTTCAGTTTTGGGACCCTCACTACATGAAAGACATTGAGGCCCTGGAGCATGTCCAGAGAAGGGCAACGAAACTGGTGAGGGGCCTGGAGCACAAGTCCTATGAGGAGCAGCTGAGGGAGCTGGCATTGTTTAGTCTGGAGAAGAGGAGGCTCAGGAGAGACCTCATTGCACTCTACAACTTCCTGAAGGGAGTCTGTGGTGAAGAGGGGTTTGGTCTCTTCTCCCAGGCAACAAACAGGACCTGGGCACATGGCTGCAAGTTGTATCAGAGGAGGTTTAGATTAGACTTAAGGAAGAACTTTTTCTCTCAGAAAGTGGTCAGGCACTGGAATGGCCTGCCAAGGGAAGTGGTGGAGTTGCCGTCCCTGGCAGTGTTCAAGAGGCATCTGGATGAGGAGCTGTAAGATCTGGTTTAGTAGCTTGTGGTAGCAGTGGTAATATAAAGATGGTTGGATGATCTTATGGATGGACTAGATGATCTCATAGGTCATTTCCAACCTTGTGATTCTATGATTCTATGATTGTTAACTGAGCATCCCCCTACCTCCAACACAAGCCTTCCTTCCTTGTCTCTGTTCCCTGACTGAGCTTTAGTTCAGAGAATCCCAAAAGGACTGAGACAGGAGGTCTCTCTGGGTCCATCTGGCCTGATTCCTGCCTGTCCTGCAGGGACACCCAGAGCAGGTTGCCCATGTCCAGACAGCTTTTGGAGATCTCAAAGGAGGAGACCCCACAGCCTCTCTAGACAACTTGTGCTCCACCTGCACAGCACAGAAGTGCTCAGAGGAAATCCACTGCCCATCAGAGAGGCTGGCTCCGTCCTCTTGGCACCTCCCCTTCAGGTACATATGGACATTGGTGAGATAACTCTGAGCTTTCACGGAACCACAAATCACAGAATCACCAAGGTTGGAAAAGCTCTTCAAGATCATCCAGTCCACCCATCCACCTATCACCAATAGTTCTCCAAGTATCACCAAGTTCTTTACAGAGAGAGTGGTGAGGTGCAGGCACAGGCTGCCCAGAGAGGTTGTGGATGCCCCATCCCTGGAGGTGTTCAAGGCCAGGTTGGATGGGGCCCTGGGCAGTCTGGTCTAGTACTAAATGTGGAGGTTGGTGGCCCTGCATGTGGCAGAGGGGTTGGAGATGCATGATCCTTGAGGTCCCTTCCAACGCTGGCCATTCTGTGATTCTGTAATAGTTCTCACTAAACCATGTCCCTCAACACAAAATCCAAACGTTCCTTGAACACCTCCAGGGTTGGTGTCTCCACCACCTCCCTGGGCAGACCATTCTACTGCTCGACCACTCTTTTAGAAAAGTAGTATTTCCTAACGTCCAGACTAAATCTTCCCTGGCACAGCTTGAAGCCATTCCCTCTAGTCTTATCACCAGTTACACGAGAGAAAAGGCCGACCCCCAGCTCACTACAACCTCCCTTCAGGTAGTTATAGAGAGCAATAAGGTGTCCCCTGAGCCTCCTCTTCTCCAGACTGAACAATCCCAGCTCCTTCAGCTGCTCCTCATAAGGCCTGTGCTTCAGACCCCTCTCCAGCTTTGTTGCCCTTCTTTGAAACCGCTCCAGGACCTCAATGTCTTTCTTGTAGCGAGGGTCCCAAAACTGAACACAGCACTCGAGGTGCGGCCTGACCAGAGCTGAGTGTAGCGGGACAATCACTTCTGTGTTCCTGCTGGCAACACTGTTTCTGATACAAGCCAGGATGCTACTGGCCTTCTTGGTCACCTGGGCACACTGCTGGCTCACGTTCAACCGCGTATCAATCAATACCCCCAGGTCCATTTCCTCTGCACAGTCTTCCAGCTACTCTGCCCCAAGCCTATAATGCTGCATGGGGCTGTTGTAGCCAAAGTGCAGGACCCAGCATTTGGCCTTGTTGAACCTCATCTCATTGGCTTCAGCCCAGCCACCCAGCCTGTCCAGATCCCTCTGTAAGGCCTTGCTACCCCCAGGCAGACTGACACTTCCAGCCAACTTGGTGTCATCAGCAAACGTACTGAGGATGCACTCAATGCCCTCATCCAGGTCATCAATAAAGACAATGAAGAGTACAGGCCCCAGCACTGATTCCTGGGGCACACCACTCATGACCAATCACCAGCTGGATTTAGCTCCACTCACCACCACTCTCTGGGCACAGCCCTCCAGCCAGTTCCTTACCCAGCCAAGAGTGTATCTGTCCAAGCCATGGGCTGCCAGCTTCTGCAGGAGAATGATGTGGGAGACAGTGTCAAAGGCCTTGCTGAAGTCTGGGTAGATTACAGCAGCAGCCTTTCCCTTGTCTACCAGATGGGTCACTAGATCATAGAAGGAGATCAGGTTGGTCAGGTTTGTTTATTTTTTTTTTCAGTTTTCACTTATAAAAAAATAACCAAATAAACGTTACAGAACCAAATTTATCACAGCAGGTCTAGTTAATTTTCACAGTTACAGCAGCCATCAGGAACACAATACCTACGCCTCGCTCTCCTCGCTCCACCCTGTCACAGACACACAGACATGTGGACACGTGGACATGTGGACACATGGACTCTCATGTGCTCCTTCCTCCTGTGTTCTACCATAGGGCAGAGCAGAACACACTGGGCTATGAGACGTTGGCCCTCCTCGGCGTGACAGTGCTGGGTTTGTCTCCCGCCTCTCCCACCACAAATGGCATTTCCAGTAGCTTTCCATACAACCACCCCATATGAGGCCTAGTGGTGCTGACCCATTTGAGACCCAATCCTGTATGTGTAGACCCTGAAACTTGCAGCCCAGCCACAAGGCCCCACGGCCCTATAGGGCCTGACCTGCTCTACAGTGTAATTACTGCTATTTTAAAATAGGTTTGTATTTCTTTGAGGAGCTCTCGTATTTCTTGGAGCTTTCTCTCCTCCAGGTTGAACAGTCTGTTTGCTTTTCTTGCATGCTGCTCTCTTGGACTGGAAAATATCCTTCAAAGCCACCAGGCCACTCCAGTTAGAATTTAAGATCACAAAAGTTGCAGCTGGAATAGAGAATGCTGCCCCCTTAAATGTGAATAGGTGAGTGTAGCACAGGGTCAGGTACTGCCCTCAATTACACTGGAACTGATTTGGAGAATTTTTTTCCCTCAGTGACACTAATCTTGTTAACTGAAAGTCAAGAGTGCTGCCTACACATTTCCCTTTGCACTCCCTCCCCTCCTCCACTATAGATTATAACTGATCCCTATCATGAAAGATTTGGGGATATGCTACGTAACAGGAGGTTTATAAATGTTAATGGCATTATGCCATGCATGATGTAAGACACAAAACAGGCAGTCTGATTTAAAACAGCTCATTTATCCCCTGTGTACAACACAACCATGGCCAGTCCAAGCCGGCATGAATTTATCAGGAGCAGAGATTTCAGGGAAAGGTACCACAACCATCTTGTTGCAGTGCAGGATTCAGCCCCTCAAATTAAGCCCATAAACTCCCCGTGGAAATACTTTCTCTAGTATTTTTAAAAATGGAAAAAATAATACCTTCCATTGCACTTCTCTTCCTCCCCTCCTCAGGTCATTCCCACTTGTCTGCACTTGCCCTTCTAGTTTCTGCTTCTCCTCTCTGTATCACTTCTCTTGCTGTTCTCACATCTATCCAGGAGTCTTTTTCACTTTATCTTCTTTTGCTTCTCTGCCAGACAAAGAAGATCTATGTCTTATATATGTTTCCAGCCTGTGGAGTGGAGAAATTTAGCTTAAATGCTTGTGTAATTGCTTCACTGCTTCACTTTTATTTAAGAAAATTGCTCTAATTTATGTTTTTTTGTTGTTTGTTTGTTCATTTGTTTGGGGGGGGGTGGGATCATATTAGCACAAAGTTTAAGTAATTGGAATATACTTTTAAAATAAAAACTACTCCACCAAATGCTTCTGTATTCAGATTCTGTTTGCAGTTGGACAATTGTCACTATTTTTATATTTTCCCTTTTTCTACCAAACAGCATTAAAACAAAATCTCATCAGAAACTATGTTTTGATGTGAGGGTAAGTGATCACCTCAGCCCAAATACTCCGTGCCTGAGATGGGGTAACAGAGTTCCTACAAGGCAAATTTCTGACACACGGGAGTACCCTGTTGTGGTTGCCCCTCCCAAACAAGTTCGATACTTCTGGAGAAGTAAGTAAGTACCCACTGCCCTCACTGTTGTTTGGCAGCAAAATCACCATTAAATGTCTCAAGCAAAAAGGGGTGTTAACAGCTACCGGAGAACGAGAGGTTGAGCTGTTCCTGTTCCTTTATTGATTTTAATTGGGATTGAAGGAAGGGGCAGCTGGAATCATGCAGGCAGAAACCATAGCACTCACATTTAAATCTGAAACAATGAAGGAATTCTGGGATTTGCTCTATATCCCTATCCATCTTGGGATTTCCCTTCTGTGGAGTGTGGAGTGAAAGGATGGACCCACCTATGCAGCTCAGCCCTTGGCAGTGCACCCCATTGAGTGGGATGGGGATCGCAGAATCCTAGAAGGGCTGCATCAGACAGGGACCTTTGGGTCCATTCAGTCCAACTCCTACTCAAGCAGGAACACACAGAGTAGGGTGCCCATGCCTGTTTTCAGACGGCTTTTGGAGATGTCCAGGAAGAAGACCCCACAACCTCTCTGAAACAAATCAGGGACCTGTAACCTGTCCTGAAAGCTCAGCTGTGTGCCACTTATGTATTGAAAATGAAAACATATCTGTAAATAATCTTTGTAGTCATCTACCCAATGACTTTCTTGAGATTTCATACTTGTTCAGCTATGTTTTCCCTAGTGTTATGACTTATGTGCTTTAATACCCTTCTTTAACTTAAGTTTTACAGATTTTATCATCATTTAAGCATTCAGTTTCATATTAAAACTTCTGCCAAACTTACCTTAAGCCTCCCTGTCGTTTCTTTACTTTTTGCTCAATGGGTGAAGTCAAAGGGAAGAAGAGGTGTCTTTGTGAAGTGTCCCACTGGAGAAGTGGGATGCGACTTGGTTTCCCCAACTGAAACAGCTCTGTAAGACCTCTATAAGCATCACAGGTGGTTATATGGGATATGAATTCACTAGGGGCTTGATGTTGGCTATTGCATTTTGTTGCCACTAAGCAATATTGATTACTGGATAGAGCTCTGCTGTCCCCTGGAGGGAACAGCATATGCAGGTACAGTATTAGCATATCGAGTGTGCAGCACTCCCACTGTAAAAGGTACAGGATCATGCTTGAAAAATGAAACCCACTAGACTTGGGGAGCACTGTAGTGAGCTTTAGTCCAAATAATTACATTTGTATTCAAGCAAAGGCTTTGCAGAAACAAATACAAACACCAGTTCTGCAGTGTTTGGTACATTACTATTCCAGACACAGCCACAGGACGAACTGGACTGTTCAGTGGCCAGGATGTAGAGATGGCAAAATTCTGCATAGCATGTGAGGAGAAAAATAAATACACTTAAATTCTTTTAGCTTTAGAAAGCAAAGATCTTTCAGAATTGTTTTAAAACTGCTATTTAAAATTAGTCCCATTAGATAAGATTGAATTTATTAGATACAATGAATTTTCTTTAAATGAATACTTCTTGTTTCCTTTGAACTCATAGAACATGTTACAGTTAATTATGAGATATCAGAAGGTCTTTCATGGAAAATCATTCTGAGAATAAGCAGAATGACTTTAGAATAATGCCACAATGCCATCTACAGCTTTGGTCTCCTTCACACTGTGGATTAATTGGGCAATTCTGCCATCCCCAAGCCCATTTGTGTATCATCTTATTTTGAAGATTATTTATCTGGAAGATAGATATTAAAAGCAGTCATTTTCTCTAGTACTTTTTTCTTCCATATACACTAAAGAATTTTTTACAATGTTGTCTTAGACGGGAAAAAGGAAAAAAAAGTAGTGTAGCATCATGTTCTGGCAATGACTACAGCTACACCATGAAACAATTCAGGTACAACGTTTTAGACTTATGAGCCTTGAGAGAAGCATGGAGATAGTGTTGAAGAAATGTCAATTTAGAAGTGCCATTCTCAAATGTTTTTATATACAAGAACAGAATGTTTGAAATGAGCATTACAAAATCTCTTTGCTGATTTAATTCTGCTTAGAAACTAGTCAAAAACCAACAAACAACCTGAAGAGAATCACAGCCATGGCATTGAGGTGAATTTACTCTGTACGCGTCCAGAAAAGGAAGGTCTGTACAACACGAGGTGCATGCCAGTGCAATACTCAGTAGTCTGGAGATTTACCAGATGGGTTCTGCTTTAATATGTCTCAAAGGCTCTTGAATCCCTTCTCCAATATTATTCATTCCCTGAATTTCTCTTTGTTCCTTTGTGAAAGCTGCGGGATATGCTGTTACAGCCATTGTAAGTCCCTTGGAAGTGTCTGAAGGGAGTATGCAGTGTTTGGCTCTCAAAGACAGTACTTAACTCGCAGGCTTGCTTGTCAGATCAGGAATTGTAGCAATGTCTGAGTAAACTTCAGGGGCTCAGCATCTCTGGACTGATTGTCCGCAGCACTGCCAAAATCCCAAGGAAGCTTTCAGACAGCTGAGATAGGTTTGTCTCTGTAACAGTGATCAACATTGGCATGGCTCCACTGCAGGGAAGCCAGCAGTGATGCTGCTTTTCATCACCACCAGCAGACATATCACTCCTCATACTCGCTCAGAAGAGCTAAACAGAAGAGAAAGGAAGATTGCAGGAGCAACTTATAAGAGTGAAAAAATGTGATACAGCTCTCCACAAATGCTGTGACAAACAAGACTCTTGGTACCATGTTTGCATGGGAAATTTGAAGGAAGGGAAGCTCCTTTTCTTGGTTCTTTATGGGCTTTAGGGATAAATATGCCATCAGCCCTCAGTGCTGCTGCAGAATAGGAGGCCAGCAGGCCAGCAGGGCTGATGGCACACTGACTGTGACTCACGTAATAAGAGTCAACATCCCAAACAGTGACGTCAAGTGCCTTCGTGGTGCTCTGTCACAGAACTAGGCCTGTCTTGATTCTGCATCTGCTAACAGAAGCAAGGGCTCCACACCTCTTTCTATGAAGTAACTCTCTCAGCTGGATTTATTCCTCACTTGTCCTGCACCCAGAGAAAACAGAGTTTGACCCAGATAAAGCAGTGAAAAAGCCAAGGGCTTGGCGACGGATTGTAGAATTCCACTATTTCACATGGGATATGACCTTCTTATTATTTACAAAATGCTCCAGTGGATTAACTCTGATTTGATCCCATAGTTTGCATATCTTCTGTGTGAAACATAGTTTGGGAGGGGAAAAAAAAAAGATTTTGTTCTGTGCAGCAGTCCCATCTGTTCTGGGTGTTCTGTCCCTTATTTCTAACTGCATAAGGACAAACCCACACCAAAAGTGACATCTGTAGACACAAACTACCCCTAGCTGTCAAATTTTTAAAATGCAGAACAGAAAGTATAAAACATTAACAAGGAAGTTAAGAGATTTTCCTATTTTAATCTATGTTCTGTGAGTTCATCTTTCCCTAGACAATCTGCATGTTTTTTTACCATTCTCAGAAGGTAAGGAGTTATGTATACAGTTTTGTCATCTTATTACCATCAGGCTGAAAAATCTGCACAGTCAACAACAATATGTCAGGGAAAAGGTATTATTTTCCTTTGCACCACACTGATTTTATGCCAGGTAACACTACTGATGGTAAAATTGAGATGTATTGTTGTGCAGCTGACACGAGTCAGGCTTTGTATATTCATTGCAAAAACAGCTTAATAAGAACCATATGGTCTGGGGTGTGGGACCATAGAGAAAATTTCTATGAAAAAACTATGAAAAAAGCAGTTGGACAGTAGCGCCTGACTAGAAAGTGAGTACATGGAAAGTGTTGCAAAACCTGATCTTATATTGCTTCTGCATCTCACCACTAACCAGGCCCTCCTGCCCCAAGGCCTTGTTTTCCCAGGTGAGAGACACCTGAACCCTTCAAGATAAGGGAGGTGACCTCACTAAGTTCAAATAATAGAAAACTCCTACTGAATTTTGCTGTGCATTCCTTCATGCAGCTGTGGGTCTTTCTGTCTGTATCTACTCTTCAAAGAATTACAAACAAAATCAAGCCTGCTTGCTTGAACTGTGTTTGCACAGATACTCACATAAGTTCTATTCCATTTTTAAATGGGATTTTAGATTTTAAAATAGACATTTTATATGGAATGGACAGCCTCGGTGACAAGGGATGCAAGGGTTTACATACATAGGGCCTGGGAAGTATTTAGAGTACATAGAGGATTTCAGGAAGAGAGATTTTTTCCTGCCAAGAATCTTCCAAAGATTAATAATAATAATAATAATCACCATCATCATCCAAAAAGTAAACCTTCAGCTAAATTGTTTGAGATCTATCTGAGTACCTATATATATCTGCAGACAGCTCACTTAATTAAAGTAATTATGTTAAAGCCCTAAAAACCTTGTGCTAACTGTGTTGCTTTATGTCATTAATTGCTCACTCCTAACACACTTTTCCTTTACATGCAAATTTTGAACTTCATACCTACATTGCCCGCTAAGGCAAGGTGCATTAGAAAATTAATGACAAACTTAGAACCATCTTGTTAACTTAGCAGCATTAGCTCTTCTGGTGAAGCATAACTTTATGTCTCATCTTATAAATGCCAGGACAAGGTACAAAGACTCGCATTTGATTTATAAAAGTCTCCATACACTGATGGCACATAGAATTGCAAATAATGGAACCTATTTGGGCCTAATGCAGTCCTGGAATTGTAATTATACAAAGTCATGTGTCCCAGGAGAAGGAGGAAGAAGGCCTCATTTTAAACTTCATGTCAGCGTGGAGGTTTCCCAACATCTTCATAGCAGGTCTTCTCAGCATTTTCAAGGACAGTGCACCTCTCTTTTCAGCAAATAAGTTTTCATTTTGCACCCCTCTTTGGCCTTGAGCATTGATCTTTATCCAGAAAAAACTTGGTGCTTGCACAGCCAGGGGGGCACTGTGATGGAAGGAGATGGCTCCCTACTCTGCCCATCACTTATGAGATGCTCAGCACTACATCAGCACTTTGCGTGTCCTCTCCCAGCAGCAGCTCCATGTTAATTAAAGAGCTGTGCCAATTAGCTTCACCTAATCTGTGAATTAGAGCAGTAGATCGGAGAGGCTGTTTTGGAGTTTAGCTCCAGTGTGGATCATTTTCTGTCAGAAATGACTTTCTTTCTGGTTCCTTTTACTTTGCTTTGACTCTCTTCAGACACACAAGCCTTTCTGAGGATTGCATACCAAAGCAGCTCCTGTTCACATCTTACTGATTTATTCCTATTTTATTCAAGACGTGCTCTATCCTCCTCAGGTGAGTGTTGAGATCTCCAGGGCACACAGTGCCAGGGAAGGGATTATTTGCTTATTATCTCTTCCACAACAAAGTCAGACAACTTATATATCATTTGAACTGGGCTGGAGTCAGAGCTGTAAATGCTATAAACTGCATGAGTAGCAGGAGAACATGGCCCTTAGCATCTGCAAGAAGAAATTGGATTAGGGTTGTTTTATCTCTGGCAGGTGCTCAATAATATTTTGTCATGTAGCAGTTAAATTTAAAATAAATATATTTTTGGGAAAATGGAAAAAAATGAAATAATATTCTTCAGTGTCATCTCATCATGTTAAGTCACTAAATAGAAGATATGCTGGGAGTAGATGATGCTGATACAGAGACTGTGCAGTGGTGGATATGAAGAGTTCACACCTGTGTAGGAAAGGAATGGATGTAGAAAGTGAAAAGGAATGAAATGTGCACGCAGATAATGCTGAGAACTGATTTATTATCTATTTCCAAATATTTTAGACAAAGAAAAACTCACATTAAAAACTTCTGGTATGTGACATAGCACCAGCTAAGGCAAATCAGACATTCAGGCTGTGTGGAAGTGATGGGAGCAATGCGAGTTGTGGGGACCTAATTTGAGTACAGAGAAGTAGGAACTGGATTTCCTAGAGAACCTAGCAGAGATCCTTCTGTTGGAGCCAGTGGAGAAATACAGTAATGCAGAGTTTAGAAACATACCTAAAAGATACAGCCAATATTTTGGCTGAATGCACTTTATGCACCACCACAATTATAGGCTTCGCTCCTGGAAAACTGGATATCCCCTTGAGTTTGTTTTCCAGCTGGGTTCAGACCAAGTATTTAGGACCAAATTAGGACTGCTTCTCTCGCTGTTTCCACGAGCCACTTTATGCTGAGCCTATCTGCTACAGAGTGATTTGTTCCCAGTTGGAGAGGGTTGCAGAAAGCTACTGGTGAATAAACTTTTCATATTGAGCTGGAATGCTGCCAGCTGGTGGCACGTGTAGGTGTGTGAGGGCTAAAAAATAGACAAAGTGGCTGAGTACTGGGAGAGATGCAGCTGGCCTAGTGGGCAGGATGCATGTGGGAGTGGTTAGAAGGCAGAACTGGGAACCTCCATCAGGATCCCAAGTTTAGCATGAACAAAAGGCAGCAGACTACTGTGGAGGACATAAGAATTAGCTATCCAGGAGTATATAACTTGCTATAACTGCAGCAGATTCCTTCCAGCTATCAGCCAGTTGGTTGATTGTGACCTTTCTTGTCAAATACAGACCTATGATCCTTTTTGAGATGGTTGCAGTTCACTGCTTGTGGCATTTATTTAGCTCACTGCACATGAAGGGCAGCAGATAAGTCTTGTATTGGGCTATAACTGAGAGGGGAGGACACTTTATGGCTTGACAGTTTCATAAGAATTATCAGGATACATCAGTAGTTATTCATCTGCACTGATACATCACACACCCAGTATTTATGTGGCTGACTAGCAGGGCATGGACTCAATGGTAAAATCCCTTTCTAGTCCTTGAGTGGTTCCTGCAAGCTACAGGTGAAACATAGCAGCAGGGGAGCACAACATAGCCTCAGCTGTTCCTGCTTCTCTGTGGTATGGGAAAGTCCTACTTCCAGTGCTGTCAGCAAGGAAACATTGATTCCATAAAGTGGATTTGAAAAAAAAGAAAAAGAAAAAGAAAAAGAAAAAGAAAAAGAAAAAGAAAAA
>JAPSGF010000003.1:22044068-22121568 GCA_035772895.1 Perdix hodgsoniae
AAAAAGAAAAAGAAAAAGAAAAAGAAAAAGAAAAAGAAAAAGAAAAAGAGTATAATCAAAAAACAAAACAAATTCTTCCATTTTGAACTAAATATTTCTTTTTATTAAACTAAACAATTAGAAAAATTAAGCTTCTTTCTTTAACACTGAAGCATAGCAACTGCACTTTATTTGGAGAATGCAAATGCCCTGAGCTTCAATATTTTTCTTTCGCCATCTCTCTGCAAGTGGCCATTTAATTTTAATTGCTCCTCACAGTGTATACCAATTAAGAATGGCATTAGTAGGACAAGAACTATTTGTTAATCCCTAAAAATATAAGAGACTGTTCCTGCTTTGTTCAAGGCTTCAATTCACATTTTGAGTGAGAATCTAGCCCTCTGGAATGCTCTCCAAGCAAACACAGAATCACAGTGGCTGGAAGGGACCTCAAGAGATCAAGTCTACCTTCCCTGCTAAAGCAGGTTCCCTACAATAGGTCACACAGGTAGGTTTCCAGATGGGTCTTGAATATTGACAGAGCAGAAGACAACACAGACTCTCTGGGCAACCAGTTCCAGTGCTCCATCACCCTTACCATAAAGAAGTTCTTCCGCATGCTAGTATGGCACTTCCTATGTTCAAGTTTTAGGCCATTACTCCTTGTCCTAGTACTACACACCTCTAAGAAGAGCCTGGCCTCATCCATTTGCCTCCCACCTCTCTTTAGATATTTATAAACACCTGTTGGATCCCCTCTTGGTCTTCTTTTCCCCAGGCTGTACAGACCCAGGTTACTCAGTCTTCAAACATGAGATGCTTCAGGCCCTTAATCAACTTTGTATTCCTCCGCTGGACTCTTCCTAGGACAGTCTTTCTGAGCTAGGGAGCTCAGAACTGCACACAGTAGTCTAAATGTGACCTCACCAGGGCAGAGTAGGGGGGGAGGATCATCTCTCTCAACCTGCTGGCCACACTCTTTTTAATGCACCCCAGAATATCATTGGCCTTCTTGGCCACAGGGGCATATGGCTGGCTCATGGGCACTAGGACCACCAGTTCCTTCTCTATAGAGCTCCTCTTGAGCAGCTCATGTCCCAGCCTGTACTGGTGCCTGAGTTATTCCCACTCAGATACAATACTTTACACTTGCACTTGTTAAACCTCATCTATTTCCTTCTTGCCCAGCTCTCCACTCTGTCCAGATCAATACACCAGTAATAGAAAGCTATCAGTTGGTTATAAGTAATGTAGATATGTTTACGTAATTGAATAGAACAAAACTTTGTAAGACATATTTACATTCAGAAAGACAGGTTGCTGAACTAACAGAGACAAAATATGAAGTGACGTTGTTGACACTTGAGAGATATTTCTGAGTTAGCTTGGACTGAAGGGGACTAAGAAGAGGATGACAGCTCATGGATTGACCACCTCAAAGTGTTTATGAAGTCCCTTGCAACTGGAAGAACACTTTGCTCAAAATAAGAAGTGAGTTGTGAAGTCCCTGTGATTCGCGTGCTTGTCACTGGGAAAAAAAGAATGAAATTGTTTTTTATTCATCAACTTTTGTTTCTTAAACTGATTTGTTTCTGTCTAATAGCTTCACTTAGTAGAGGGCATGTGGTAATGTGGTATGGATGTATGTGAATGTGGTAATTCATAGGGTATGCTGCAGGTGCATACAGTGCTTCATCCTGTTAGTGGAAGAGATGGTCAGATGGTTGAATTCTTTAGCCTTCTTCATAGGGATGGATGTCTTCCTGTGCAGTATCAAGAGTCATTAGGAAAAGCTTATTTTTTAGAAACATTTTACTTTCTGGATGAAATTTGCATAGAGCTCAAGTTTAGTGTTACATAAGAACTTCTATATTCTGGGGCTATACTGCAGTTTATATGTCACTAATTACATCTCTCTTAGAATCATAGACTCAAGGAATGACTTGGGTTGGAATGAGCCCTGAATGTCATCTAGTTCCAGCTCCCAGCTGTGTTCAGATCTGTGCCTACCAGCTCAGGTTGCCCAGGGCCCCATCCAACCTGGCCCTGAGCACCTCCAGGGGTCTGTGCCAGTACCTCACTGCTCTCTGAGCAAAGAATTCCTTCCTAACATCTAACCTAAATCTCTCCTCTTTTAGCTTAAAGCCATTCACCCTTGTCCTATCACTATTAGGCCTCATAAGAAGTCACTCTCCCTCCTTTTTACAAGCTCTCTTTAAGTACTGCAAGGCTGCAGTGAGATCTCCCTGAACCTTCTCCAGTATGAACAGCATGTATCCCTCAGCCTTTCTTTGTAGAAGAGACACTCCTGCACTTTGATAATCTTCATGGCCCTCCTCTGGACCTGCTCCATGTCTTTCCTGTGCTGGATGCTCCAGGCCTGGGAATATCATTAAATGACAAAACTGCCCCAGGTAGGCTGTGAGTAGAGACTTCTGTTTGTCAGTCGAAGGTGAAACACTTTGAGTTTTCTCTATACTTCTGCTTTGGTTTTTTACCTTTCTTTTCGATTACGTGCAAGAGTTCTTTAACCTGATGCACTTGTCCAGGATGTTACAGTCACCTACAGCTGCCCAAGTGTAGAAATGCGACCTCAAGACAAAATGGTACTACTGTTGCTAACTGTTCTCATAATAGACAGCTGAGAAAAGAAGATTAAGAGGGGATCTGATCAATGTCTGTAAACACCTGAGGTGCGGGAGGAAAGAGACAAGGCCAGACTCTTCAGCAGTGTGCGGTGATAGGACAAGGGGAAATGGGCACAAACTGAAGCAAAGGAAATTCTGCACAAATGTGCATAAGAAATTCTTCACAGTGAGGGTGGTGGAGCACTGGAACTGGCTGTCCAGGGGAGTTGTTGGTTCTTCTCCAGAGAATACCTGGACCTCCACCTCTACCTGGACACCTATGTGTGCAGCCTGCTGTAGGGAACCTGCTTTGCAGGGTGGTTGGTCCCCTTCAACCCTTACAGTTCTGTGAGTCTGTGATTTTGATGCAGAATTCTTTCTTCCGTTTCCATGATCTTCTGCCTTTATTTGTTTTGTAAGTTATTTACAGTCTATTGATGTGTGGTTCTTAAAAAGCTAATTAGTCAGCAGCTTCATGAAATATAATTGTTAGGATTTTTCCTAAGCCAAAGTTGAAGTTGATAATCATGTGATTACTACAGCAGACCAGAAACTGATGAAATAATCCCAACAGATTGCAAACTACAGTCTCTTAGGACTTTGAATACTCTTTCTTTGTAATCAGCTTCGTGAGATTATATTGATTCAGAAAACTATTCAGGAGAGATGTATATCATGAGGTGCATCAGGAAAAAATGTCACAAGTGCAGTTTCTAGTGATTTTGGTATTGATTTCAGCATGGTCAGAACCTAATGCACTGTCTTCAGATAGCAATTTGCTGATTTGCTAGGGGTGAGAAACTGCTGTGGAGCAGAGCAATGCCCTCCTTCCCCAGCTCAAGTGGACAGTTGGGCTCCTTTCTATTTCTAAACCCAAACTGCAATTTTTTGCTGTGTTGCTTTGTCCGTGCCCCCTTGCTGTTTTGACGACACCCCTGTAAGCAGAAAAGCTTGGGCACACAGCTGCCTGCTCAGAAAAAGCAACTGACTGCTTTTGACAATTAATAGTCACTTTATGCCTTTTATAATTAAAAACTTTATTGTATGGCATATAAAAATTAATGTCTAACAATTTTCAAGTCGAACGTTTTTCAGTTATTATGCCTGCAACATTATGGCATTAGTTCTCTTTTGAGTTAAAATCTCATGGTGCCTTTTTTTTTTCTTTTTTGGCTAAATAATATCTTGCCACATCCAGAGACATTTTCATACAGTCCTTTGCATGCCTTTCACTTCAAATTCTTATTCCCTTTAATTGCAAGGATCCACCAGAAAACTTGACATTCACCCCTCAGTGTAAGGACTCCAGACAAATCAAACCATTCTAGGACTAACAAACTGAAAACAAAGGATTTCTTGCATTAAACTCTTGACTTCACCTATCTAAATAAAAATCACTGTTATGGTTTCTCTCTCATTTTCATATCATTGCATCTGTTCTGCCAGGCACTCAGAACTCAGAACTGCAGTGAATCACAGTTGTGCATTGGCATTAACCTTGAAGCCACTGGACTGGCTGTACATGCCTCACTGCATTACCTTATGTTTGCATAGCCTTCTCTGACTGTGACAGTTGGTATATAATTTGCTTCCCCATTGTAAAAGCCTTCAGTCAGTGCTGTACTAAGTTCTCTAGAATCATTGAGATGTTTCTGGAAACTTCATGTTAGTGTGGGTTTTAGGCATGCATACTCAATTTAAACACAAAGTTCAAACAAATTCAAAATATTTTGGCACTTGGCTTTCCAGAATATGGGTAATCTTTCCATTGAGATTAACACATGGAAATCACAATTCTTTGCCACTAGGTGGCACCCACACAAAACATTATGATTCTCTGTTAATCGTATATGCACTATCATTTGCAAAAAATGTTTGGTTTGAAGGCACTTGGGTAAGTTTACATTCATGCTAAAATTTAAAAGCATTCCCTGGTAAAGAATCTTCACATTCATCAGACAATCAACCAGCAGTTTAATGGAAAGGAAAGAGAGAGGTAACCTCTTTCTGGTGACAAGGACCTCTACAAAGATCAGGTGACTGTGCAGTGATATCTGAAGATGTTCCAAATCTCAGAGGATCACACCTTCATTAACAATGTTCATTAAGGCCTCAATTCATTGAGATACTTAAGAACATAAATCATTTTAAGCATCTGAACGGTGCCATTGACTTCAATCAAGCTGCTAATGTGCTTAAAATGAGGTGAGTACTAAAGGCAATTGATGGATGAAACCATACGGACACTTGAGCTATCCCAGAAATCAATTACAAAGTTTTCATTGATTTAAACAGTACTGTCAGGCTACACAAAAGTGCAATATCTTGGACTACAGCCCTCTGGGCACAAGCACTTGTTGGGATCACACTGAGTCCACATCTTCCCCTCCTTTCTCAGCATCCTGCTTGAAAATGGTGTTGCTGAGCATCTGCTGCAAACCCATTCTCAGTGGGTTTCTCGGTTTTCCCTGTCCACCTCAGGGACTGAGGAGACAGGGTAGAGAACACTGACCCTGAACTTCAGAGACATCTTCTGTCTCTGGACTCAAATAATCTACACCACCAAAACCTTGTTAGAACTAATCACCAGTTTTTATCTTCGTAAAACCTCTGGGCTCAACCCAGCGCAGTGCTCAGGTTTTAGTTCTTTTCAGTCTCCCTCAGCTTAAGTATTATTGTTAAAAGTTGCCAGATGTGTACTAAAATATAATTTATATCTAGAAATACAGTATGTTACTCTTTATTTGAGTGTCATTCAATAATATATTTAATACCAAAGCATCAGAATCTATTAAGCCAAAGACATTTAGTGGGAATTGACTTCAATCCTTAGGAGGTAGAGAGTAGCTTCAGTGGAATTAATGGCTTAAAGTTAATTGTTCTTGCTCATGTTTTATTTGAAATGTCCTGCTCAGCAAAGGTAATGTGACATTTTGCTCACTAGGGATGTTGAGCCGGATTCACTGCTGACATAGGTAGGTGTCACCTCATTGAGTTAATTAGAGCTTCACCCATGTCAGCGGTAAATTTGTGATCTAGACTTCTTGAAGAAAAAAGGTAAAGTTTGGAGCTTAGAAACCTGGAGGTGGAGCACAAAGAAAGAAGGAATACTGGATTCTGAAATGAGTCAGCTGGTGTTTCCAGCCATTGGGTAATTTGCAAACTGTCTTTTTGGAGGGCTAAAACTTACCTTGACCACACCAAAATATATTTGGAAGTGTTGAAGAAACCATGATAAATTGCGAATAAAAGATAAGGTCCAGCTAATAGGAGAACATCACTCAATCTTTTGAACAGCTAAAACGCTTGTACAGCTTTATACCAGGATAGTGTCAGATGACTGTAACTACCTCTTCTTCTGTTACAGTGATTCCTATAATCTGTTCCTGGAGTACAAATGTAGTAGCCACACTCTAATATATTGATACAAATCACAAACCAATATACAGCACATTGACTATTCAGAAGGATGTTTACCCTATACTTGCAGTTCAAAAAATCCTGACTTAGTAGTCAAGCAGTACTGTTCATTTAAAGTAACTTGATAGTTTTGTGTACAGGAGTACTTTTGTCTATGTTGAGTGTGTCAGTAGGTATGTGAAGTTAAAACCTAAATTCAGCTGTGAACGTATCTGAATAAATTGTTCCTATGCCTTCTAGGGAAGACACATGGTATCTGACCAATAATGCAGTCTCCCTTGGTAGATCAGCAAACAGTAACTCATTTGATTTCCTTGGTTCATAGAAATTTCAATAGTCCTTAGATCTATAAAACAGCTACATTTCATATAAACCAGGAAATAGTGTTTCTGACTGTTGTATCATGTTGCCTGCTTGATTGAATGACATCTGTGTTGGAGGAAAGCTCAGAGCATTCTGAAAATGTAAACACTGGGTTCACTCCATGAAAATTATACATGCACTCTTAACTAATATGTAGCTCTTGGTTGCATGTTATGCAGCAAGGCATTTAAAGAGATCATGATGATGATATATGAATGAAAGCATGGACAAGACCAAAGGGCAAGATATCCCATGAGGGTTGCTTCTTAATGCAAAAAAATACTCCCCACTCAGAAAATGCTATAAAATCAAATTATTCTGTATAATATGCCTTTTCTCCTTTTCCTCCAGGCTGTGTCAAACACTAGAAGAGGATTCTCTGCTTACATAGATTTTATCTTAATGAATTGACTGATCTTTTTTTAAAAAAATATTGTTATATGCATAACTCCTGAGCACAGCCCTTTAATTAACAGCAGGAATTCCATGGACTGAAAACAAGCTGAAGTATCTTGTTCCTGAATTACATGCAGTACCCCATGCAGCAGGAAATTGAACATGGAAAAAGAAGCTTAGGGTCATCATCCAGGAGCACAGTCAGCACCACATCAGGGTGCACCTCAGCTTCCCGAGGCAAGATCACTTCTCTCACTCCTTTTCTTCCCAAAAGGCTAAGGGGGAGATCACTCGAGGGAGGGGGAGCGGGGGGCAGGGGGGGGGGGGGGGGGGAAGAAGGTGGTATAAGAATGAGTATGAGGGTGAGTATGAGGGTGCATTTTCGCAACACTATGAATGTCTTTTCAAGGATCGTGGGTGGGGGGGGTCCTTTCTTCAATTCAAACAGCTCTTCAAAAATATGTACAAGCCTTGAAAAAAAGACACAGCAGGGCTCATTTATTTTTTTATTTCTGTATTTTTAGGATCAAACTCTTTTAGGATTTAACCTTCACTTGAAGGTTAAACATTGAATTTGCTTCTTTAGGATTTTGAAGCAAACACGGAGTTTGCCACCTGCTCTGAAGAGATGGAGTTTTCAAATGTCCAGTGATACCTGATAAACTGCAGAATAGTTGGCATTGCTGCTATTGCTGGTTCTGCTTCTAAGTCTGTGTTTACCAGCACATCCCTGAGCTGAGAGGTGGGTTAGAAACAAGAAGAAGCCATACATCTGAAGATTCACACAAATGATGTGCACAGGTCTTCCAGAGACTCCCAGTCATCTACCCTGAGCTTCTTGCTAGAGACCTGGGGGGTTGCTGATGCTCTGTCCATCAGAGTCAGGGCTATAGACTTGAGTTAGATTTATAGGTGTGATTTATACAACTTAATGCATTCAAAGTGATCCATGTGTTTCCATTTAAAGTGTTATCTCTCTCATAAGGAGAGAACAGAAGTGGAAATGGAACATTTCAGAGCTTCAGTGCAGAATGAAGATATGACATTTTAATGGGAGGACTCAAAGTCCCTGGAAGAAAATAAAACAAAATGTCAAAAAATACAAATCAAGTCCTCCCGTGGGGGTTTCATTCCCACAGACTCAATACAAAAAATTTTCCTCTGCATGCAGGTCCAGTTTGCATAAGGCTGGCAGCGAGGATTCCCACCACAGAGGTTGGGAAGGGACTGGGTACTGTGCTTCAGGGGGCAGCAGCATCACTGGGGGTCACCAGCTCTTGTCTAAGGGAAGACAAGTATCCTTGCGCTTCCTTGTCTTTCACTTCCCCATTATCTCTTTTAACCTTACAGGACTAAAATACACTTCTAAATATAAATGATACCCCTTTGCTCTATGTCTCTCAGCACTGTCTCCATCCTCTTTGTAAAGATGAAGTTTCTTTATCACAAAAGGGCAATTATTCTTTGTTCCAGAAACAATTATGCTCTTGTTTCTTTCAAGTGGTTATTAAAACCAGATTATCAGATTGTTTTCGCACCATCTATTAAGCAAAATTCATCATCATGCTTCCTGGTGAGTGTAAAGTCAGCTGTGCCTGCTTTTACTAACTACTTTTGATGGAAATATAGGAATGAAGATCAGAGATGCAAAAGGAGCTGGCCAGAAACAAAGACGATATTTCTGATGAGGCAGAAAATTTCTGTTGACTATCTCACAGTTATATCATGAAAGTGTGAGTTTTTAGGAGATCACTTTAGGATATTGAAAGCAGGCTTAAATATCCTGTGTATCAAAAGGACACTAGAAAGTCTTTTTGTCAAACAGAAGGCAATCAACTCACCAGCATTTATACTTGCAAGTGAAAATAAGGTTCTGTGTGGGTTGTTACTGAAGAACAGGAACTGTATATTCTCTTCTATCTTCAAGCTGGTAAACCCCACAAGTACAAATGGGGATATCTCCCCTCAGCATCTCCAGGCAGAACAGTGTTGAGAGAACAGTTTGTCACGGTCAGCTGCCCCTATCTGTTTTGTCATGATAACAAGAACTGGGATACCAACATTTCCTTTCAGCAGCCTACAATGTCCCTGAATTTGACCTCCTCCAGCTCACTGCAGCACTGGTGTCCAGAAGACAGTGTCATCCCACCCCATGCATTGCCAAGTACACCACCAAGGAACACATTCTGCCAGAGGCTGGAGGTCATGCCAGACATAGACATACCTTGTTTATATATGCTGGTATTTTTCTGTGTTTAAGGGAAAAAAAAAAAAAAAGAAAAAGAAAAGAAGAGCTTAGTAGTGTTTCCTACTGTTCAGAGAAAGGTGAGGTATTTTGAAGCCTTTTCTCATCCTTGTCTATTTGAAGATGAGGGCAGGCAACACTTTCCTTTCACCAGTTCCCTTTCTCCTTCTGGACAGCCTCTGACCATCGTGAGTCTTGACAAGGGAAAGAGGAAAGAGATGGTTATTTGTCAGCCCAGACTAGTAGTTTACATTGAAGGAAATGTCCCACTGCTCTGTGTCAACTTATTCCAGCTTCCCTGAGGGTCAAGCACATACAGCTGTATCTTTCACTGTAGGTAAGGTCTTTGGAACTCTTGACACTGCTTGCGATTTGTCAAGACACCTCACATCCTGTCAGACAGTTCCCCTCCTTCTCCTGAACTACAGAATCTGGATCAGCTATTTCTCTGATTCAGCAGACCTCTGTAAACAGTATGTTGCTTTTTGGTCTTCCTGAATATTGCCTGAATGCCTATAAAATCTCTATTTTGTAAGAAGTCTCTTGGGATTTCTAACTGAACAAAAGCTCTAATAACCACATTTACCATAAGGTGAGACTGCCACAGTGAGATGTATTTGTTGGCTGTCACTTAAGAAGATAGAAGTTCTAGCAAAGTGTTTCTTGCAAAATGGGGTTTGCTGAAGTACATTATTTATTAATTTATTTGCTATATGTTATTTGTTAAAATATGGCTCTGTCCCAAACTTCACTTTCTCTAAGCTGGACCATGGGTCTTGTTATACTTTGTTTACTGCATTTGTAAATTACCAAGTTTTAAAATTTGCAAATTAATGTTTTAGAGATCGTGAGCCCTGTGTATCCTGTGTGGAAACTCTGAAACACACCACACTGGAGCCTGAGCTGGAATATGCAGCCATGCATAGGCTTCAACCAGAGAAACTCCTGCTATTCTATATGCTAAATTAGAGAGAATAGAGTGAAGGTGATAGACCAGATTCTAGAAGCTGTTCAGAGGCATTCATATGTTAATCTATGAACTGAATCTGCCCTGGCGTGGCAACGGCTTTATGTTTCTTCTGGAGGTATCTCAAGCCCTCACCCAGGTCCCCTGAGGGGAGCAGGCTGCCTGCCCTTTGGCCATCCTGCAGTATGGGATGGGGATCCAAATTGACCCTGGAGCTGTTCTTTATAGATTAATAACCAAACCAATGCGTATAGTGTGCTTGTGCGTGTGTGTGTATAGTGTGTGTCTGTATGTGTTTATCTACACAGTGTGCGTGTGTGTGTTTGTTCGTGCATATGTGCAAGAATATTTCCCTTGGTCCTTCCCTGTTCCTCATCCTTTCAGATCTGGAAATATGTTTAAAGGGAGTTCATCTTCAAACTCTTTTAGAAAAGGGAAGTTTGAAATTGCTTTGCTGAGAGCAAGCTGCATTTCTGCTTCCCAGTTTCCAAGAGTTGCCTTCACGAACACAGGAGGCAATTTCTCATTGCAAAGTGGCTGTGGCTGTTACTGTAGGCAAGACAACCTGTGAGGATGTGGCCAACAACCCTCTGCTGATGCTATTTCATGGCATTTCTCTGGATAGAGACCAAAGAAAGATGAGTATTTGGATTCTAAGTGTATTTCCCCAAATGGTCTCTCTCTGGTGTTCTAGATCATTTTAATTATTTGTCTCTAGTCAGATTCCTTTGCATGCAGCAAAGTCGTTTTTGGTAGTCTGCTGGTATTTCTGCAATCTTCAAGGTATAGGATTCCAAAAAAAGACAAATGTCTTCTTCACTGTTATAAGTAACCACCAGCCATCTGTTGGAATGATTAATTCCTTGAGCATCATAACTTACATTTTAATTGTCTTGAGGCTTAGGTGTGAATTGTTACTGGTTTTCTTTTTTTAAAGAATTCTGACTTCAAGCAGTGGAGAACAGTGGAGGGGAATTTGGGAATATCAGTCCTCTAAGTACTGTGCATCAGTGTATAAAAGCAATAAAGAGCCAAAACCTGCATCTGCAGCAATCATTGAGATTAAAGGAGACCCATTTGTTGTTCTCTGGTACATAACGCCTATTTTCATCCAAATAATTCATTATGCTAACTGTCTAGACTATTTAATGTACTATTTGCCATACGTTATTTATAGAGTCTTATTGATACTGTTCATTTTGATTAAATGATTATTTCTGAGCATTATCATCGAAAATCAGTAGGTGTTCTAAAAAATGTCCCAAACTATCAGTTCAATCTTAGCTAGCTGATGCTATTCATAAGCTTGTCATACTGTTGTTGTGCATAGTAGTAATGTGGAAACTTTTACTAGAAATATATCCTATGATTCAGTCCAGAGAAGCATGTTTTTGTACTTAATGGGAGGAAATAACAGGTACAGAGGAACATATGGAATACCATAAGAAACACTGAGGTAGAAACTCTGGGCTTTCTGTACAAATATAAAGTCTTTGAGTCAGAATGGGCCATACCTTTAAGTTCTGCCTTATTAATGTACATTGGTCCACGTCAGATACAGTGCTGCTGAACTTTAAGGGTGACTAGGTGAAAGATCTCAGGTTTTCTTCTCCTGCATTACTAGGAAGAATCAGTTTACAAGAAGCTTTCCTAGTTAGTTTGCTTTAAGCAAAATCTGAAACAGTTAATTGATCTAATATTGTATACACCAGGTTTGGCAAGATCTTTATGGCACTTTCTGATTTTGGCTCATCTGATCCTCAGAGCAAATATCTGTTCAGTTTAATTCTATTTTTAGATGATCACTGGGATCTTAAACAGGAAGAGCATGCATTTTCAGAATAACGTTTTTTGGGTCAGTAGCTATTCAGTGCCTCCGTAATATTATTAGAGGATCCCTGAACTTCAAGTGAACATGGGGACATACACTGGTGTAGCACCCATTTATCACAAAGAAAAGCAGCAATCTGGAGGAAGAATGCTGCTTGCAGGGGTCATTCACTTGTTTTAGTCTCTTGGGGAATGCAGATGATGAAGTGAGAGCGTGAGGCCCATATTGATCCCATCTCTACACTGTGACAAATACTGAGGGCCTGCACAGGCTCAATACCTTTGAATGCTATCACAAATATACGAACTACTATGCAGACGACACATGAGTCAAACCGATACAGATGGACAGAAAGTGCATTGCAGTGGTTGCTGTCTTATGTAATAAGCAGCAGTGGTGGCGGGTGGACAAAGGCCCGATGCTGTGGAAATAAGGGTGAGCCATGCAGCAGCTGGCCAGAGGGACCTGCATGAACGTCATTCTGTTACACATCTGAAGAAAAACTGGGGTGATTTTCGTATCTCTGATGGAAGAGAGCCTGTCAGAGGTGACTTACTCCTGCTTTTGGATTAGGGTGTGCTGTTTGAAATAATTAAATATCTGTGTAAAGAAAAAATATATGGTCTCTTTGCAAGATCTCTTTACTCTAAACCCCATAACCTTTTTGTAGCAATGGATTGCTCAGCTCTTTATCTGAGCACAAAGCTGACTAATTTTGGCACTTCCTGCTTTTACAATGTCTGTCGCCTGGCAGTATGACTATGAGAAAGTAATTGTACTTAGAAAGGAAATCATGTGGGTTGATTCCCTGACAATTTCTTCCCCAGTGATGCCACAGCTAAGGCGCTGGAGATGAAGACTCTTCCTACTATCTTGCTCCTGTGTCTGCTGAGCCACCACGGACCTCACTGTGGTATTTCCACAGGGCGCTGGTTCATGCACCATTTGCTGCAGGGGATGCTGGCCTAAGAAAGACCCTTTATACTACAGGGAATGTCACTAGAAAAGACAGTGTTCAATTCTGGGCACCTCAGTATAGAAAGGACATCGTGGTGCTGGAGCAGGTCCAAAGAAGGGCAACAAGGCTTGTGAAGGGCTTGGAGAACATGCCCTACAAGGAGCAAATGAAGGAACTCAGGCTGTTCAGTCTGGGGAAGAGGAGGCTGAGGGGAGACCTTATTGCTCTCTTCCAATATCTGAAAGGTAATTGCAGAAAGAGTGGTTTCGGTCTCTTCTCACTGATGACAGGATAAGGGGAAATAGCCTCAAGTTGCACCAGGGAAGGTTTAGATTGCATATCAGGAAAAGCTTCTTCACAGAAAGGGTTGTTAAGCACTGGAATAGGCTCCCCAGGGAAGTGGTTGAGTCACCATCCCTGGATGTGTTTAAAAACTGTTTGGATGTGGTGCTCAGAGACATGATTTAGCAGAAAGTTGTTAGAATTAGGGTAGTATGGTTAGGTTGTGTTTGGACTCAATGATCTTTCCCAACCTGAGCAATTCTATGATTCTGTGATTCTAGGTGAAAGTGGAAATTCAAAAGTTTCACCAGAAATGTTATCTTATGTTTCATCTTTCTTTTTCGTTTAGTGGCAGCTGAACATGAGACTTTACGATGAAGCTGACTACACAGTAGGGAATTACCAGCACCAGAGACCAGGGCTTTGGAGATGCATGAATAAGGGAGGTGGAGCAGTGGCAAATGCTGCTACAGCTCCTAATCATGCTGACACAACTTGCCAAAGCATGTCATGCCAAGACCAGAGCTGAGAGGAGTGGGACAGTCAGTACGGAGAGTTGAAGTGAGCCAGCACTGGTGGTAGGTTGTGAAACATGTAGCTGAGTGGCTAAAGGTACTAGCAGAAAAGAAACCGGACTAATATTGTCAACCCAGTAGCTTTGCTTAGTGGAACTCCTGAAGAACCAGTATTTCTTGACTGCTTGGAAACAACTGAAGCTGCATATTCCAGCTAGTTGGACGTGGAGGACAAACCCTTAGAAAATGATGCAGAAGGCACTTAGTTTACCGATGATAGCAGTTTTGTGAGACAAGGAAACCATAAGGCAGGATATGCAGTAGCTGCTACTGACAAGGTAATCGAAGCACAACCATTACCATTACCTGATGGAACTTTTCCTCAAAAGGCCAAAATAACTGCCTGGACAAAAGCCTTGATTATATGATCAGAGGTATCATTTGGGTAAAGGTTTCTGGTGGCTGTGCAGAGATGGGAGAACTCAAGTTCCCACCATACATAGTGAGAACTACTTGGAGCCAGTATCAAAATCCAAATAGGTTAAAAGGGTAAATAACCCCTTGGTAAGGTATAATACAGGATAAAAGGAGGGCATTGAAAGGTGAGAAGGGCCCCATAAGTGAAAGTAAAAAAGGCAAGAAGAATTCACAGTGACTGAGAATAAGGGGGGTGAAAGGGAATAGTTAGAGATAGTTTATAGAAGTAAGAATGTAGAGCTTGTTAGAAAAATAAAGGATGGCAGACACTGGGTCTGAGACAGTGAGGGGGATGAAGGCCATACCTATAAGGTATGAGAACAGCTCAAAGACATCTAGCAGGGAGGTGATTAGATGTCCACACAGTTAGAAGAAATCATTTCAGGGGGATGCCCCCCGAAAGGTCAGAAGTTTACAGTGAGAAAGGTCAGAAGCCTTCGCGAAGAAGACAACAAATCTTCATCCCACATCCCAGTACACACGCACAAGAGGAGAGGTTCTGCATGCTAATGAACTCTTGGGGGTATAATGAATGTGTATCCAAATTTCGGGAAAACTATTGATAATGTATTAGTTTGGCCTGTATCTGTAGCATGGTTTTTCCTGACGATGTGCAAAGTAGGTGGATCTATCCCCCTTGCACCCAGTGTACGCGCACTGCTGAATAAACTATACCTGCTTTGTAACCTTACTTGGGTTACAGAGTTTGATTCTACGTGGCAGGATTAGATGATCTTGAAGGTCTTTTTCAACCTGAGCAATTCCATGATTCTATGATCTGAGTATAAAATTTGTGCTTCTTGTTGCTGCATGGAACATGTGCGGTTTGTCCAGTGGACTGTCAACGGGACTTCAGAAAAGCGATTTTCATCCATGCACACAAAGAAAAGAACAGAAACCACAGGTTTACATGGAGATGTTTTCTTTGGAATAGTCCCCATGTGAAATGAGCACAGCAGAACATTCAGTACCAGCTGAAATGATCGATGGTCTAGAGTCCTATGTACAGGGCAGCTGGCTCACCAGGCAGTACAGAAAATCCCAAGCTAAATACTGCTTGCAAGTGTTGCAGGAGGATGCTTTTGTGATGGGGAGCCAGAGCAATGGGTCACTACACCTATCTCCCTAATAGTATGACAATGATATATCCTTATACTCTTTTTGGTTAAACTCAGTAAAAACAGAATAGCTGCACGAAAACCAACCTCGGTGTTGGGAACACATCTGAGTATTTTATGCCCCACAGAGTCCCGTCTTGCCTTACCTGTTTATAGTTTTCTGATCCTGACCAGCCTGGTCTATCACAGCTCATCCAGTGGATGATACTCCAGAATGGCAGTTACTGGAGACATTGCCTGCTTGGGACTTCTGATTGCAACACAAACCAGACACACTGTTGGGCAGGAAACTGCATGTGGAGACAACTGAATGGCTGCAAAGAATGAGAGGCTGTGCCACTATGTGCTGAGCCTGATTAATGACTTAAGATTAGTCCCACAATTAGAGAAGTGACCAAACTGGAAAAAAAAAACAAACAGGTGTAGTGCAGTAATTACTACAGTTAATGATCGAACTTAGTCACAGAGGAACAATAAATAGTAATTATTCTCCTTGCCATAGGGGCTGTGTTTCTTCACTGGTCTGAGACTTGCTGTCCAGCCATCAGAGTGACATCGAGACCCAGGTTTCCTTTTGCAGATACCATCTTGTGGGGAACAGTGAAGGAAGCCATTTCTAATAGCCCATTAATTGACTCCATGGCCTCCTCAACTCTTTTTTTAAGACCCGCTGGCATTATGTTTCACCTACTGCCAGCACATAGAAGGTTCATAGCCATGAACTTGCTCAACAAGTCTCAAACTCAATGCTCCATCCTCCCTTCAGCACATGCAGTACATGCTGTATGAAACTGTTGTGTTAACTCATGTTCTGGCACATATGTGCCACAGACATATAATTTCCCTACAGAATAATGTGCTTGTTCTGCTCATTTACCTGAGAAATACTTTGTCCAGACAAGGAGGAATGATAGGAGGTCTCTGTGATGTGGCTTCCACAAAGGTAGTCATAATCGAAGCCCACTGGCTGTGCAAGAGTAAGGAAAAGACAGCCTGTAGGAGAATTTTTCCTTTCTATATGAACTCTTTAAATAGGTCTTCATTAATGGTTTCATTTTAATATCTGTGTTTGCCAAATCTTGATTCCACTTAGAGAAGCAAGGAACATTTTCTGATGACTTCTCTAAGTTTAAAAAGAGAAGTTCAGGGATAGCTATTCAATTAACTGTGGCTTATGCATGTCTGTATAGCAAGACTTCTGCAGATTAAATTGAATTTCTTCTCAAAGGAGAGAGATCACATAGATGACTTATTTAAATGTGAAGATAAATTGCTTTGACATATTTTGCAGGAAGGAACAGAGGCACATCACTATTCAAATAGCTCTGGATACCACAAATCTATTCACAAGTAATTGGATTATCTCATGTGTCTGGTACCAAAAAAAAAAAAAAAAAAAAAAAAAGCTGTTGGAAAACTGATTCCCAAACAATGGAGCAGATTTACACTGGTTTAATCTCAGTCTCTCCACATTTGTGATGGGAGCAATAGCGAAATCTAGTCACTGGAAACCCCTTCTGAGTCATGCTGCAGCCTCCCTGATGTCTTTCTGAACTCCATCCAGATCATCTCATTGGGTAGGAGGAAAGTGAACCTTTCCTGTTTAGACCAAATAGAGTGCAAATCTCCTAAAATCATGGAATCATATGGTTGGAAGGGATCCTAAAGATCATTCAGTTCCATCCCCTTGCTGTGGGCACCCCTTGTCACCCATTAGATAAGGCTGCCCTGGCCCCCATCCAACCTGGCTTTGAATGCCTCCAGGGATGGAACCTCCACAGCTTCCCTGCTCCAGTGCCTCACCATCCTCTGAATAAAAAATTTCCTCCTGATATCTAATCTAAATCTCCCCTCTTTGAATTTAAAACCATTCCCCCTTGTCCTATCACTATTAGACCATGTATAAAGTTGGTTTCCCCGCTCTTTATAAGCTCCCTTCAAGTACTATCAACTCACATGAAGTGTGCTGAAGACTTCTTTTCTCTAGGCTGAACAAAACCAGTTCACTCACCCTGTCTTCACAGGAGATGTTCTCCAGCCCTCTGATCATCTTCATGGCTTTCCTTTGGACCCAATCTAACAGCTCCACGTCTTTTTTGTGCTGGGGTCCCCAGACCTGGACACAGTATTCCAGGTGGTACTTCACGAGGACAGAGCAGAGGAGACAGTCACCTACCTCTCCCTGATGTCCACCCCTCTGTTGATGAAGCGTAGGATGCAGTTGGCCTTCTAGGCTGCAAGTGTGTGCTGCAGGCTCATACCCTTTTTTTTTTTTGTCCACCAGAACCCCCAGCTGCTTCTCCATAGGACTACTCTGTGAGTTTTTCTCCCAGTCTGTACACATCAGGGATTGCCCCAACTCAAATGCAACACCTTGCATTAGGTTCATGTAGGCTCTCCTTTGCATAAAGTGTCATGGTTTTCCACAGTTGACAGAGCTTTGGCAGCTGTGGGGACTATCAGTGTGCGAAAGGGGTTGCTCCAAATCCTCCACACAGCAGGACTGAGAAGATCCCACAGATCCCTGGAGTCTGGAAGTGACAGAATGAACTCTCACTGAGGGCAGGACACTTCTAGTAATCATTTCCAATTGCTGGTGTCTATCCATACCTTGCTGACCAATGACTACTTTGGTATTTTCATTAGTCACCTATGTTCCTACTGTCATCCATGAGCTGGTAAGGAAACTCTCTAACTCCAATGTGGTGTTAGAAAACGGCATTCTATATTCCTCACAATCTGCAATGGGTGACTTGACAAGCAAGCAGACTCTCTCAGAGTTCAGGTTCTACATTTAAACAGTTAAAGTACACACATGCAGTACACTGACATACATACTCATTCTTTTTCAAGGACTCACAGAAAGTCTTCCTATGCTCATGTACCTTTGAGCATGCTAAGTGGTATTCAGGGTGGTTGAGTGCCTACTTACTTCTTCCCCTTTTTTCACCATCAGCTTCACCAAAGCCTTTAGCCCATTTCCATCCACTTTTCCCCAGTTTGGAAGATTTCCGTTGCTTACTAGGTCATAGTGAGCCACTTTTAAAAAACAATATATGTGGAACCCAAGAAAAATGTCCTTGCACTTTCTGAGGCAAAAGATAAAAGTATTCTATTGTGACTCCAGTAGTTCTCATGAGGCGAAATCATTGAGGCAGGAGATAAAAGAGTTCTGTTATGTCCATGGTGCCAGTTTGAGATAAAAGAAGATTGTTCACCCACTAAAGCTGAAATGGAACATTTCAGAACTATCGCTTATGGATTCCTTCTGCTGAACTACTATTGGTTCTTAAAATACTGATTCTTAAAATAATGCAGTAATCCCTATCGATAAACAAACCAACCTATATCACTACCTTTCTGCTCAAAGGCTACATTGAAATTTCTCATGTATGTTTTTCCCTTCCATCTACATAGCATTCACTGGCCCTGAAGATTGTGCATGGCTGGATGAGGAACTCCTGCACAGCAAGGTTGTGGAGTCTTCTTCTCTGGAGATATTGAAGACCCACCTGGATACCTACTTGTATGACCTGGTGTAGGGAACCTGTTTTGGCAGGGAGTTTGGACTCGATGATCTCTGGAGGTCCCTTCCAATCCCTGTGATTCTGTGAATTGTCCTGCTCAGCCAGGGTTCATGTAGGCTCAGATCCCATTCTTGGTTAATGGCTAACATCAGATTTTTAGAAGAGGCAGTAGGAATGTTGTAACTTCAGGACATCTACACAGGTCTGGAGATCTGTTTAGGTAGCAGACAGGCCTGGAAAGCCTAGTTTTACAGTCTTTAGAAACCTACCTGCTTATTGTTCTTGGTTGTGACCATCCTCTTTACTCTGATATCCTATACTGCATATTCTCATTTAAATCTGTGTGATTCTGTGTGTACATTGCAGAATATTACTACTGGCCGAAAAATAAGCTCCAGATTTAAATATAATGCAAGTCATGAACTGTCTCCTACAGTGGTGTGAAAAAAACAACAATCAGATATCTAATTGTTTGTTCTGTATTGTACAAAGTGCAAGTGGGTGGAGATCTTGTCCTTCCTGTTTTCCTAGCTTTGCTTTCTAGCTGCCAAGAGGGAAGGGAGAGAAGGAAGAAGGCAGAAGTAGGGAGGGAGCACAATAAGCAATTGCGTGTGCTCCTCTGAAATGCAGGATTTACTCATCCTTCCCTTTGCTGTGGTATTGCTATTTGCCATTTTCTTCCTTTTTTCACCTACTGCAGACTAAAAACAGCTATTTGAGCATTATTCTATATGAACATCCCAAAACAACATCCCCTTGAAGCAAACAAGTTCCATACTGCATACTCATTGGGATGAGACTTTCCTGCTCTCTGAGATCTTCCCTGCTCATGCTTGTATACATTTTTCTTAGAGATATTTCTTCCTATTTCTCTGTTTTTTCTCCCCCCATCACGTAGCATGTGAGGCACTGTCAGCCACCCTTCAGCCCCAAAGAGGTGGCATTTCAGTGCTCTTTCACTGACTTGCTTTCCTTTGACAGGTGCCATGGAAAGGAAAGTTTCTGTGATGATGGTAATAATGGTAGATGTTGACTTTTTTGTGGTAGGTATTTTAAAGACAACCCTACTTGGGGCAGTTAGCAATCATCTATGAGAAAAGAAAACATAAGACAACATCAGAAGCTGCTAGATGGCTCAGCAGGGTATTGGTAGCACACAGTCACAAAGATGCTTCTCCTCTGAATTTGAGAAAAGAGACAGATGATGCGACAGACACTGGTCAAGTTGCTTTATGCATGACTGGGATGTGCCTGGTGACTTCAGCTGAGGCAGAAGAGCATACTAAATCCTGCTTGGTGCTGTTACTGCACTGCATCTAATGGCAACCTTTTTTTTTTTTTTTTTTTTGGTAAGAGACTTTACTGTATGCAAAATACTTATCTGAGATAAGTGAAAAGTCAATAAGTGAGCTCAGGCTGCACTCCATTTTGCAATAGCTGAGCTGTGGATAATTATGAGATTACCCTGGGGGGCTGCTCCTTTACTCAGATGTGTTTGAAAAGGCAAAGCTTCATTACATGGTGTGAGGACTTTTCAGAGACACAGATTTGAGATCAGCCCTGCCTTGCTATTTCCCTTGTGGTCTACTTGTGTGAGAGTTTTTATATTAGTGAGAGAGAGGGAGGACAGCAATGACAGCATCAAGTGTTTCTGGCTGCAATGAGACTTAGAACTGTTAAATTTCTGATAGCTTAGGACTTGAAGTATCTTCTATAAAGATGGCTATAAATAAAGTAATAGTTTATTCAAATCAAAAATAGTGCATGGTAAGATAATTAAAATCTCTAAAGAGAGAGCCTGAGATCATGATAAAAGCATAAGAAAAATCAGGAAAAATCCAAGAACAAGTTCTCAAACAGCAGATGAAAGAAAATTTCATCTGTCATCATCAGCTGTTAAGAACAATAAAAAACCTTCCCCTTCTTCTGTCCTCCAAAAAGTTAATTCCACTCACTGACACTTTCTGCTGATGTTGGGTACTTTTCTGGTCCTGTGATTTCTTTGCATTTCCTCCCATCATTATGTCCTTTCTGCACATTGTCCATATACAGCAGACACACGCTATCCCTCCTGTCATGATGCTGCTCCTGGATGTTCCTCTGCTGTCTGCTGGCCCTTGCTGTTGCTGTGTGCAGCTGAAGGATAAGGCCAGTGTCTCAGCAGCCACTCACTGGTTTCTCCAGTCCGAAACAAAACAGTGGTTTCAGCTGACATTTTTATCCAGCTGTTCTTACAGAAAGAGCACACCTGCTCCCGCGGCACTAAGCCTTGCATGGGATAATTCAACTCTTGGTTCTACAATGAAACTCCATCACACACATCCTGGGAGTGCAGAACCCAGAGGGCAGGACCAGGAGCTGGAGACAAGCTGTGGAGAGAGACAGCACAACCCAACCCCAGCTGCAACAGAAGACACGTTGACCTACCTTCACTCCTTCCTACCAAACACGCCCACAGCATGCCCCTGAGTTGGGTGATGTGAGGCCAGAATGGGTGTTCCATGGGAGGGCACTCGTGTTCCATACAAAGAGGGCTGTGGGAGCATTTATCTTTCTTTTAAAAAGGCAATTTGGGCATGACAGGTAATTTGGCACATTTCAGCAAGAAATGTGCCAAATGTATGTGAAGTATCTGCCAAATCATCTGAAAATAGGAGCACCTGCTGCTGTCTTACAGGGAAGCTGGGAAAGGGGGGTGGATTTTATTAGTTGCTAATTACAGGCCTGTAAAAAACTCCTGTGTTGTGTATGCCAGCTAGCCCCACCAAGGAGTGGCTTGTCTTCCAAAGGCATGCAGTGCCACACACTTTAAAACCATCTTCTCCCAGGCACCAGTGTTCTTTCAGCCATCTTGGGTGACTCCATCACCTCATGTGGTGAAGAGCATGACTGGCCCAGTTTGTCTAGCCCAGCGCATGGCTGTGTCTGCAAGGCTGAATGTGGTGTGGAGGCTTCATGCAGATGCAATGCTCTTGGCACAGGAGAGGTCTGTGAAAACTTCCCTCATGGGAGCATTTATTTTTTATGGATCCAGCCAAAGAGTAGGCCAATTTTTAAGCTGAAGATAGGGAAGTAGCCTGTCACTAACAAAAATGTCATTAGAATATGTATAGAGAGCGCAGGGGCTGTACTTAACGGTAAAAATGCCAGCTTTCTGTAATTAAATTAATTACCCAGTTTGCTTCTTAGGTGAGGTTTTTGGACTGGAAAAAGAATTGAAGAGGTTTTGAAGAGTTCAAAGATATTGTAATAGTAATATGAATCATATGTCAAACACAGACAAAACTTATGCATTGAGATCTTTTTCCGTGCCCATTTTCCTGATCAAGCAAAACTTTTTCTTTGTTTGAAAAATCAATTACAAGTAAGACTTAATTCAGCCAATCGTCTAGCCTACATGTGAATAAATAATTTGGCATGTACAGTCAAATATATGCCAGGCAGGACCCAATATTAAAGATGGCTGCAATAACTGTTGAGAGAGCAAAGAAGAATACATTCATTTCTCCTTCCCACAATTCTACAGGATAGAAGAGTGGCCAAATGTTTTCAGTCAAAGTAATCGAACTTTCACATTTCCTGCTTTATGAGTTAGATTTAGTTCAGTCTGAGGATCTCTCTAGCTTCATGAGTGCCTTGGAGATAGATCTGATTTTTTCATAACTCCTATCAATGCCACCTCCAGAAAATTATTTATATATATTAATAAACAAAGCTAACTGAAAGCAGTTCTACAGAACGGGGTGGCAAAGGCATGTACAGGCAGCAAGAGCTAGCAGTGCGAATATGGCACAGAGTCCCTAGGTGCAGCACATGTATGAGAGGCAATACCCCATAGTACCAAGCTGGGATATTGTATTCCAAGGTCAAATAGTATCACTTTCAATAGTATCCTCATATTTTCATGCCATGTCTGTTCTTTACAAATTATGTGCTGACACAAAAAGTCTTCTGTGATTACCTAGAGAAAGAATCTAAGAAAAAATAAGATTTTCATCAAAGCAATCAAGCATGCATAAACAAATGTAGTGTGTTTGTTCATTTAAAGCATTTTCCCAACCACTGGCAATGACAAAGCCATGTTTTGGCAAAGCCTTTGGCACACATAGAACACATAGAGGATGGGTTGGGCAGGAACAGTGAGGGCCCTCACTGCGCTGGCAGCCTGGTAGTGTGCTAATGTCTGGGTATTTTTATCTGGTAGTTTCCCCTCTTGTTTCACTGTTTTTCCAGTGAGTACTGAAAATCTGGGTCTATAAATATTTCAAGTGCAGCAAAAAAGCCAGGTGCAAGTTCAGAGTGAAATAACTTAAAGTGGTAAATGCCATTCATTAGAAACATTGAAAATCTTTTAAATCAATTCAAAATAAGGGATTTGGTGCTATCATCATGGAAGGAAACATCTCTTTCATTATTTTCTCAAGTAAATTCAGAATGTACAGAGTGGTAGGTCAAGCAAAATCCTTGAGCCAGCTGCAGAAAAGTCAGTGAACAGCCTTAGCCATTGCCAGTACATCTCCAGTCTGTACAGACAAAGGTCCCTCTCTTGGTACAAGATAGATAGAGAAGTACATGAAACAAGCTCATTTGCAGTTCAATAACAGGCTAATAAAAAAGTATCAACCATGCATGCCTAGTCAGAATCAGGATCAGAGGTGTAATTAATACAGCAGATCAAAAGGAGCACCAAAGAAGTCTCTTTCTCTTGAGGTTATCAATACCCAAGTTGAAGCTTTGAGGGAGCAGAACTAACTTCCGAAGTCTAGAGCACCAAAACTTGGATTCCTTGTCCAGTTTTGTCTTTGGAACAACATTCTTCAGAGTTTTTCCTAAGTTCCCCTTACCTGTGGGAGAAACTGATTTGAATTTCTAGTAGAGAACATATGGCAAGAAAAGACAGAGATAAATTTTATGTTGAATAATTCAACAGTCAGATGATTTGGACAGCTATGTGCAGTAAGAATGTAGTCCCAGTATAAGAAAGGATTGAGTAGGTCATGCAGAGCAGCTGCATGGACAGAGGGGGACTATTACAAACCCACTACCAGCACAGAAGTTGCTGATGTAATTCACCAATACTGTGGGGGAGGAAATTACTAGCTTTCAATTTGTGGACTCACTATATATATTAGCTGAATTATTCCTGTTCTACGAAGTTAGGAAAGGAATTTCACAGAATCATGGAATCATTAGAGTTGGAAAAGATCATATTGTCCCACCAACACCACCATCACCTACTGTAAAAAAGGGAACCTGCTTTAGTAAGGAGATTGGACTCGATGACCTCTCGATGTCCCTTCTATATAATACTTCTCTAATACTTGTGCTCCAGACCCTTCACAGCTTCACTGCCCTTCTCTGAACACGCTCAAGGGCCTCAATGTCTTTCTTGTCATGAAGGGCCCAAAACTGAACACAGTATTCAAGGTGCAGCCTCACCAGGGGCTGAGTACAAGCCTGTTTTTACAGTATTTTCAGTCTCTATTATCTCACCTAATGTAAAGGACTTTTTCTTCATTTTATATCTCACCTAGTACTGAGGAGCTAGTATTACTGATCAAAATGGTGAGAAAGGAGAGGACAGCAGTGACAGAAGACATTCATGCATCTTTTTAAAAGTGGTTATGTGAGTTTTCTCTGAAGTCCCTCAACCTTTTGGCTACCTTGAGACACTGAGCCTTTAAACTCTGTCTGTTAATCTTCAGCCATCACAATGCACTGATTCAAAAAATGAGAAAATGTCCATCAGAATGCTGCTCCATGAATCTGAAGGAATGAGGTACTCGGGGATGAGTACCTCTCATTCAGTGCAGGAAAATTGTTCCAGTTACTTGGAAATTTCCACATGATGGCTGCAGGTTTGATCCAACATTCAGGTAATCAGTGAGGGCTTTATTTTGCTTAATGAAAATATATTAAAGGCCCAGGACAACCTAGATATGTCTCCTTGCTAATTTATGATATAATCTGTATACATCCATTAATAATACAATGTACTCATCTTTGAACATACCCTATTTCTTTGGTCTTATTTTTACTTCTGTCTTTGATAGTGAACAGAAAATGACAAACATTTCTGGGGAAGTGGAATGGTAGAACTCTAAATATTCCTACAGTTACTTTTTAAACAGTTGTTTTCACTCCACTTGGGAGATGTTGAATTAATGAAAATAGTGTCTTTATAATTGCAGAATCTGAATGAGACTTGAGATTATGACCTAGAGACAATCACAAGGACTGGGTCATCAGCACCATTTTATTCATTCACTTTGCATTCTCTCTCAAGCAGAATTATACATTTTATTATTTTTTTTTCTTCTTGATAAAATCTCTAGACCAATAATAAAAAGCTAGAGAACAGTGCCTACTGGAGTTTCATAACTATTTTAATTTTCTTTTTCAGGATAAAGAGAGAAAAGTGGCATAGAATTAATCGATTCTCGAGAACATCTTAAAATTGTAACAAGGGCAAAGTAATTCAAAATATATTCATTCTCACGACTTTTTCATGATTGTAACCAGAATAGCAAATGGCAAAATGTATTAATTCTTATAATAAAAATATAATGAGGACAGAGGATTGTGCAAGATAAATTAATTCTAGTGGCAAACTTAGGACTGGCAGGCATGGTCTTATTTGAATCACATCCGCATTTCTGTGGAAAAAAATTGATAGAAAAACTGTCATAAAGGCAATACAGAAATATTGATCTGGTCACTTTACTGTAGTACAGTTGTTTTCATTTTAGAAACAATGTGGATTAACAGATGCTAAATAATTATGAATCTAGTTCAACTACTATTTTTGTCAAATCTAAAACATGGAAAAATTCTGAGTGTTTTCCATTTTCAAACTGTTTTGAGGCAAACACCTTGTTTTAGCATACAGTGGCAGAAGGCACCATTCTGACGTACAGTGCAGTAGGTCTGATTTGTCCCTGAGTACACTGGCATGCTTCTGCATGAAAGAGAGCCACATGGGCATCTGCTTCAGCTTCCAGAGGCCACCTGGCTCCCCATAGGCCATAGTGCCACTAATGAAACCTCTCTCTCCACAAGATAACTCAGTTCCTGATGAGTGTCCCCCAGTCCATGCATGCCCATACACACACACAATTTCCAACCCTGGAGCTGTGTTGAGAGGATAACAAATAAATTGTGATGTACCCCTGATTTTAGAGAGCAACTGACTAGAGATTCTGGGCCACAAAAGGAACCTCAAGTGTGAGTGTGTTCCTCACCATTAAATGTGGCTGAGAGTCTTCATACCCTGCTGCATGGTGACAACCCTCAGTTGTTCAACAGTACATGGCTCTGCATTTATGTTGTCAGTGGTATTTTACTTCAGGACTGAGGGAAACACCACTCTGATGAGAAAAGGGGGCATGGTTCAGCAGCACAGGACTGTGAGGGAGTTAAGAGGATCGTAATGTGTGTGAGATGGATTCCAAAAGGGCAGATTTCTGTGGTAAATTATCAGTTCTGTACCTTCCGGACTCTAATGGTGGGAAACTTAAGTATTTCACAATGAGAAAGAACTTACGGTATGGGCTGGTGTTGCATTCCATGGGTTTGTAAGAGTCACTTCTCATCTGGAACAGAGCAAGAAGGGTTTGTATGTGCATGTCTGTGTATCTATGTGGCTCATAATTGCAAAGGGATGGGGATAACCATCTCATGGCAAAGGTAATTGTCTTCTTATCAGTACTAAGTGGAAAGCCTGTAGACCTGACTATAAAACCAGGTTATCCCTGCTTTTAGCACCATTTAGAAGAAAATCTTCAACATCCAGACATCTTATATAAGCAGTCAGCTTGGTTTTTAAAGATGGCTTAACAGTGAAAGAGCTCACAGTTGCCCCTGCAGGACTGCCGCACTGCTGGTGCTGTAATAATCACTGTTTGGAGAGCTGGGCACGTCTAGCATTTGGCTGTGTTGTAGGAATGCCAATTGTAATTAAAAATGTAAAAAACACATTCCACAGCTTATTTGGGGTGACAGAATTCCCTGTTCCTATTCTGTGAACCTGTGAAAATTAAGGCAGCTCTCCTCTCAGCTTTGTTTTTCCAAAATACTTGTTTCATTTGAAGGAGTTACAAGAAGAATACTTGACTTCCACAGAATTTTCTTCAGCCCTTTTTCATGCATTCCAATCTCATTGCCTCAGTCTTGTAATAGAGGGCAATGAGTCACACTGCAGAGCATGCTCTTGCTCTCAGGTTAGCATTTAACTGAGCCACTTCCTCCACAAGAAAAACCCTTCCTAATTGTCTGCCACCTAAATTGTCGGTCACTCTCTCTTGGTTACTTGTAACCAGATAAAGTAGCCCTGCAGCACCTCCAATATCACCTGGAGATACATCATGTCAACTTGAAGCGCATGCATGTTCATCAGCAAGATGGGTACAGGCATTATGAAGAAAGCCCTCATTCAGTCAAAAATGGGAAGAACGTGTGCGTCCTGTGTGACACATGCTGAGATGAGCTATGCATCACATAGCCATCAAGCTAACATGACAGATTGGTCAGGTCTGCCCTGCCAGGGTGACTAGCCTTCCTGGTTCGATGATCAAATTAACCCTAGTGCTTTCACATGAGCACTGATTTCACGACTCTCAAAACAACATTCCTAGGACAGTGCTTATTGTCTATCCATGAAACACACTTTTATAGCACTGGCTTGTAAATAGCTGGGAGATTGGCTTATCATTCCTGCTAGACCTGCTGGATTTCTGCACTGAATGACAAGCATGTGACCATAAAGGCTGCTTTGGTTTTACTACATTATATACACAGAAATTCTTGTCAGGATATGGTTAAGTGTTCATGCTTTCAGAAAAATGTTAGAAGCAGTGTGTCTGTGACATGCTCAGTATGGAGGTCGTCAGCCAAGAGATGGGCAGATAAGACTGATTTTTTATAGTAAATGTTTATCATTAATTATGATTTTGGTCTCACTGTCTCTTCATTCACCACCCTCCAGTACATTTTCCTAGTCAATATAGTTATTTTATTCTCTGTACGGTGAGTTAATTAAATGGATCAGATGATGCAGCTGCCTGTGATAGCATCAAGCAGTCCATATTGGCCCCTCCTGTTCAAAATTCAGCCTGCTGTATTGCAGTCTACTAAGAAATGTAATTTTGGAGGAAAATTTATTTATTTATTATTATTATTATTGTTGTTGTTGTCAGAGACTGTCAGAATTGATACAAAGTCTGTCGGGTGTGAACATGGATCAGAATTTCAGAAATAAGGTCTCATGCCTGTTAACTTGAGAATGCAAACTGTTAGCCCAGTGGTTCTCAAATAACCTGATGCTGCCAGTTTCTTCAGACTAAACCAAGAAGCATGGTTTCAGGTCCTCTAAGCTGCCAGCTTGCTTACAAAATCCTTGTATTTTTCTGAGATGGTTTGGCTCGTCACAGCTCATTTATTATCAGTCGTGATACTCCATTTACATAGCATTGTAGCCATGAGAGAATTAATTTTCTCTCTGTTATAGTTGTTAGTGGGCTTCATGCCTTGCTTTTAATTACTGGATTGTTTCATTTATTAATGTATAATTTCATATGTCATCCTACAACAGGGAAGTCCAGAAAGGTACCTGTATATCCAGCTTCTCCAATAATGGATGACTCATAGCTAATTTGCTAAGCAACATTTTCTTCTGTCCTTAATGTGTGTTTAAATACAGTGTGTAACTGAATGCAAATCCAGTAAAATGAAAATGATTGTACCTATTTACCTCCACTATGGCCATCTTGGCCCAATATATTGAGTGGCACTGTTGTCCTTTAATTAACACTGGCATTAACATTAAAAAGGAAAATGCTAAAGTGTAATTAACAGTTGGCATTTAGCCACCCCGCAGGGCAGAGAACAAGGGACAGGATGTGTTTTCTCTTCTCACCAATCCCTCTGCTTCATGCCACTTCCTCTCCCCCCAGTCCAGCAGGACCAGGCAAGCACAGTGGTGAATCTCAAGGTGTCCCAGAGCAAAGTGCCACCCCACAGATGTCCTCACTACTGCTGCCACCTCTAACCATTTGAACCTCAGACCCTGCCTGCTTAACTCTTGGCTTCAGTGGTGCTGTGATACGTCGGAGAGAAAAGCCTTGGGGTGAGATTTGGAGGAGAGTACACAAGAAGTGTGGGTCTGTGGAGGAGACCTGGTCACTGTTCTGGCTGTAGGAGACCTCCAGATATTTCTGCACACTGCACACACTGTGAGTCTGGAGGATAGGACTCCAGGCATTGAAATGCGAGCAGAAAACAAAAAGCTGCCCAACAACTGTCCTGACATGTATGCAGCAGTGGGGATGCAGCACAAAGCGTGGCCATAAGAGGAGGAATGGCATGCATAAACCACAGGTTTGCTTTCAGTATGTGACCTGGGAGGCAGGACCCAAATATCAGAAAGTCTGACAGTTGTGATGGTGTCTTTGGCTAGTGTAGCCACGAGCTTGATTTTGAATGCTACTTAAAAACTAATGTTGGTCCACACAGGCTCCTGAGGCAGGCCATAGGAGTCAGCACAAGAAAGCAGGGCCCTCTGCTTGCTGCCAGCAGTGCTACCTCAGCTGCATCCATTCTCTCTCTGGAGCTGTCTCTTCCAGCCCCGTGTCTGTGCAAGTGGAGAAGGGAGGTTCATGGGCTGCACCCTGAGGTGGAGAAGCCAAATCCTGAACAGGTTTGTGCCTCTTAACACCACCACATCTCTGCTGCAGTCCTGGCCTGATATTCTGTTGCTGTCCAGCCCCGTTACCCTGGGACCACCAAGGACTCCAATGAATGCAGGCTGCCCACCATGGGATGCTTTGTCCCAGCTCTCCTCATATCTTGTTAAGATGGAGCAGATTCCTCACTGCCCTGAGGAATCTGGCCCCTCCTGAACCAATGCTTATATAAATACATTATAACGAAGCTGTTAATTAATAAACTTATAAACTTAAACTTATAGTTAGTATTCTTGATACCGATAAATGTTATCTCCTATAAAAACAAAGGTATTTCAGCAAATAAAATACTTGTAAAAATTGCACTTGGGAAAACATATCTTTAAACTTCCACTGATGTTTATTTTTCAAGTCCTGAAATTTAAGTCGTGTTGAATAAATGCTTCTCAGGCATTTTATCTACTCATTATTCACATCACAAAGGGTAGTGTGTTTACTTCTCTTGAAATAACTGTGGCCCACCGTTCAGATGATGATGACTGAGGACAGGGGGAAGATGGAAACTGGACAGGGGAAATTAATGTCACATAGCTGCTACTGAGGAGCATATATTGCTATCTCTGTTTCAGCATTATGACACTGAGCAAAACGGATTCATAACAAAGTACATTAGTGATGAACTGTTACCATAATGTGTTACCAGAAGGTACAGCAGGATTGGCATCACTTCAGCAGCAGCTGTCTTATAAAATACAACCCAGTTCTAACAAGTACATGAACTTCATGTCTGTGAACTGTTAAATCGTAGTTGTATGGAAGTATAAAGATGCTGTGACTGATGTGGAACATTTAGGTAGCAGTAAATAAGGCAGTTCCTTCAATCCTTCTGCTTTCTAGGTAAATAATTAGGAACACCAGTACACATAAGCAATGTTAAAAATGTCCATAGCACCAGGAAGAAATGTAGCCTTGCACCAGAGATATCTGAAAGAAGAGGTAGAAGAGGAACAGCAAAAAGAAAGCAATGAGAAGGAGCTGTGCAGACCATCCAGCCATGCCCTCCACAAGGCATATAGGGTCAATACTGGTGACTGCCCATATGTCCCCAGCCCAAGCTGCTGCCTCACGGCCATCTCTACCAAGTACTTTAATAGGCAGAAAGGAATGATATCCCTGGGACACCAGCTCCTTCCTCTCTAGGAGCAGGAAGGACCTCCATCTCATGCAAACACCAGCCAGCTTTTGGTCCAGACGCTGCTGGCAGCATTGCTGTGGCAGTGGAGGTCTTACTGTGGCTTGCAATACTAATGCAGGAGATGAAGGGAATGTATGCGGGAGTAATCTGAGTCAAGCTGCGCCCGCCCACAGCTCTGCAATACCAACAAGGTTTGCAATAACCAAGTTGGCTATTTTAAGGCTAGCTCAGGCCTGTCTACATGAACTTCAGAACAGAAATAGCCTACAGGCAGCTCTACTTCCAGGTATTTCTGTCAGTATTTTCCAGCTCATAACCATATTATGGAGTAAGAACTAGGTCTGCCAGGTTAGCTAAATGGTTCTCAATATCACTGTCCCTTCTCTCAATGCATTCGTATTACACCTTATCACTGCTTTGTAGTGAAGTTTAAAGAGAAGGACTTGATGTGAAGTCCAAGCAGAAGTACAAGTTGCTAGCAGTTTTACTTAAGAAAAGTAATTCCCCTCTTTTGAATAGATGGGCAAAACAGCCCAGTATCTTCCAGTATCTTACCATCGAGGAGCAAATGGTGTCAGCCTTTTTTTTCTCAAGTCCCTCTCACAGAAGAGTACCATCATGCTACACCCTCTTTGTGACAGTCTTAGCAGATATCTCAGTAAGGTTGGATGCAAAAGCTAGCTTAGACTCCCAACACCAAAGGCTGAGAAGAAACTAAGAGCCAGATAAGAGTAAGAGGGAAACAGGGAAGGATGGGATTTGACAAGAGTGAGAGCTGTCCTGGTGGGGGTGGTAAGTCTGTGCTGCTATTCTGTGCTCTCTTACATGGATAATGGAGTTAAATGTGACCTTCTGAAGACCTTGTGTGGCAGGGTCATTTTTCTGTAACACTGAGCTGACGCTGTTAAAAATGTTCATCAGTAGCTCATGTTGACACAGAAAAACCTGCCAAATAAATTTACAGATGACACCAAATGAGAAAGGGTGACTTATTCAGGAAACGGCTACTCTTCAGTTCCAAAAGCATCCTGAGGTGCAGACACCTGAGGATGTTGATCCAAAAGACACCAGAGATTCAAGCCAGCAGAAACCCTCTGAGATTCAGCCAGGATAAGTGCAGTGTTTGGCCCACAAGCAGGATGATCTAAAGCATGGCACAGCCAGAGGCAGGCAGGCTTACCTCCCTGCTGAAGAGGAGATGAGCTGCTAACTGAGCTAATGTCAGCATGAATAAGGCCATCAGCATGCAGAGCTGTGAGGACATTCATCAAGGGACATTCTTTTTCCTTCTACTCAATACTGATGTGGTCACATCTAGGACAGAGCCTGGCTAATGGAGGAATTTGGGAACATGTCCCCAGGGCACTCTGCTAAGAGGTACATGACCACAAAGAGTCTTGAGGAGCTTGGGTTTAGTTATCTGAAAAGTAGATAGTGGTGTAATCTGATAGGTGCACATGAGTACCCAAAGAGGACTTCCAAAGTTGACAAGCCAAATTCTTCTTAGAAGTGACAGGTGGCACAGAAAGGGGCACTGGCTGCAGATTGCAACTTGGGAGGGTCAGGCTGGACATTAAAAAATGTTTCCATTAGGTGAAGGGTGCAACACAGGAATAGATTATTCAGGGAGGCTGGGGCATCACTTGCAGGTGTTCGGGACTGCTCAGGGACAAGCATACTTGGTGGGTAAAAGGGCATATAATACAGGTCTACTGACAAAAAAACGTTCAGCTACAGAAACCTGTAGTTTTCCATGGATGCAGAGCCACGTGCCCCAGGAATGCGCAGCAGAGCTGATCTCGAGAAAAATCACTTGCACAGAGCAGTGGCACAATGAACAAAGTGTGGAGACCTTCGCACCACACATAAGCGAACTGGCAAGTTCCCTGAATGTCTTTCTTATCCTGCTTATAGGAAAGAGTATAAGGGTACAAAGGGTGAAAAGAAGGCAGCATAACAAAGGGGAGCTGGGTTCGGCTGGAGATTTAGTCCCTTTTAATGAGGCACTGAGTATATGTGCCTGAAGATTATGCTGGCTGTTCAGTAGTACCCTACGGAGTATCCTGTGTGGTGCCTCCCTGCACAGGTTTGGATGGATCTGCATGCTCCTCCTGTCATGCAGTGTCACATCTCTGCCCAGGATGCCACAGGTGCCATGCAGGGCAGCACCTCACCTGGGACATTCTTTCAGAGTCTGAGAATTATCACTGGAAGAGGACTGAGTGACACAGGGAAGCCACTCCTCACTTCCAGCATCTGGTTTTGAAGCTTGCAGCACAATTTCAGACATAAAAAATAAACCTTGTCTGCTGGCTTATGTCTTTTTGGGATTTTGTTGTAGGGGTCATGCACAGCCTCATACCAGAAGAGGAAACTGCTCCCTTCAGGTCACATCTGACAAGAGGGGATGGATCAAACAGCGCATCATACATGGGCAGGGATCAAACAGGGGAGCTCATTTTCCATTTGACACATAAATCCATTCATTTGCTATTTGCTTTTTTTAAGATTTTTCTTATCTGGGAAGCAAATCCCCCATTACTGTGTATTCTCCCTGTCCCAAGGCCCACATATATTTTCCTTCACCTCTTCTCAGCAGTCTACATTATAAAATCAATCTCTATTCAAGTAAGGGGGGGGTATTTATTTCTTATTTTTTTAATAATGTATTTTGTGATTTTTTACAGTTCTCAGTGTTGTATTATTTATTTATTGTGCCTATAGGGTGCCCTGTCACATGATAATAGAAGAGCTAAAGGAATTAGAGATCTAAGCAAAACCAAGCTATATAATTTTGCTTTCCGCTAGAACCTGGTCCAAAATTAACAAGGCAACAAAACTGCAATACAGTGACAACACCATAATGTTTTTTTCCAAAGCTTTTACTAACCTAGTGAAACTGAGCTTAAAAAAAAAAAAAGAAAGAAAAAAGCCAACAACAGAAAGATCATTCATCACAGAAAGCAAAAGTTAGGGCTGAATCTTAACTATCTCCAATGGTGTTTCACCCCTGAATTACGTGTTATGAAGTTCTTAAAAGTTAATTATAACTTTGCATGGATACCTGAATAAAACAAATATGAAGGTTTCTTTTCATTCCTTTTCTCCCCACATCAATGATGATTACCCTTCAAAACGCACTTGGAATCCTTCAGCTCAGAAAGGAAAATGATTGGTTTAGTTTGCAAAGCATAGCTGTTCATTAGACAGCGTCTCAGTGCAGTTCATTCAGAAGAAAAGCTTTCACCAGCCTGAGAAGGGTTGTGGTTTACCTTAAGTAGGTGGGATAATGCATCACTGCAATCTGGAAGCCTGAAAAACAGGAGTCCTGAGCCTCGTCTGCACAGTGTGAGAGACATTTGGAAAAACCACAGTGTAACTTGTTCAGGCATGAAAGTTGTGGCACACCTGTGCCCTCTCTGACTGCGCACCATATCTGCACTGAGGATGAGTACAGCTGCGCTACCCTGCTGCTGCCTGACTAGCCTCTTTCCTCCTTCTTGGGTCTGGGGCTGGAAAATCTGAATCAATCTGATGGTGTCACAGAGTGTGCTCTGATGGGAAATAGCAGAGGAGGATTTCCACCTATGCTCACTCTGAGACTCAGAACCACTTTTGGCAGACTGGGACTGCTGGATGGTGGGGAGTGGAGCAAAGCTGGTATGTGTAAGAAAAGATAAAAGTGCTTTCTCTTCCAATTAGGAAGAAGTAGTGAGGAAGAGAAAGCTGTTGAAGCTGGTGAAAATTCCTACTGGTGTTTTTACTCCTGAAGACCACAAAAATCCCATGCAACCTCCTCCTTGGTGTACCGCATTCACACAGAGAAGCTGGAGATTCTGACAATCAGTAGCTTATTGACTGTCTTCCTTGAAAACCAAGCTTGGCAAAGCTTATTAAGGTGGAGCTCATTCAAAGTTGTTAAAATCTGACCACCTAACTTACAAACTTCAAGTAACACATCATCTTTTTTGTGAAGCTCCAAACTTCATTCCCTTCCCAAGGTCATGTTAGAGACCTGTTCTTCCTTTTCCACTTCCACATTCACTCCTAGCCCCAACAGGTGCATCCTTTTCCATATTGCTCATTGCTGTGACATCAGCTGGTGCCACTGAGCAGTATCCCAGCCAACCAGGCCAGCATTCAATGAGTTGTAACTCAGCACCTACATTTCCATCCCACCATTGGGTTTCTGCTTTTAGGCCATTCCTTAGGAAATCTTTCCTAACAAAGCTTTTGTCCTGGTTGTCAGTATTTGGTTTGCGGTGACAAGGTGGGTACTTGCTGAGACAGCAATGGAAGCAATTATAATGAGTGCTTCCCAGTTTGCTGCAAACTCCCAAGTTGTAGTGCTGCTTCAGACACCAGGATAAGCAGTGAACAATTTATTTAGTTTTGTTTCTGCTTTCTGGAGATGATTAAATAGTAAGTACCAAGACTGGGGTTACAAAATCCACCAGTGAGAGAGTTTGTGATCTCAGATTGTACTTGGAATGGGTGAAAAATCTAATTCTGTTGCCTTACAGGAATCATACATAGAAGCAGTTTCCAAGAAAGCAATCTGCAGCTCATATGTTTCTTTGTGTGAGATATCTTTAACATGCTATGTAATTGTTGCTGAACCTTACAAGTAGGGGCCTGGTGTTCCCTCAAATAAAATAGAAGCTTGTCAGCTTTAATTGAATGTGGCTTATAGGCAAAGTAGGGAAATATGACTAATGCTTACAACTCACTGATTGACATCAGGCATCCAAAGCTGGTTCCAGCCAGTAGCAGCACAGTTAGTTTTAACCAATCATTGCAGCTCATGAAAGTCAGACCTGAATGTTTGGTGTGAATAGCCTGAAGCCCAGCTTCCTTCAGAGGGAACCCTGACTGCATCCAATCTAGCCAAATTCCTCATGAGGAAGGAGGAATGTATCCTCTGCCAGGGCACAGCATCACTGCCCTCTGCTCAGCCAACAGGTATTAGGGCTGGGTGCACAAAGCATGCTCTGTGGTGAGGGCTGGTGAGACACCCCAGAAGCTGCCTGGACTCACTGTGGCTCAGCAGAGCCCAAACTCCCTTCTCAGCCACAGGACTTGCTTTTGACCTTGCAGTCATTGCCAATATGGCTACAGTCATGACCTGAACTTAGGCATCAAACGCTGCCAGTCTGAATCGCTAAGGGTCTGCATCAACTGCGCTCAGAAATAGCTGTTTCTTTCTTTTGAGGTGATGCTTCCTCATCTGGCCTCTATGGCATAAGTGGCACCCTGGATCCAAGAGACATCTCATCCTTTCCCATACTCTGGCTTTTGTGGTGCAAACACTAGATGGAAGAGCTTGCAAGCCTGCCCATGATCTCTATGACCAACACCTGCATCTGCTTGCACCTTTCCACACAGCTGCGGTGCTGGGAATGCAGGAGGTTACCTCACTGCACAGTTCTTTTAGCACGTGTTTAAGGATCTATTGCCCATGAATTTGCCCATTATCATGCATAGCCAACACTGTCTGCTTCCGTCATCTCTTGTAGCAACAAATCCCATATATTCACTTTCTACTGTGTATATTTTTCTTCATCTATTTTAAACTGATCTCTAGTGCCTGCACAGTTCTGTAAATGACATTGCTTCTTTCCACAGCTGGAAAGTGAACAACCTAAACCAATATTGGAGATTTCCATTCTATTTTGTTGCTTAGAGGAGCTGGAAGTCACAGATTCCACTGCTCTTTTAGAAGAGTAGCATATGTTTTCAACCAAGGTTTTGTTGGTGAGTGAAATTTTCGTAAGTTAGCTGCCAAGTTTCTCAAAGGTAGTTTCTGCAATAAATTTCCATACCTAACAGATAGGACTTAACCGCTTCTCCGGATTGAGTGCTTGTGAAAAAAACTGCCAGGGGTACACCTGCAAGTTTTAGTGCCCATATGCCTTTAAAACTTTGTAGGTCAGTCCTGAAAGCTACTCAGGATTGCTTTAAGCTACGTAAACACTTTTCTTTCTGTAATCAAATGCCCTGTTGTGCTTTAGAATGCATCATATGGAGACTATTTTTATTAGAGCGCCCCTGTCATTTAGCCCTGAAATGGGTGTTAAAACTTGTAGAAAAGTATAAAACATATTAATGCTGATCTTCAGAGGTCTGGCCACACATACAATAGCATCATCAAATAATCTATACCAACACATTCTAAAGAAGAGTGGAAATCTTTAAAAATCTGCCCCCCAAAATATGTGTATCAATTTCTCTCTCCAGAAACCAGGAATCTCTGAAACCTGCCAATAAAGCAGGCTGACCCCAGAGGAACTGCATGCATATTAATTGGCCCAAGTTTGTAAGGTGCTTAGAGATAAAAAGTGTTATGAGGACTCTGGGATCAGATCCAAAGCCTGACTCCCTGCTGAAGCCAAAAGTATTTCTGTGTTGATCTACCACAGGAGTAATCTTTATATTCTCTTAAATCTGTTGCCTGTGCAGCTTTATTTCATCTCAGTTATTGGAAAACAACTTCCTCAAGGCCTTGAGTCAGCAATAAATAAGCTTTTTAAAACAAAAAAATATGACATGCCCAGTAGATCAACTGACCTTTAGCCCCAAACATAAAACTGAAAAGTGCATTACTAATTTGCTTTGTGAGGCAACAGGCATCTCCTTGCTCCTTTGCATCCCTCTGTGGCGCTGCCAGTGTTACTCTGGGCTAAACTATTGCAGTGCTGTGGTAGTTCAGATTTAAAATAACTTGTAGGCTCCTATTCCTGATGCATGTTAATAAGTTAAACTCACTTCACAATTGGTAATTTTATATTATTTCAAAGGATGATTACCTATTTATGTATTATTTATTACACAAATCTAGCATAATACATTATTTATAATAGTATTAACAGTATTTAATATTTATTATGGTACTGTATTAATATATATTGTTTCAAGCAAGATTTATTCCAGTGTTGTTTTTTGATTCCAGTTATTGGATTTAATATTCTGCAGAGTAGACAGTACTGTCCTCTGGGCTGAGGCAGAAATCTAACTACACTGTCCAAGAAATGCCATTCAGTTTTGCCTTAGCAATATTTTATAACTTGGGGATGAAGTGGGGTTAACTCTGCCTGGAAATAAATGAACAGAAAGTGATGTGAGACATCTGCCATTTCCATCCATGTGCAGCACCCTGGCAGAGATCAGCTTCACACTCCCAACTTTCTTTTTCTCTGCATGCACACCTGGATAGACCTGCAGACTGCTTCAGGTGCCACCGACACCCAAGGGGACAGGACTGTCCCCTTCATTTGTTTTTCTCAGAGGGCAGCCAGAATTATGGTAAACGTTGCACAAGCCCTAGTCACCCCCAGAGACTGGCTGGTATCACAGTGTGGGCTAGGGAAGTGACTTCTTGAATTGACATTTCTGTGGCAATGAAAGCTCTAACTTACAGGAGTTAGACCTTCACAAATAGGCACTAGCTGAAATAAATGATTATTCTGAGGAACAGAACAACACTAAAAAAGGCACTTCTGGTCCTGTGTGGCTTACCCTCACCACCAGTCTTCTTTTCTTCTTGTGGAGAAACTGAATCTGAGATCGGCTCTTGGGTAGACCAGAAATAAATCATGAGTGATGGTGAAAGGCTGGAATACATCCTGTGGCAGAAATAGGAACCCAGCCTAAGCCTAAGTTTTAAAACAGTGGTGGCTTTAACCACAGTCATATCCCTTCTTGTGAGCACTGTCAAGTTTTCCTATAAAGCACTGAGTGGAGACTCCTTCTGTGCAGCATCCAGCTTGGAGTTGTCTTCAAGCTTCACCTTGTTTGCACCCAGCCACACTGTCAGGAAAGCCTGGAGGCTAGTTTGCTTACACGAAGGTGTGCTTGTTCAAGAAGTATTAGATCTGCTGGATGTTTTCCTCCACCAGGTCCTTTAGCCCTATCTAGCTATCCTGGCCCCCACATACCTAGGCTGCCATGCTTTACTTGTACCTTCTTCTATTACTTCTCATAATGAGAGGCTCTGGAGTTCACTCTGAGACCCCCTTTACTCAGTACTTGCTATTTATATACGTCTCACCATTGGTAGGTCCTGAGGCCAAGTACAGGAAGCAGGTCAGAGAACCTTACCTTAATTAACTTTTAATGGAAGCACTGTACCAGGTGGATTTCAAGTATCATCTGAGGTTTACAAACCTTTAGTGGCTTCACCTTGTTTGCTCTTTATTTTATCAATTACAATTACTAGCACTCTTTATGCCTGTAGTGTTCATAATTTCTGCCTTGTCCTTACTAGCTTCTCAGTCTTTTGGAGTTTGATCCCCCGTATTCTACACAGTGGACTTTCTGCACTCAGATTTCTACAGAGTGACAGTCTGTCTCCTTTCTTCTAATCTTCCCAGCTTGTCTGTCTGTTGGGTCTCTCTTGGTTTTGTTGTCTGCGCATGGTGCACTAATATAGTTTCACACTGCATGTGTTAGGAAAAGCTGTTGTTCAGCCTGGTTGATCTTTGTACTTTTCTTGACTCATTTGTAACTGTGATAGAATGACAGCTGTTTATCTCAATTAAATTTTGATTGGTAATTAGCAGCTACCTGTCACTATTACTCAATGTCCTCCGCTGTCCCCTTCAGCTATTTTCTGTGCTATTTTTTCACCTGGTTTCCATGAGAAACATCTCAGTATATTCAGCCAGCCCTGCCATATATGTTGTTGCTGTCAGGCAAGGGTAAATAAACTTTTTACTTTCAGGTAGCATTTGAACCTGAGGCTTCGGCTCCTCTATTAAAGATCAGAATACACTGGAAGGTACCTCCTTAAAATGTATTTAGTGACCTCCAATTTCGGTATATACCGTACCATAATATTCAAAGTCTATCCCACAGCAGACAGCCAGGCTACAAATAGCTGAGCAAAATGATACAAACTTAATACAGATCTTCTATTGCTCAACTGGCACGGGCAAAGAGAAGTATGCTTATCCTTGTGACAACTAATTATTTTTTTTTTCAAATTCCACTAAATCTGTTGTTTACTTGGCAGCTTTGCTTCTGCAGTGACTTCTTCCTTTTTTTTTCTTTTTTCTTTTTTCTTTTTTTTTTTTTCTTTTTTTTTGGTCAATGGGACTAGTGGAAAAACTTGTGGAAAGCAGATAGAAAAGCAGAAGGCAGAAGAGGAGAAACTGCTCTTCCCCTCTTCCCTGAGAGGTATGTAGCTCCCTGGAAAAAAGGAGCTCCAGATCTGGATTCACAAAGAACCTGGCTGGAATGACTGCTGCATGACTGGAAGCCCCTTAGGAAACAGGAAACTCTGTGAGCCCTTGTGATTTCTGAGTGTCAATAATGCACAACAGGACAATCTCCCAGTACAAGGGGAAAAGAAATTGCAACAAATAAAAGATCATATAATTTGTGTGAAAGCACAAACAGCCTCTGAGAAGAACAGTGCTGAAGAACTGTTCAGTGGTTTCTGATCACTGCACTCAGAAAACTGTCCTTCATCATACAGCAAGTATATATGTAACAAATTCAAATACCATTTGCTAGGCTTGGCATGGATGGTGAGTTTCTAAAAAGAAATAGATTTTGCCAGTGTGAATCAAGTCTCATGTACCTTCAGCCTTATAACAACATTGATAATTTCTTTAAAATACTGTAGCTTAGCTGGTGGAACACTCCTTCATTTCACCACCTTCTTCAGTTTAGGGATGTAGTTCTTAAAGTGCAGGGGAGTGCTAAAAAGCCATAGTTAAAACTGTTCCATGCAGGTTTATGGAAATGTTTCCTTGTTTTATATCTAACCCAAACTGGAGTGCAGAGATTGTGCAGAGATTTGTGCCAGCCAGGAAAAGTCAGTTCACTGTAAACTATGAAAATGTTGTATAAGTAAAGTCCAAGACTCATCTAGACGTATTTGACATGCTAAGTTAGAGGCTTGTGTAGCACTGCTTGTTATGAGTTGATACATACACGGCAGCAATGTAAAAAGGGTGGAGGCAAACTTTAGTTCTTCAGACAGATAGCAGATGCAGCAATGTCGCTTGTGCGATTATAATTGAAATATATAATATATATATTATATATAAATATTATATTTATTATATAAATATTATATATATATTATATATATATAATTGATTATAATCATCATGAGTGCTACACTAGATGCCTACACTAGTATTTTATAAGAAAAAGCATCAAACTTTCAATTTCTTAGCAAGGCTTCATAAGACACTGAGCCTTGCACGATCCAGGGACTCGTGTCTATCTCATCAATAACCTTCCCAACTAATTGACCCCTTTCCATCCCTTTGCTAAGCAGGGGCAAAGATGGAGAAGTGGCTGAAGTAGGAGAACGTACTGAGGAGAGGAGATCTGGCAGTTAGCAAGGGAAGAGAGAGTTGGTGGCTCCTGAGAGCAAAGTGAAATAAATTGGGGCATTTGTACTGCAGAAAGGGTTTAGGAAAGAATGGAAAATAAGGATCATTCAATGAAGCTTAGAAAAGTATCACCTTCAGACTGAACCTTTGCCTCCTTGCCTCTGACCTGTTTTGATTTGGAGAGGTTATTGCTTGGGCAGATCAGGTGAAGCAATGTGAAGTTCTCAAACCTACCCATTTAACTGAACCACAACATCTTGCTTAAGAAAAAGTAATACTTCTCCATTTGAAAATGTTTGTATTCCATCTTTAGACCAACTACATTACTGGTGTTGAATTGTTGGCATCGATTGTTTCATATACCATATGTCACCTTATGCTCTCAGTATGTTTTCAGATGCTGTCAGTAAACTGACCTCATTTGAATTCAATCTTTGATCTGAAGAGAAGATCTGTCTCCTGCATGTAGGGAATTAAATTATTTAAGAATGTTTCAGATACAAATATTTGGTGGAACAGGCTTCTTGAATAGCTCTGTGCTATGGACGAGGAACCTTGACTCATAAGTCAAGCAGAGTAGGGCACTTGCACAAAATTTGAGTTTTATTTCCTGATATTATATACTGCTGTGTTTTTCTTTAAAACTCTCTGTCTTTTATCTATTCAGTCACTTTGCATCTTCTTTCATGCTCCTAGAGAGACACAAATGCTTGAGCAGAAATGGGGCAGTTCTGAGAGGGAAGAATCAGGACCACAAGGAAGATACTGCTGTTTCCATATTCTCTCTGATGTTAAGGAGATCTTGCCACATCTATGGTGCTCTTAAACAAAACTTGTTGATGTTTATGCCTGACGCTATGTTTATAAGTTTTGTGATTCTGGACATAAAATTCACTGATGTTCATCAGTGACTGACATATTTGGTCCAGACTGTTTACAGTCTGGCAACAAACTCCTGTCCCAAAGGATGTTGCCATCACCTTCAATGGAACTTCACCACAAAAAAAATGCTCATGAGAAATGCTGTAAAACCCCAAGAACCTTGTTAGAAATCCTGACATACCATTATGTTTTTCAAGTGCAGTAAGGTCTGGTTAATCACACCCTATTTGAAAACATCCAATTTTATCAGCTCAAAATATATCTATATGTCAAATCTTGTTTGCACGTCCTATTAAACTGGTTTTTACTTTTATCTGTTGGATGCTCAGATAATGCCAGTCAACCAAGAATGATTTAATCAGCTCTGACTGTTCTGATCTGAAAAGGACCTTCACTTGGAGGCTAATTATTCTGCTGTCCACGGACTGTTCATGGCTCCGATAAGATACCTAGAACTTCCTTTATAGCTGCCTGAGATATCCACTACAAACTATGTCCATTGAAAGAACATGTTGCCTGACAGATACAGAAGAAGATTAGCCTTTCTAAATGTTTTTAGGAGCAATAGATTAGAATCAAATTAAGATCTGTATTCAAATAAGCTTTTCAAAACTTGTGTAGAATTTTGTTGCTTTTTTCAAACATGGGAGAAATTTCTTCTCTCCAAAGGATAGCTGCTAAAGAACTGTATCTGGGACACAGCTCTAAATATTCCTCTTGTGTAGGATGCTGACTCGGTGATCAAAGACATTTCTGGTTAACAAATTTAAAGTTTGCACCTCTCTCTAATTTAAATCTGAAGAGTCACTTAAATGCCAGTTGTGCCAATCAATATTTTTGTTACTTCTGTTACTTTCTCGTGTATTTTATAACCCAGATGTGCCTGGCTTATGAGTGTTGTTTGAATATTATTTGAGTTTGCTTATGTAAATAATGTTAATTAAGTGGGAAAATAGTCACTCCAGAAGTGTTTGCAAATGTGGGTTACCACTTTTGACTGAATTTTGTAATCAAGTTGCAAAATCTGATCATTTCATAATTGGTTGATAAAGTATAATTATCATCCTACTTACTCAGTCTTTTCCTGATTTCTTTTAAGCACTGTTTCATTAACATCTGCTGCAATATCTGTGGTACAACTGATCACTTCTGAACATAACTGGACCATCTTCTTTTGTTGATAGGTTTTAACTATAACATCTACTGACAATTCTCTTAGCAGCATCTTTCTAGCTACCTTGGACTAACTGCTGCATGGATTAGCTGGGGGATGCATTTGTGGTGCCTGTGCAGAGATTTGTTGTGGGGAAACAAGGATAGAAGGAAAGAAGGAGGCTGTGCAGAGAAGTTGACCTTGCTGTGGTTGTGCTTGAGCAGCAGTTTTAGGCCAGAAAGGAAGTGAAGCAACTGCATCCATCAGAGCTACAGGGATGAGGTCAGTCCCATCTAAGCATTGGGCAGAATCGTGTATCTGAAGACACATATGGCAGAAACTTCCCTAGGGAGTGTAGTCTGACACTTGCTGCAAAGACCACCACAGTTAATCAGATCTTTTCTACCTCCCACTTTGCAAATACATTCAGATGCTCTTCAATCACTAACATTTCTGTTTAAAAAATGAAGAAGTAACTTAAATCTTTTAGTGATTTTTTTCCCAGTGAGAACCAGGTTGTTGAAGGATCCATGTTAGCAGATTAACCTATCTCATAATAGTATAATTGTATACATAATCTCACTCACTGGTAAAACACTATTTTTCTAACTCCTTTTACTTCAGAAAGTCTGAATTCAGCAACTTTCAATTTTGCTCAGAACTCACTATATTATTATTATAATTATAACTGACCAGGCAGCACCATTATAGACAGAAGGGGAAATGATTAAAGAATAAAAATAAAAAATTACATGGTGTCTTGAAATACTAGTTTTAAATTCAACCTGGCTGCTGGAGTAAAAAGGAACAAGAAACTCTTTTACAGATATATCAACAGTAAGAGGAGGACTAAGAAGACTCTCCATTCTTCACTGGATGAGGCTGGGAATGTGACCACTGAGGATTAAGGCAGAGGTTCTGAATGCCTTCTTTACGTCTGTCTTTAAAGGTCATACTATTTATCCTCAGGGTACTCCACACTCTGACCTGGTAGTCTGGACCGAAGTGTGACAGAACCCCCCACGATTTGCGAGGACGCAGTCAGAGACCTACTACTCCAGCTGGACTGCCACAAGTCCATGGGGCCGGATGAGATCCACCCAAGAGTGCTGAGGGAACTAGCGGAGGTGATAGCCAAGCTGCCTTCCATCATCTATCAGCGCTCCCTGTTGACTGGTGAGGTCCCAGAAGACTGGAGGCTTGCCAGCGTGACTCCCGTCTACAAGAAGAGTTGTAAGAAGGATCCAGGGAACTACATGCCTGTCAGCCTGACCTCAGTGCCAGGGAAGGTTATGGAGCAGATAGTCTTGAGGGAGATCACGCGGCATGTGCAGGACAGCCAGGGGATCAGGCCTAGCCAGCATGGGTTCACGAAGGGAAGGTCCTGCTTGACCAACCTGATCTCCTTCTGTGATCTAGTGACCCATCTGGTAGACAAGGGAAAGGCTGTTGCTGTAATCTACCCAGACTTCAGCAAGGCCTTTGACACTGTCTCCCACAGCATTCTCCTGCAGAAGCTGGCAGCCCATGGCTTGGACAGGTACACTCTTGGCTGGGTAAGGAACTGGCTGGAGGGCTGTGCCCAGAGAATAGAGCTAATAGAGAATAGGCGAATAGAGCTAAATCCAGCTGGCAATCAGTGCTGTTCCCCAGGGGCATATACTCTTCAGTATCTTTATTGATGACCTGGATGAGGGCACTGAGTGCATCCTCAGTATGTTTGCTGATGACACCAAGCTGGCTAGAAGTGTCAGTCTGCCTGGGGGTAGCAAGGCCTTACAGAGGGATCTGGACAGGCTGGGTGGCTGGGCTGATGCCAATGAGATGAGGTTCAACAAGGCCAAATGCTGGGTCTTGCACTTTGGCCACAACAACCCCATGCAGCATTATAGGCTTGGGGCAGAGTAGCTGGAAGACTGCATAGAGGAAATGGACCTGGGGGTATTGATTGATGCTCAGCTGAACATGAGCCAGCAGTGTGCCCGGGTGGCCAAGAGGGCCAGTAGCATCCTGGCTTGCATCAGAAACAGTGTTGCCAGCAGGAACACAGAAGTGATTGTCCCGCTACATTCAGCTCTGGTCAGGTCACACCTCGAGTGCTGTGTTCAGTTTTGGGACCCTCGCTACAAGAAAGACATTGAGGTCCTGGAGCGGTTTCAAAGAAGGGCAACAAAGCTGGAGAGGGGTCTGGAGCACAGGCCTTATGAGGAGCAGCTGAAGGAGCTGGGATTGTTCAGTCTGGAGAAGAGGAGGCTCAGGGGAGACCTCACTGCTCTCTATAACTACCTGAAGGGAGGTTGTAGTGAGCTGGGGGTCGGCCTCTTCTCTCATGTAGCTGGTGATAGGACTAGAGGGAATGGCTTCAAGCTGTGCCAGGGGAGATTTAGTCTGGACTTTAGGAGATGCTACTTTTCTAAAAGAGTGGTCAAAGAGTAGAATGGGCTGCCCAGGGAGGTGGTGGAGACACCAACCCTGGAGGTGTTCAAGGAACGTTTGGATTTTGTGTTGAGTAACATGGTTTAGTGAGAACTGCTGGTGATAGGTGAATGGTTGGACTAGATGATCTTGTAGGTCTTTTCCAACCTTGGTGATTCTGTGATTCCATAAATGGAAGTAGATTGATTATTTATAGAAGTCACCTAAGCAAACAATCTTCTACTGCTCAACTTTGTGTCTTACTTGATTTTTTCAATGTTTACTGATATAAAATTACAGACTTTTGTGTTTCAATGTTTTTCTTCCATAAAAAGACAATGGAATGAACTTCCATTAATTTGGTGGGAACATATTTTTCTCTTTTTTCATCTCTTTCTATTACACAGCAGGCAACATTATAGTTTCCATACAAATGATGCTGTCTAAAAAATAGCACCTTTAATAAGGATGGAAAATGATTTAAAAATTAACAGAGAGAGCCATTACTTTTCTGTACGTGCTGTATACAGCTCTAAAAATTATAGTTCCCATTATTTTAACACCAAAGTCTTTTTAATAAAGGTTCTACTTTCCAATTTGTGTTATTATTAATAATTTAACAATTGAAGAAGAATCTGTATAAGTAATGTTCTTCATGGTGTCCTTTTCTCTTTGGAGAAATGATTTTCAGATTTGTTTGTTGGATTTTTTGTTTATTTCCCTAGGGATTTCTTTGTTTTTGTTTTGTTGCTAACTTTGAAGGGTGAGAAAGGGAACATATTTTATGATTGTACACATTTGTCATAGATGATTCTGTTTTACCAGTTTATAGCAGGAAATACAAGATCACATCACTTTTGAGTTATACAACAGATGAAAAGGAAGGTTCAAAAAATATATCTCAGAAATACTCTCTCTGAATTGCTTTCCTATTCCTATGTCAACAGGAGATGCTGTAGGACCAGATACAAAGATCCCATTAGCAAATGCTGTGTTGAAATGCTTCTGCATAGGGTGTTAAAGGGGACTTATTTGGCCTCAGAAAGGCCTTTTTTTCTGTATTACTAACGCATGTCCCAGCAACTAACTATGGTTGATCCTCCACTTGCCTTGGGGCTGTCTTTGGGTTGCTGTAGCATTCAGCAGCTCCCTGCTTTGTCTGCATAAGGTTTTACATAGCTGTTGTGTGTAAAATTACACTATTTCTGGGAAAATGACGGGCTACATCTCTTTCAGCTGAAGCTCTTTGGTTCTTCATTCTCTCACTCTGAGCTCCACAACCTCTTCTCTGCTTTTCATGGTTCTCGTCCACAGTTTTAATTCAGAAGCAGGCTGAACATGTGCAACTTCATCTGAAGTTAAATCATTTTTCTTCATTGATTTCTTGCTTATCTTCTTTCACTCTTCAGCTTGAACATGCCCTCTCCACCTGTCCTTCTGCTTCTAACTTATGTCTCTCCATGCTGCATGAATGATGACTACTCTGTGCATCATCCATCTGCAGAGGCTATCTGATGAGGATCGGATGAGGAACCTTCTCCAGCAGCACCACTGCCCAGCTGTGGTTTGAACAGAGATAATTCAGTAATGACCTTACTGGAGGATTTGTTGTGCTGCTGTGGTTGCAGATTTGTCCAAAGCTGTGGATAAAAAAGTGCTTGGATGGCAATGATGAATACTGGTTTCATGGAAGCGGCTACCTTGTCTCTGCTGCCCTGCAGCATGTAACCTCCCCTTGCACTGCAATCATCCAGTTTTCCTTTTGCATGGCATGAGGAACCCACTCTGCCAGGGCAAAGCCAAAACATCATGGCAACAAGTACTGGTGCAGCACTGCCAACCAAGAGCATGTTTGTGCACCCAGCTACATCAGCAATGAAACTACTGGCAATTGGGTCAGGCTATTACTGGATGGTAAGAAACAGAAAGTGCATAAATACAGTGATAACTTTTGGAAAGCAAAATAAAGTCAGCTTCTGACAGTGATAGTTCCTTTATATTCTGGATAGTAAAAGAAACCATATTAAAACTTCACTGAAGAGATGAGGACAGTGCTTCAAAAGCCTGTCTTGAATGCAGAACACATGATTGAAGGTTAATACATATTATGTAGAATGACAATTTTCATGTCATATAAAATAGATTCATTTTAAAAGATTGAATCAAAAGCTTGTTATCAAAGGCTATTCTAGTATATATTGCAATTAAATCAAGGAACTATATAAAAACTTTCTGAGTAAATACAGAAAAAATATATAAATATTCTACAAAATGTTGGAAAAAATGTGTATATTAAATTATTGGGTCCTGTCTTCCATTCTGCTGCGAAGGTTTGCATCAATGGCATTGTGCTTCTGTGACACAGAATTACCTTGAGTTGGGCTTTGTTAGTAATGAATCTCAGATTGGAATAGAAGCAGAATTACTAAACCCACAGAATCATAAGAAGATATCACCTTTTATTTCACTGATTCTTTCTGATCCACTTGAGAGGCGTCTCATTTAAATGATTGCTGTTGTTCTCCACATTGGAAGACCTTCTGACTCATAAACATTTCCATTCTTAATTTCATAAACATGCTTTAATCATTGGCTTTGTAGCTCAGAAATAGTTGATAATATGAAACTATTTCATATTACATATTTAAAATTTCATCATATTTTAAACTTTATAGAAATCCCTTTATGTACTGCAGAGAGTAGATACACTGACTAGGGAAATTTGTCACTATAAGAGTTTCTCAAATTTACTCTTAAATGGAATGTTCCAAAACACTGAAGTCACCAGGGAACACATATGTCATTGACTCTAAAATGCTGAGCATGCATTAGAAAATTCCATTTCTTGCCAAGAAAATTTTAAGTGGCAGTGAAGAAGCTACCTAGAAGCTACATACGTTACCAAAGAAATGCAGCTCCAAATTTCTCTATTCCAGAATCTGTAACTGAGCCATGAAATCACAGAAATTTTATTCTGCAATAATACATTTAGAGAAAATATGGAAAATAAGCATATTTGTTGTACGGTAAATGAGTGATTTGAAAAACAATGGTAAGTTACTTGGCCTACAGGAAGAAAAGTTCATTTTATTATCAAGCATTTTAGTTCTGACAAACTACTAATTTCTTCTCTGTTTCTAATTGTATTTTTCTTCTATATGTAAAACTTGCGAGCTTAGTTGTTTTTTTTATTTTTGACTTGCTAAAATATACCTAGTAAAATCACAGCCACAGAGAATTCAAATTAACACCTTTTAAATTGTTTTATTTTTAAAATGTGAATAAAGCATATTAAATAATATTTTTGTGCATACCTATCCATATTCATCTACTTCAACTTGCTGAACACAGGCTGATCAAAGTCAGAGACTACAAGTGTGAAACTGGGGAATAATAGCAATGAGGTGTTTCAAAAAAACACGGAAGAAATTAGGGGGTTCCAGTAGAACCTTTTTCCATGGAAAATACCCTCTTTGAGAAAAACTCCAGAATTACTTTAGGAAGAATGTTGTCATAGGTATATTGATTTGCTAAGTAAACAGGCAAGGAAGGATTCAGGTCATCATCAGTATGAAGATGTAAAGTATCCTTATGTCTCTGCTAGATCATGGTGATTCCATGTATGTCCAGGATAAGAGAACTAAACACTTCCAGGTAAATATCCATTTCCTTAGCAATCAAGAAAAGAAAGACCAATCAAGAAAAGAGCAAGAAATGGAAGGTCTGTTCTGCAGGCCCAGTCTCATCACCAGAACTGTAAGGAGAAATATTTCTGCCTAGATCCCAAAACCATGATCTCTGAAACATTCAACTGTATAACAAGTTAGTCTTTAAAATTGGTGCTTTTGGTAATACAAGAGTAAAAATACCTTCAAAACATCTGACAGAAAGTATTCTGAAATGCACAGTGCTCCATTGCCTTTTGTTTTGTTTTGTTTCAAGATAAACTCTCTGTTGATTCTGGTAAACAGAGTGTTGTATACTACAAGTGAGTATTATGCGTTTTTAAATATTTTGCTGCATTCATGCATATAAGTCAAATCTCAGAGATTTCCCTTGTTATTATTCAGGAGACAGTTGTTGCACTTCCTGATGACAGTCCTTAGAATATCTCACTCCTTTGAAGATGAACTTCACTGAGGTCGATCAGCTGTTATGTCCTATGCTTGGCTGCTCCATTAGCAGCCCCTTGAGGCATGAGTCTCCCTTGGACACTGGTTAACTACACATCTCCATTTAACTATGAACTATCTTTATCCACTGAATTCAGTATCAGTTTGTACATTAACAACCTGACACAAACATCTTGATAGAACCCATTCATTTTGCTCATTACCACCCTTTGATTGAAAACAGATATGATGGTGCTCCACAGTACTGTGTCATAATAAGATTGGCATGCTTGAGATACAGCAGAAGGGAAACGGCAGATCTGGAGCGAGGAGAGAAACAGCCTGGAGGCAGCAGAACTGTGCAGTTCATACAGTGACTCGAACCAGATTGCATTGGTAATGCAGACTTGCTCTCTCTTGCTCACCGTGCACTCTGGCTTCAGGGCAGATGATGAAGCTGAGAGGTGGTGTGTGTTGGGAAGCTGTCTCAGAGGCCCTGTACTGCCTGAATGACAGATTGTGTCCATCTGTACATCAAGATGCTGAAAATACAGTACTGCTGCTACGAGAGTTTCCCATGTGAGGTCTGTGGGAGACTTTGTACTGAGATGGCCTTCTCACTGGGATTATCCTTGCAGCTCCCACTGTATGTCAACAAGAAAGTCAGTGCTGGCACATAGTCAAAAGCATCTAAGTGGAAATACAGGACCTCAGAGAGAATCCTCTGCCCTCAGTTTTTTTTAGAAATCAGCAATAAGGGCAGCAATCAACCCCTCTAAATCTTCCCTACAGGCCTGAGCATGGGCCTTCCTACTTCACCACAGGCACTGCAAATGAAACATTGACATAAGTGATTTGAATGTTGTAAGAGGTTTGAAAACTGCTTGAAGACAGTCAGCTACACTTTGCCTTTCATCTCCCCAGTGTAAGTCACTACCTTCACAGATAGCCAAATGTCACATCTTCAAATGGCCTGTGCCCGTTACAGATTAGGGAAGATGTGAGAGGAAAACATGTTTAAGACACCCTGTAATACAATGACTTGAGCCAAAAGCAAAATCTTTAAGAGTATCTCTTCCAAGGGCCGTTGCCAATATTTCCAAAAGGGACCACTATCATTGTCGAGCTAGGTTTTACATTCCTTTACCAGAGAGGAGAATACAGGTCTCTAAAGTAACATATCTAACTCAATTTCCTTTGCATCCAAGTCAAATTTCCCAGTTATGCTATCTCCAGTGTGAAATCTAATCCCTATACTGAGAATATAATCAAGGTACCCTGACATCCAGCATTACACTCAGCCCCCTGTATCTGAATTAACTCTAGGATGCAGCATATGCTTTGTGGGCCTCTAAGGACTGCTCTGCACACCGCATAATCAACTGTATGCTCCTCAGTGTGCTACCTTCCATGTTTCTCGAGACTCAATGTCCAAACTATTAGTCCCGTCAGATGAAGCAGAACTTCATGGATCTTAGAAACGAAGGTAATGTTCATTTCTCCAGAGAGATCATTCCTAACACAGGGTAAAATATCTTAATGTCTGTACTTAACTAATAACTTCATTCAATAGGTCTGTTATTCTATAGACTTCCATTAAAGACGGCATGCCACATGTGCTTGGCATGCATTCCCTATATGCCTGCTAAGTCCTCTGCAGTTTCTGAGGATGAAGGTGTGATGCAGAGTGCTCTGCCAAGCCTTCCAGCAGGCACAGTTGATGTCTTTCGCTGTGCTTCAGCTGGCAACCTTTCTTACAAAGATTAAGGGAATACACAACAAATGTAATTGTAGTCCAAAGATTCTGAGGAAAGTTAGCTTTTTGAGTGATTTGCATCAGTCATCACACATGAAGCTGTACGTTTAGCAGAGCTCCCTTCTGACCACTGAAAGCAACAGGCAGCAGCTTCTTTAGGGATGAGTACAATAAGGCACCAGGGAAGAGGCTTGGAATTACACATGCCCTTCTCTTCAGTGACAGAGCAGTCCAGGGCGTGCTAAATAGAGAGTGTCAGTTGGCAATAAATTTCCACACTTTTGTGGATCTTAAATAAATCAGACTTTACAATGTACCCCTTAATGTAACTTTAATGCAGTTTTTGTGCATTTGTTCCCTTCAGGTCAAGTCCTTGTCATTAATATTGTCCATTGGCAAACAAAGAATGATTTCCTAGAAGAGAACCTTGCCAGCTGAGGAAAATGACTTACCGTGGCTTTGCCAAGCTATTCTGTTTGCATTTTTCAAGGACATATGAAAAAAATCAGAATTATATCTCTGCAAATTTAATTCTATAGACAATGCCCCTTTTTGCAGTCTTGCAGTGTATCTGTTAGCTTCCATGACTGTAATTACAAATTGCAGAGAGTATGTGCAGGATTAATAGCTGCTAATTTTTATGAGTTCTAAACTCTTATCCAGCTCACAGAACTGGCTTTTACTACGCTTTGTTTTGCTTGATTTTGTCTGAGAAATTTTGTTAATCTTACCATACATGTAGGCATTAATAACAGCTATATTGGCACAGACGTGACATAGGCAGTGTTTCAGAATTCTATGTCTGAGTTGGTGCAGTGTACAATACTTGTACCTTTCACAGACTCAGAATTTATTCTCCTGGGATCTGATTGTGGGAGAAGATTTTTAAAAAAACTGTCTTCCACACACATGTTCAGAAGCAATGGATGGCACCTGCAATATCAAATCAGCATGCGTCTGCTCAGAAAAATATCTCCCAATCAGAAGGCCGTTGTCACTGGTTACAACAGAAAAACTCTGGAAATGCTGTGCATGGCCACATACACAGGTGTGTATATGTACATGTATTTAGAGAGACATATATGATTGTGTGGTTAAGAAAGATTCAGTTGTCACTGAAAAGTGAGGACTCTTCTTCATTTTAGGCATCCGGCAGCTGGAAGGGGTATCTAACCTGTCCATAACAGGTCTTAGGGAGAACAGGATTCTGCAGTGAGGCTCAGTACTACTAGCAGCATAATGGGAGAAAGCAGTCACCAAGGTCTATGGGCAGAATGGTTGACAAAAGTAGGACTGGGCACCAGTTCTCTCAAGGCTGTTCATGCATATTATGCACCAACTACATAAAATAAGCAAACAGCGCTAGGAAAGGAATAAGAATGTAAAATATTCTTACTAGAGAGCATATATTTCTTGTGTTTGTTCATCCTAGTGGCCCTCTCCACCTAACCTTTGACCAAAATAAGCATATAGTAGATAAGGTTTGCTTCTGAAAAATAAATGAATCCTCTAAGATAGAAGTGTAAATTATTATTGAGTCTTAGGAAAAAGCATTGTTCTGGTAGGATGGAAACAAAGAAGGAGAAACTCCCTTCTCTGGGTGTTCTGTGAAGTAGAATCTAATTTTGCAAGTATGTGGAAAATAGCTTCACAGGTCAGAAGTTTGGAACATTTAATAGACATTGTCCCTGTAAGTTCAAAGGGCTGCACAACTACAGGGACACTCTAGAGACCAACATGGCTTTACTCAGACCAGGATTAATATCAAAGTTAGATCCAACTAAATAAAGTCTGCTGAGACAGAGATGGTTTTCTGCAGATATAGAGCTTCTCTAGGAAATTTTAAGGTTAAAAATGTAAAAAAGATTAGTACAACAGTCACTGAGGTGAATCTGAGAGCATCTGCTGTTACCAAAAGGAAAGAAAATCTCCTTGTTCTGTAAATGCATTATTATCATTCTTGCCTCCAAACCATCTCAGAAACACTAGTCACAACGGTGCTTATCTTGCTCAGACACATGAAATCCTTTCACTGTTATGTGAAGATTTTTATGAGAATATAGCCAATAAAACAGACTCCACAGGTCTGTTGTATTTTACCCCAGGGTTCCATGTTGTTCTGGGGTTAATTTTGTTCTGCCTATAAAGGCCAGGATGGTTAGCAATGCTCAGTGTGGGCACATGTGAAAGAAACAGAGGCAACTGCTCTGAGCTGAGGATACAGAGGCTGAAGACAAGCAGCAATGGAAGTGGACATAATAGCACGGCAGGTGTCACCAATGCATTAGAGGCTACTTGGCACACCAGTCAATTAGTAATTATCAGACACACTGTGTGGTATGCCACATTTGTCTTCCAAAATTAAAACAACTTCTGTTACTCCAGATCTGGCGCTGAGGATAGAGAGATAAGCATGATGGAGGTTGAGCTGCAATGACCAGACTTCAATTGTTCCTGGCTCAAGGTGCTGGAGTTGGAGTATGGGACAACATTTATTTTTCCACTTCTTGAATAACTCCACTGTTACGCTCCTGGGAAACAGTCCTTTGCAGAAGGGGATGCCTGGGATCTCCAGATCCTCAGATTTATCTAAGTGCATGGGGAAAGGAGATGATGAGCTTCTGACTCCTGAAGAGTTGCATTTCCCTGCCTCAGTGATAGACAGACTGAGCACCTCTGATCAACAGCATTAAGCAAAGAAACCAAAGGTGACAGAATGTTAGATCTGTGAGAAAGAAGCTTGTTTTGCTTAATGTTTAATCAATTAACATTAATGATTAATGCTTAATCAGTTATTTCCCTCTGTCATTTCACTGGCAGCAAGCTGGACAAGAAAAATTCTGTCAGGGTCAGCAGATTGCCTGTGAGGCAAAGAGCTCATATGCTAAAAGTTTCATCAGCTGAAACATGTGATGATGTGCACCACACACGTATGCACAGGTAAACTGCATGGAGGGCAGGCAGATTGGCTGGTCCCCACATGAAGCACATGCTGCCTCACTGGGAACTCAGTGTGCAGCTGCAGAATGAGCATACATCCCCACCCATAGGCATATGCATATCAAATGCAGCTCATGGTAGATAACAGCAAAGCTTAATGAGCTTACCGCATCTCTTGAAAGCATTCACATTTTTTTGAGTCAACTTTCCAGATCTTTATGAAAAATTTTCAAAAGCTGTATTCTTGTGTCAAGCACCGAGCAACTGCTCTAGGTTTCCGTGTAAGCTCAAGATAACAACTGAACATGGTATGTCTGCCAGCTGTGTTGTCACTGTCTGCGGAGGAACATTGAAGGTCTGTGTTAGTTTGAGACTCACAAAAAGTAATTCATTATGCATAATGGTGGTGTTGGCAGTGCATGCCAAATGGCTAAATCTAATGTAGCATACAGTTTCATTAAGGCACAACAAAATTAATCTCTCCCTTCCCACCAGGAGGTTTAAACAAAAGCAATGGGGAAGGAGATACATGTAAAAAATAGCAATTCATTAATGAAATGAAGACATGTAAAATAATTAGGCTTGTAACAATAGATTAGAGGACTAAATTAACCCTTTTATTCTCAGTGCAAATAACCTATTGCTGGGTGTTGTTGTATAAGTGTAATCTTAAGTGTCTTCTGATTTCCTTCCAGGGAAGAGATGCACATGCAGATCAAAATGAAACCAGTAGTTTCTCTTAGTAACTTTATCCTGGTTTGCAGACAGTGCTTATGGAGACCATCTGCATTCAAAGCCAGTGATTTGACTTCATATCTCCTGTGGGAAAATTGCAAATGAAAGAGTTAATTCAAAAAATCAAGAGAAGGAGCTGTCCCTATACCAGTATACAGTAACTCATGTAATTAGAAATACAGAAACTAAGAGATCAACCTAACTCAACAGTAGGATGGGGATTTCTCCTGCCTGATTAGTGATGACAGCTAAAAGGGACAACAGTCTTTCCTTGATAACTCCTGTCTATGTTCCCAGAATCACAGAATTTTTTAAACAACAGTATGTCCAATCAGCATAGATGCTGCTTGATTAAAAGTGCAAGGGAAAGAGAAATGTTTAAAAATAGCCTACGTTGATTCTGGATAAGAAAATCTCAAATGCATCGACCTTTGAATTAATCAAGTAATCAAGAAACTCCTTGCCCTTCTGTACTTCAATTTTCTAATTTAGCTGAACACAGCTGGAGCCTTTCATACATTTTCTGTGGATGGCTCTCAGCAGTGTCCCAGAGGGAAGAAATCCTCCTTAGCACTCAGCAAAGCTGTGGATCCTGGGGACAAAGTGAAGCCAGGGTGCAGGGAAGCCTCTGAGAGAGCTCTGCAATGACAGCCCTGGGAGCACAGATCTCCCACCCCAGAGTTCTTCTGTAGACCACATCAGGACACTTTTCAGGGTGCTGAGAGCTGACATCTCTCCAGGACAGGAGACTGAAGGAGAGTAGTCCTGTTCCACAGTAGAAGACTACATAGAAGTTCTGATTTAGCCCTCAGATCTGGGTTCCTGAAGAGCTTTTGAGAGTACAGGGTTTGGCATTCCAGACTGTCTTCATGCATTCCAGACTAACACATGGAGTTAGGACAAAGAATGTCATCAAAATTATGTCGCTCCTAAAAAGCACACTATGCAGATGGAGTCTATTCTGCTGGATGTAAGTAATGGATCATTGATGCACTGCACTAACATTTGACCCATGAAGCACCCAGAACAGGAATGTTGGTTTAGAATCGTGGAATCATAGAGTGGTTTGGGTTGGAAGGGACCTTTATGATAATCTAATTCCAAAATCCCTGCTATAAATAGGGACACCTCCCTCTAGACCAGGTTGCTCAAAGCTCCATCCAGCCTGGCCTTGAACACCTCTAGGTAGGGGGCATTCACAGCCGTGCTGGGCAACCTGTTCCACTGTTTTACCTCCTGCAGCGTCTGATGCACGGCCTCAGATGTGAATGATCCAAATCCTTTATTACAAGTTCTCACATCATATATATACATTCACAAGTTTCCTTTTTTAGCTTTCCCATCTGCCCTTATAACTTTCCCTTTACATGTCAGAAGAGTATTCTACAATCACTCCTTAACCATGCATGCGGGCACTTATCCAATCAGAGCCACAATCCATTCCTTTCATTTTTTCTTTTATTCTAGGATGTCCTTGGTTCTCATGCTGTTTATATTGCTCCACAGCTGCTGCTCTGAATAGTCTTTCTTGTATTCCTACAACCACTCTCACAGTAAAGAATTTCTTCTTAATATCTAGTCTACATCCACCCTCTTCCAGTTTAAAGCCATTTCCCATTGTTCCATTACTGCATGTCCTTATGAAAAATCCCTCCCCAGCTTTCCTGTAGGCCCTCTTCAAGTACTGGAAGATCCCCTAGAGCCTTCTCTTCTCCAGATTGAAGAGTCCGAACTATCTCAGCCTGTCTCTCTAGGGGAGGTGTTGCAGCCCACAGATCATCTTGGCTCTCTTCTGGACACATTCACACAGCTTGCTACTCTTCTTGTGCTGTGGGCTTCAGAAGTGAATGCAGTACTCCAGGTAGGGTCTCATGAGAGCAGAGGGGCAAAATCACCTCACTCAACCTGTTGATCATATTCCTCTTGATGCAACAATACTATGGTTGGCCTTCTTTGCTGCAAGTGCACATAGCTGGTTCACATTCACCCTTACATCAACTGACACCCCCAAATCTTTCTCCTCAGGTCTGCTCTCAAGCCATTCTCCACCCAGCCTGTATCTGTGCTTGGGATTGCCCCAGCCCAGAAGCAGGACCTCGCACTTGGCCTTGCTGAACTTCATGACGTTGGCATGGGCCCACCTGTCTAGCCTGTCCAGGTCTCCTTCTGTACAGCATCCCTTCCCTCTGGAGTGTCAACAGTACCACTCATCTTGATGTCACCTGCAAGCTCAGGCAAAAGTTCCTGGTAACTATGAAGCAGATAAGGACACAGTTACTTTAAAAACTCAACCAGTAAATGAATAACCCTCACTTTTCAAAGTGACTGTGAGCATCGGGAATGGAAAATAAGGCAGAGTAAGACAGAGTATTGCAACAGGTAGCAATGTGGAATTATCATGCTATTGGAAATTTATCCTACCTTAGTGGTAGGAATCCTACCTTAGTGGCAAGCCTGAACACCAAAAGAGAAAGGAGAAGTCAGAACGCCTCAGAAAAGCAGCCACTGCAGAGCAGGTGGTTGTACCCCCCCACTGCAATTGTTTTAGGGCACTGATCCTCCTTAATCTAGTGTCATCTCTACCCTACTGATTTAAAGGAAGATATGTAAGTAAAAGTACCTAGATATTACTGCCTAATGCATGTCTTAGAAAGCAGTGGCATATCTCCTCTAAGTTTTCAAGAAGGGAAGGGCAATATTTCGGGTATCTTCATTATTTAATAGATATTTTGAAATTGGTGCACCTTTTTCTTTCCCAGTTTCTTTCTTATCAAGCAGCCTAAGAAAAGTACATACATACTTGATGAACTGGCTTTGGTGATGTTGTTTTAGAGTTAGGTAATAAGTGTTAAAATGAATGTACTCTCATGTAATTCCTGAAGAAGTCATTATGCTCTTTGCTATTGCTTAATTGGGTATTTTAAAGACACGTAGAGAGAATATTCAGATATTTTAAAAAATCTTATTTATTGAATGGTGGTGCTTGTCACTAAACTGGCTCTGTACCTTCTGTATAACTCATTAAACTAAGTGGGCATTATATAGATGGTGACTAGAAAATTCCTGAATCTAGAGGCAAATTTTACCAGCTCATGCTTAGCAGGCAGGAGTCCTCTTCTTCTAGAAAGCTGATATATACGTAAGTCATTCTTAGCTTTTAAGGACACAGCTCTTAAGTGCAAAGATTTGCCAAGATATTTCAGATATATTTCAGGTAATGCTGACACTCACGTAAGGATGCCCTATTTTAAAGTTAAATTAGGATGTTGCCAAAGTTTCTTCCTGTCTGTATATGAGCTGCAGTTAACTTTGTGAAGCTGAATCCCATCTACGCTTGCTCCAGTTTTTATCCTCCATGACTAGTCTTGGAAACAAGGATTTCTGTCCCTAAAATCCACCCTCTTAGAGTCCAGGCCACCTCTCCAGGCACCATCTTGAATCCACCACAACCAGCATGATGGTGCCCCATGTCATGGGGCACCTACTACTCTCTACACACTCCCAAAGTTTTTCAAGATCTCACACAGCTGAGGAATTCCCTTTCCTCCCCTACAGCTATGCACACTCTGTCCAGTGCAGTCCCAGTCTCCATAGCTTCATTTCTCTGGAGAGTCAGTGAAAGTGTGGCTACATACAATTCACTACATTTTGTGGTTTCTTTTCTGCTAGTACCTTTATCCACTCAGCTACATGTTTCACAACCTACCACCAGTGCTGGCTCACTTCAACTCTCCGTACTGACTGTCCCACTCCTCTCAGCTCTGGTCCTGGCATGACATGCTTTGGCAAGTTGTGTCAGCATGATTAGGAGCTGTAGCAGCATTTGCCACTGCTCCACCTCCCTTATTCATGCATCTCCAAAGCCCTGCTCTCTGGTGCTGGTAATTCCCTACTGTGTAGTCAGCTTCATTGTAAAGTCTCATGTTCAGCTGCCTCTAAATGAAAAAGAAAGATGAAACATAAGATAACATTTCTGGTGAAACTTTTGAATTTCCACTTTCACCTAGAATCACAGAATCATAGAATTGCTCAGGTTGGGAAAGATCACTGAGTCCAACCACAACCATACTATCCTAACTCTAACAACCCTCTACTAAATCATGTCCCTGAGCACCACATCCAAACAGTTTTTAAACACATCCAGGGATGGTGACTCAACCACTTCCCTGGGGAGCCTATTCCAGTGCTTAACAACCCTTTCTGTGAAGAAGTTTTTCCTTAACTTCATCACAAGATTGAAGAAAAATGAGCCCAGATTGTCTGTCTAGCTAATTTAAATTTTCAAGTCTAGGACTGAAAGGAGACAAATTTTCATTTGTGAACAGAGCAAATGCATTTGGGAGGCAATGGAATATGCTAAAACCAGGAGCCAGTAACACTGTTCTCATGGTGCTGCTCTGGAGGAAACCCATCTAAACAGAGATGGTGTTTTGGGGAGATGAGCTGACAAAAAAGAGGAGCTCACTTTTTCCTTTCCCCATGACTAACACTTCCTATGGCTGAAGCAGCGTGATGCAGTTCACACCACAGTTTACACTTTTAGGAAAGAGGTTTTTAACATTTTTTTTTAGGACAGTTTTCATATAGTTTACACTCTTTCCTAAAAGATATGTTTTGTTGTGCAGGTCCAGGACTGCGGTTACCCATCACTGAAATCAGGTATGCACTTTCCATTGAGAAGTGAGGACAAGAGTGTGAAACCAGTTGAGAACATGCAAGCCAATACATGTGAGGGTCTTCGGAGGCCTCTTCTTCCTCTCTGGTTGCTCTGTGCTGTCTTAGTAAAGAAAATGAATTAAAGGCTAAGACCGTGTCCCAAAATCTTCACAGTCAGAAGTCACCACCTGGCAAGTGATAATAGTATATGGCCTTTCTTCCATCAAACTAATGGAACATCTGAAATTAATAGAATCCTGAAAAACTCCTAGAGCCTTGTTTTATTTTTATATTAACACATTTTTTCCATGAGATTTGAGATGGAGACCTCAGTACCACTCTCAGTTCCACCCATATATCACCACTGAAGACAGCTGATTCCCTCATTAACTGATGGCAGAGCATAACATGTAATGTTCTGGGTGTTCCTAAGTGTCTGCAAAAATAGACATCTCTTATTTTTTCATTTAAAAGATAAGAGTGTGACTTATTCAACTCAATTCCTCCTTAAAGTATTTCATATTTACTGCTTTATCAAGTTATTCTGGCCACCAATGTTCCTCAGCAGGTACTTAAAAGCTACATTCACCAAAACCTGTCAATTAGTGCTTCAGTTAAAAGGCAGCAGCGGAGAAGACATTTTAAACTCATTTGGATGTCAGAATTTCACAGCAGAAACATATGTCTAGTGATATTAATGTTACTTTTTTCATGCTATGCTGTGTAGGGTGGTTTTGAAAGAAATCCTGGGTGAGCAGCGCATTGGGCAGGGAGGGTGGTATTGGAGCCACTTAGTTGTCATCATCTCAGCACAAGTGACAAGTGCACTCTCTTGGAAATGGTACAAATTCAAGGAGAAATATTCTACTGACGGCATGCTGATGTTGTAAATGAGGTCATAAAACTGACCCAAGAGCGATGCCTTTTTTCTACAGAGATATTTCTAATTTCCTTGGATAACTTTTATCCTGAAATTGTGGGAACTGGATTTTAAACCATCGTGATTAGTTTATCTGAATGCTACCTTATCATTTCAACCTCATATACTCTGTGGACTGCAACTGCTAGTTGCAGACCAATCCAGGGAATAAATACTATAATGTTGAAGAGCCTGTTTTTACCCAAGGAGCTTAAAATTGTTACTTTCTAAAGGTAAACCAAAGGGTCAGTCAGTTTCAGGTTAGACCTAGAGCTGGGAGGGCTAGAGATCAGCATGGCTAGTTGATCCCATTCCTACTCTGCCTCTTCTCCAGGCTGCAAAGTCCCTCTGTAGGCAGCAGCACACTTGATTTACCTGTTGGGTAGGTTTCCCTGTCTTCCCTCCTTTACTGGATCTCCATACAGATGAAAAAATATCTCTGTTCTGCTGTTCTATTTTTTAGCTGAGAAGCTACAGTTCTTCTCTTGGAACAGGAAAAGATCTGCTCAGGACCAGAGGGACAGTCAAGTAAAATGAGTGTATGCATTTTTAGGTTGGATATAAATGTAGATATATTTGCCTTACATCAATATACACCTCTGTTCTCTGTGTAAGATGCACATTTAAAAATGGAGAAAAAAAAAACACCAAAATTATCAACTTCTTAAAACTGATACTTAAGAGAAAAAGTAAAAGGAAGATCCTTTCTAGAAAGCCTCCCAGTCAGCAACCAGGCCCAAATCAACATGCATGAAGAAACTGGCAGGCATCCACTAATGTGGGTTATTTTGGGCAATAAAAATCAGCCTAGCAAAATAATCTGCAAGGAAATAATGCTATGGATGTAGGCCAGGGAAAACTCTAACATTTAGTTCTATGAATAAATACAATTCTCTTGATTGTAAGAGAGGAGACAAATGCTGATCAGAGCAAAACAGATAGGTATTAAAAACCTTTCCTAAAGGACCTAATATAAAGGGTCCTAAAGGACCCTATATAAAGAGTATATAAACCTAATATAAAGAGTATGTCAACCTCCTAAACACATATTTTTAAATGTTTAACATATGGTTCTGTTTTCAAACTAGAAAAGAAGAAAAGCCTTTTCAATTTTCAAGGTGTCATTTTTGGTGCCATGTTCAAGTGAACAGTTTCAGTAAAGCCAAATCTTCATTTTACTGAATTAGGGTCCATCTAAAAAAGCAATTAAAAAAAAGGTAATTCTGTAAGGAGTTAGTTACACAATCTACCTATATGTGCTCAAACCATAAAGCGATTCTTCTAAATATCTTGCTGGATTGTGTCAGACAGGTGCCAGATGGTCCAGCAACACACTGGTCTTTTGACCAGTGCTGGGATAGTTGTGAACAGGTACAAGTACAATGTTCAAGTACATAGGAGGCACCTGAGAACTAAGCTCAGCATTATTGCTTTCTCAGGAAAAATAGTTTTGTGATAGGCCTGCATCACCCCCCTCCAGGGAATTCAGGACCACTAAAATGATTCTGGAGATGCTGATATTTTATATCTATGGTACCTCAGAAATTAACTTGACTTAAATTCCATATTTTTATTTATTTATTTATTTATTTATTTATTTATCACAGTATTTAGCTATTGCACATGCATAGAATGAGAAGGTACTGCAGCTGAAAGTTATGTAAATAAATGCAGATTTGCTCAAAATCTTTCCTGCTAGCAGACATTGGCAGATGTGTACATGGATCCTTCTCAGAAGAGCCTTCTCATTCCTTCCCACTATTTGCACTGCTATACAGGGACCTTGCAAGTGATAAGATATTACCTGAGGTCAGACAGGTCTCTTACTTAGCATCACAGAGAAATCTGTCAGGCAACAAAAGCAACCCAGGGGTCTCCCTAATACCAACCCAACACTGGGCTGAAAATCTGGTCCAAAATTGGACTCCTGGCACTTGCCACCTATACAGAGTTGGAGTTCTTTGGGACTTCAAACACATGAGCTGGTAGAGATTTTCATGGAAGCACAGAATTGCAAGGGTTGGAATCCTCAAGAGATCATTGTGTCCAACCCACCCTGCTGACGCAGGTTCCCTACAAAAGGTTGCACATTAGGTATCCAGATAAGCCTTGAGTATCTCCAAAGAAGGTGACTCTACAGCCTCTCTGGGCAACCAGAGCTCCATCACCCTTACCATAAAGAAATCTTTTGTATGTTAGTATGAAACTGTCCGTGTTCAAGTTTTAGGCCATTACTCCTTGTCCTACTGCTACACACTTCTGGGAAGAGCCTGGCTTCAAACATTTGCCTCACACCTCCCATCAGATATTCATTAACATAAATTAGATCCTTTCTTGGTATTCTTTTCTCAAGGCTGAACAGATCCAGCTTACTCAGTCTTTCCTCATAAGGGAGATGCTCCAGGCCTTAATTATCTTTGTGGCCTTCTGCTGGACTCCTATGAGCTCCCTGTCTTTTATGTACTGTGGAGCCCTGAACTGGACACAGTTCTATTACAGTTTTTATTACAGATTCCAACATGATGACCTTCAGAGTGGAGCAAGAGCAAAAGCAATTACACAAACTAACTTCAGCCACAACCCCCTTGATTTAGCCAAGTCCTACACTGAATTCTCAAGAAGGAAATAAAAGGTGTAAGTCATCATCACTGTGGATGTGACTCTCCTGGGGTTTGCTATGGCTATGTGGAGAGCAGCATCATGGTGCACAGCGAGGCTGAAGATGTTCTCAGAGTATGGCTGTGGGTATCAACACAGAAGTGCGCCACAGTCTGGGGATTACTTCTCTCACATCACAGCTGTCTCTGGAATTGTTAAGGAACAAGATTAAATAAAAACTTCAGTGTAACATCAAGTAATCTGTGTTGCTGGACGTATGCAATACCAAAGAGAGAGCAATACAGAAATGACATCTTCCTCTTCCAAAGGATGCCATGTGTATCTTTATGGGTTGCTGAGTGGTGATTTATTCAGGGTGCCACCTTCTTGCTGTTATTGCTGAAATATTTCTAATCTCACAGAGGACTCAAAATTTGTGGGTTTTTTTTCTGTATATCCATAGTCAAATAATAATAGAAATGAGAACTGGATCATCTGAGACTTGAATCCTATTGATTTACTGGAGTACGTTCTAGAGGGAGAGGAAAGGATGAAGTCATCAGAGAGATGTATTTGCCTAATATCAGTGCAAAACAGAAACTCCCAGTTGATTTTAAAATTAAGCTGGAACTGGTTCACTACTTTTTACCCCTTATTCTCCTACTGCCACCTTTTCGTTTGTGTTTCTTTTTGTTTCTCTAGTTCCAGACTCTGCAAAGATTTCTGAAAGTATTCCCCACTGCTTTCACTGCGTCCTAAAATGCATCCTAAAACGAACTGTGGCTCTGAGTTTTGGGCCTAAAGCAGTCCTGCACAGGACATGTCAAGTCATTCTCAGCATCACCCTTTTTGTAGTCTCATTTCTGTCAAAGACAAATGCCACTGTCACTGATACACTCCCTTGTCCAATAAGGAGTGTAGTGGAAGTGCATAAATGTTTTCACCATAGTTCTCCTGCTCTGTTGAACTCGTGTTTTACTATATACATCAAATGCTGCACAGATTTGTTGTTTAATTCACTGAAAGGTTGCAGCCTTTCCAAGTGAGCATGGATAGATATACAATTCTCTTCAAACAAAACAAAAACAAAAACTAACAAACAAAAAGCCAAAACCAGTCAAAATTCTCAGTTTAATATGAATTATAAGAAGTTAGCTGACCTCAATACTTAGGGTTCATTTTAGTCAGTTTTTCTGTTTTTTTAAATCTGCAACTTAAAGTGAATAATAGCTCTCTGAGCACACACCACACAGACTGAGAATGCAAAGGTAGAAATTTAGCATTTTAGGAAAATACACATTCTTTGCCCAAGGTTTGGCTTTGTGGAGGGCTTTATAAAGGACAAATCTTATCTTCCCAGAAGTACACAGCTGCTGAGATTCAAGATTTGGCTCTTTACAATAAGTAAAACCAATTGCGAAAGAAACATCTAGTCTTATGTCATGGTTTTACATTTTTGGTTTTCAGTATTCCACATCAACACATCATGCAGCATACTGGAACTAAAGTGTTGATGCTCCATCTCCATGTACCTATCCCTGTACATGATGTAAGTGATGGGATCTGACCCTTCCAGGTGGGGCGCTCTCTTACTGCCTGGCAGTGGGTGCTGCAGGGTGCTTTCCTGGACGTTCCAAACTTTTCAGGTTTGACTCAGTCTCGGGAACTCTCTCTCTCCTATCTTATTTGATTTATTAGTCTCAATTTCAATTAGATCTTATTATGTTGTGTTATTTTGCATTTCCAATATCATAGTTAGTAAAATAAGTTTTCCTCCATAGATTGTTGCCGCTGTTTTTTTTTTCCCCCCTCCTTCCTTCCCATTTTGTGTGGGGCCAGGATGGGAGCAGAGGGAAGGGGCCTACTGCCCCCTGTCACGGGCATAGATTGGTCTAGTTAACTCCGTGATATCTTGAATTTCCTCTTAGCTTTGATGGATTTCTAGTTCAGTAGGTTTTTCACTCTTGATATAAACCACTGAGAACTGACTTCTACATTGGTATTTACTGAATAAAATTTCTGCTCTTAGAACGTAATAATTACCAGCAGAATTGCTACCTACATATGTAGATATATATATGTATATGAAAATACGTAGAAGAAATGAAAAGAAAATTGTAAGAAATGTGTTGTTTATACAAATAAGAACTAGTCAGATTAAAGTTAGCCAGTTCAGAGAAGAGTGGGACTAATGCATGGAAACTGTAATGTTTCTAAGAGATGTGATGGCAGGAATTGAGATAGCAGATAGAGGATTAATAGCAAAGAAGACTTCCATACAGCTGGGAGTGCAAAAATTTATATTGATGCTTGGCAATGTACCTTTGATTATATCAAAAAGGCCATTTAAAACTATTCATATAAGATGGTGTAGAGATTTAGAGTTAAGAGTCTCCACTGCCTACTGCTGGAGGAGCTGCAAAATGAGTGATGGCAAGTTTGTGTTCTAAGGGCTGTAAGGAATACCACAGCAGAAAGGATTGTAGATGTGTCCTTCTTGGCAACCATTCAAACTATCATGAAAAGTCACCAGCTGCTGTGGATGTTCTTAACTAACCAAAAAAACACTGCTGGGGATGGGATACAAGAACTTTGTAGTGTTCAGTTAAGACAGAATCAGACATGTTAAGTCCATAGAGTGTTTATGCAGCAGCAACATGGTATATATAACGTACTCTACTAAAGTAATCGAAGAACTCTGGAAATACCAACATTGTAGCTGTCTGGGGAAGATGTTGAACCTCTAGCTTTCCATGTAAGGGTGAGTGAACATCAGTTTTGCAGAAATGTTCCCTGCGCATTCACCAGCAATATCAACCATGGAAACTGAGGAGGTCTCTGCAATGACTGGGTGCGAGTGGGAGCCATTACCTGAAGACAAAGGCATAGTGAACTGTCTGTGGACCAAGGCAGTGAGGTAACATGACAGACATTTGAAATTTCAATTCTACTCACAGAGTTTGTCCTCCTGACTTTCAGCCTGATACCTATGCTCTATAACAAGCATATCTACCTACAGACCTGTGGTAGGCATTTTTCCTCGTGACCTTTACTGCTTTTTCTATGTAGATAGCCTTTGGTTTGGCTCAGAATCAGTGCTGACATTGACAGGACACTTTTGTAATACAGGTATGCTAGGGAATAAGGAAGAGAAAATCACTTTTCCTTGAATAATTCATCAAAAAGAGAACGTTGCTCCAACTTTAGCAAATCAATGAATCCTACTCCCAAACTACTTGTGTCAAACATTTTAGTTTGTTAAAGAAAGCAAAAATTGTTTGGTGATACCTGCTGTCAACGGTTTATGGGCTGGTCCGGCCCAGTTCTGTGACCAGCAGGGCGGAGGGATCTGCGGATCCGCGCCTCTGGGAAAGGGGAAGCAGGGGACCCCAAAATACTTGAAAACAACAGCACTGATCTGAGGTGGAACAAATGATTTTACTAAATAAGTCTGTTTGAATCGTACAGACCTCACCACAATGCTGGGGTGAGAAGTGCAGTCCAGTTGAGTGACTGAAGTACAGACGGCGAAGTGCAGGTGGGGAAGTGCAGGCGGCGAAGCGCAGACAGCGAAGAGCAGGCGAAGAAGAAGGATCAGGTGACCTTGCTTGGAGTTATATCCCCTTGCTGACCGCAAAGTCTCCTGGGGAAATGTTCTTCTCCGACGGACGAACATTCGGCAGATATCAAACCCCACCCCCAATGCATCACATGATGTTATGGTGTGGAATACTGATGACCAAAAATCATAAAACCATGACACCTGCAAAACACAATTTATAAGCATTGTTGTTTTTCTAATTTTATAATGTTTTAAATGGTTGCTCTGGAGCTTCTCTGCCTTGCTTGAGTAAGGAAAGAATAAGCTCTGTGATTAGCACTGCTTACATGAAACACTTGTTTTGTTAACTTGCTGTACTTGTATTTTTCTGGCAATTGCTTGGACTCTTCCACTGAGTATAACCAAAACGCTTTTCTTTCACTCCAAATTAAGAAATTACGGTGGTTTCGTGAGGATAATAGCTGAACACAAATCTTGCTAAAGTAGCTGGCACAGTCTCTAAGGCTGCTCACAAATTATTTTTTATTCTTGGTTTGCCTCATTGTATTTTTACCTCAGGGAAATCACCATTGACAATAGCTATTTTAGCTATTAGCTATTAGCATGACAGAAAGTCATCCTACTTCTCCAAGATATTTTATTCACATTTTCACACCCTACTGAGATAGTCAGAAGTTGCTCAGTGAAATCTCAATAAGAGACTAGCGTAGGTTTTATTCCTTTACTGACCCCCAGTTCTCTCCTTCCAGTTGAGTGTGTCAGCCACTGCCCTGACATCCCGGCTCCTCCTGGTCACCTAAGACACATGCTCCTGGCTGCAGGACATGGAGTGTATACACACAGACTGCCTGTGTGGCTTGGTAGTTATGGTATTCCACCCATGAAAGAAAAGCAGAGACAGCCTCTGAATGCTGGAAAGGACCACTCAGGGTTTGGGGTGACAAAACGTGAGAATTAACACCATGAGCCTCCTCTAATATAAGAGATAAGGAGGTTGGCTCCCAAATAGCTGGAAGGACTTTATGTTTCCTATGAGACTCAATGGACAGAAAACACGTGCAGTTAATAAGGTAGGTAATTTATCTCTGGACCTTGGCTATCTAATGGTGAAGACAGGGTCCTCTGAAGAGCCAACAGAGAAGAGCTGAGGTCCCTGCTTATTCTTCAGAGCTAAATGATTACTGCTTTGCTCTCCAGCTTAGCAGAGTTTAGGAAGTTATACCACAACAGAAGTTCTTACTCACTCCCTTCCACTGAGGCCAAGGGCCTAAAATTTCACTATTTTCACTAGAAATGTTATAAGGCATTGTAACACTGCAAGGATTCTAAGCTAGCTGTTGCTCTGAGGTCAGTATCATGTTGGTAACCCTGGAATCACAACACCTGAATGCAGGTATTTAAAATGTGTATTCTATCTTTGTTATTATTTTAAATCTATTTTCCTGTGCTTTGGATTCCCATGGGGAGGACTCCTTCTATCAATATGCCTCCTAACAAAAGGAGAATAGTTATACTAAATTTACTCCTACAGAGAATATATCTTAAAATCATTCCATTACAAATTATTTTTATGACTACAGCGTATCCCTGCTGTGTTTGCAAGCAGAAGATCTGACATCTAGAAACACACACTGAAAATTAAGTTGTTTTTTTTTTCTTGAATGGTAGATGTCTGCTCGCTACCCTCATGCACAAGCAGCTGATTGACAACCAAAATGAAGGAAAATGAATATATGCTGTGAGCATGCACATCTCTCTGTGAGGTTAGATTTACAACTTTTAGAAAATTAGATAATGCCTGTCTGGTTTCTGAGAAATGGTCTCTTAGGCAAATACATAATACTGGATGAGAAAAAAAAAAAAAAAAAAAGGGTATAGACTTTAACTAACTCCCATTAAAATCACTAAAAACATGTGCTTCTGTTGGAGCTGGATGGAGCTCTTCAGAAACATTTTCAAACTGCACGGCATAATCTTTCAGAAGCAGCTATATTCCTCTGTTCTTCCAAGTGTTTGTTGTAATATCTGGCTAATCTCTCCTGAAGATATTGGAGATTTATGAACTGCCATTGCTGTTTTTGTCTGCGCTCTCCTTAGGCCACAACCTCTAGAGCAAACTTGTCTAACCTTTTTTTTGGTGTGCCTTCCTGAAATCCTTTGTTAAGCACACTACATCATAACAAAACCTTTGAAACAATATCAGGAGACATTGCTTTTGCCTAAACTCGGAGAATCACGTGCTCTAGTTCTGTCTAAGCAAAACTAATCATGTTCAGCATATTAGAAAATGAGCTGCATGCAGTTGTAGATGACATGATCATTTGCACTGGAGGTAAAAATGAAGGGCCATTAATTTTATAGTATTAAACGAAGAGATTGTAAGACCTCTATAATTAGTTTCAATTAGTACATTTCAAAGATAGCTTCATAAATGAATGTATAAAGCATGTATCCATATATGCTACTGAGACAAAATTATTATATTCAAACCAACTTCAAATACTATATTTACAAATGTAAATATATATATCTTGGAAGATTTATTGGTCTTTAAAAATGGTATAATTTGTCTGACCTACTAATGGGCATAATTCTAAAATGACAATCTAAGGGCTTTTTATTGTAATTGTTGATCTCCAGTTGTCCAGAGTACTGTAAAATGAAGCTGTGTGCCTTTAATGTGTGCCTTTAAAACATGTGAATTCTTCATTACTGATGTCATCATCCAGCTCTATAAGAGCTCATTAGTCACTGTAAATGTACTTAAACAATTTTTTGTTAAATGTATGCACTTGGATTTAGTCTCAGGGTGTTGTTTTACTGGATTTTATTTTTATTTTTATTTTTTTTTTTAGGGAAGGGGAAAGCTTTCAGGTTTTTTTGTATAGGAAAGTTACTAATGGGGCCTATCATTGCAGTGCTGTCATCTAATTTGGTAGAGAGGTTCTCCACAAAAACCAAATGAGATAATTAAATACAAAATAAAACAACTCAGACTCTCCATCTTAAAATTAGTTAAAGAACTGTTTACCAGCTCTCACGCAGCGAAGGGATGATAAAAATTTTCCGTGTAAGGTATTTGTAATTTATGGAAAGTTAATGTGATAGAAATGTGATCAATAGAATGTGATAGATGGAAAGCAACAACACCAAAAGCTTGCAACAAAACTAAGAAAGATCTGTAATCTGGAACCCCAGGGTTGCTATGCTAGATCAAGCAGATTCTTCTTTTACCTGATATGATGATATTTATGAAGGTGTCATTAAAAGCACTTTTCTATGGGATTACATGTCCCTTTTCAGTGATGAAAACCCAGGCCTTTCTATTACTCTCACAGTCAGAGCTTTTGAATGATCATGAATGCATGCTCCTGAAGTTGGCATGTGCTTTCTGGTTTGTTTAGCCACCCAACCCCCTAGAAAATCCAGTTCATTCACAACACATTGCAATCCCAACTGCCATGCAGACTGCAGAGTTCCCACTGAAGTTTCTCCTGGAACATTTGGTACAGTCTAGGTAATATCTTGCAGGGGGCACTTTGCGTGCATCCACTGCCTGACCTTTCTTCATCAGATCAGACCTTCCCTCTTTACTCTAGAAAAGCAAAGGGGATTGACCTTGCCTCTGCCTGCTGAATTATTCTGTATTATTCACCTTTTTATTCTAAGATGAACAGTCGATGTGTCCATTAACTCCCGTTAAATAATTCTTTTTCTCCTAGAGTCTCTCCTCCCACCACTCTGTCACTGTGACTTATACTTGCTGAAGGCATCACTCTCAGTGTCTGGCTGTTGGCCACCCAGTTGTGATGGCAGCAGGGAGAGCGCAGAGCTGCTGTCTGGCTGTGATGCTGCCCTTGGCCCAGAATATATCCATCTCCTGGGAGGCAGCCGGGGCCACGATGCTCCATAATTTCTTGTTCTCATCAGGCCTGAAGATGCCCCACATAGTGATTCCTGACCTGCCAGTCCTTACCCAGCATCTGTACCTGATAAATACTCTGTTTTTCTGGCTATAGGAGTGCCTTTTCATATACTTTTGCCATGCTCAGCAATGCCTCCTCACCTCTAAGTTTGGCATTTCTCCATAGCCCATTTCTCCACAGTCCCTGGATCAATACTTCCAGCATGGATGGTGGGCTAGGCAGTTAAACCAAATTGTAGATATGATTTTCTAAAGGAAAAAAGCATCAGAGATTGGAAAGGAGAAGATCAGCAACAGATAAAATAGTTATCAAAAATAGAAAGCAAATCAACCTAAGGTGACAAGACTTAAAAGTAAAAAGAAAAATATAGATGAAAAAACAATGGCCAATATGATCTCTGTGCTTGGAAGATAAAGAAATCAGACTATGGGACTATAAATGTTATGGATCAGGCTTTCATTTTCTGCTGGGAAAATTTAAGCAAAGTGAAGAAACTCTCACGACAGTGAGGCACAAGAAAAGAGGAAAAGATGGATATATTAATCTTTTTTATTCTTTTATTTTGAGGAAAACAGAATCCAGGAAAATCCCAATTTGCAAGTAAAAGAAAAAAAGAATTAAACTGAAATGACACAGATCAAGTGCATACTGATCCACCAGCCACAACATGAAAAGCAAATAAAACAGAACTAAGCATATGTGATGTTACAGTATTTTTATACTAGTTGTCCATATACGGAAAGAAAGGAAAAGGGAGAGAGGGAAAGAGAAAAAGGGGGAAAAAGAAAGAGGGAAAGAGGGAAAGAAGGGAGAGAAAAAGGGAACAAAAAAGGGAAAGGGAATGAGAAAGGAAAAGGGAAAGGGGAAGGGGAAAAAAAAAGGAGAAAGCAAGGGAAAAAGGAAAGTGAAAAGAAAAGGGAAGGGGAAAAAGGAAGGGGAACGGAAAGGAAAAGGGAAGACTTTTTATAAGAAATATCTCATTGATTATCTCTAGGTTTTTGTTTCATGGAAGAGATACCAGATATGTCTTTGTGCATATTATAGGTATATACATATATTTCATTTACAGATGCGTTAATTTGTGTTCAGACCAAAAGACTCTTTCCATGTTTAGTCCAATTTGCAAACAGATTTTTCTAGAACTAACAGTGGCACTGTAGATGTGAAAGTATTCTTCCACTCTTGTATTTTCTTCATGTTTGCCACACTGCATCTCAGAGACACTGGAAAGTATACCACACCTAGGCAGACTGTACAGGAAGGGCTCTTCACAAAGAGCTGGTGTTTGCTGTCAAAGTTTTTACACTACCCCTTGCACTGTTAGGTTCTGCTTCAAATAGGTAATGAGAAGAAAGCACTTCTCAGAAGAGAAGCTAGAATTAAGCAGAACATAAAGGTCTTCATTTTTGTCTGGAGTTCTGGCTTATCTCTAGACCTGGGTAAGGTCGAAAATCAAATGGAACGTGGTGAAGCAAGTAAATGAGTCTAGTTTCCAGGCTAGGCTTTTATGTGTGTTTAGGAGACATTCTTGTGCAAGACCTGAGTCCTGAATTCTTTTTGGACTTTCTGGCATAATATGGGTCTCCAACGTGTCTTCTCTTTGGCCTTTACTCCATGTGCTCTTAAAGCCAGAACTTGAACTCTGAAATTAAACCAGGAGCTTAAAGGTGCAGACAGAAGGTTTTTAAATACACTTTATAGAGTCTGAGTGCAGGCTGATCTGTCAGCGTAGAAGCAGACAGTATTATTTACATCTCATCCAGGGAAAGGATTGCTACAAGATATACGGATGCCTGCCAGTAATATTGATTTGTGTCAGCTGAAATTACTCCCTGGGTACTTCATCGCACCAGAGTCACTGGCAGACTCAGCTCCCAAGGCGTGTGGCTGCAACCAGTGGTGGGGGTGACAGCCCCCAGGTATCAGATGGGGCTTCATTCTGACTGCTCAGTTCCTGTGGCTTTGGACACTTGAATGATATTTGAAAAGTGTTTGTAAATGTTTGAAATGAATGATCAAGTTGCTGCAACTAATAAAGTTTGCACTGGTGGACTTTTTTTTTCCTGTGTAGCCTTGCTTAGAGATTTCTTGAAGTAAATTGGGCTGACACAGCTTGGATGTATTGCTTTAAACTTTGTGTCTCATTTTCTTATTGTGTGCTCTACTTCAGTGAACATTTTTCATGTGAGCAGCTCATCTGCATTCACTGAACTGAGAGCAAATATTTTTGTAGTCTCTTAAAGATTTTCTCCGCAATGGATTCTTGATTTGTTTATCAATGTGTGCATACAGAAAAAAAAAAAAAAAATCTATAAAATAATAATCCAGAGGGTTTTGCTTATAGATTGTGTAATAATTGATTTACCCAAAATTATAATTACAAAAAATGTTTTGTACTAATTCCTCACATCCTTATTATTACCAACATCACCACCATTCCTGAGGAAGGTATATATAAAAAAAAAACGCACATCCACAATCCCACATGAAGATATTTCACTTGTTCTCATCAGCTTCAAACCCAAACCCTTTTCCCACTGTTTCTAGGAATGAATAACTTGCAGCATGATTATGTATTTAACATATTTGCTAATAACTGGAAATTATATTAAACTTGATGTGTATGTTTTCTTCTGACTGGAATATTACAAGAATTTGCTCCTCAAAAAGCCAGTGCTCGGACGTATGACTTCTTATGCCATCTTATTATACACATTGTTGTTTTTTTTTCAATCACATGTATTTGTTTGTTTCTTTAATTATCTCGCATATAGGTTTCACATTTTCTGGGTTGCACTCATATCTCTGAGTTGGAGAAAGTGAGTCATTGCAAAAACATGATCTCTTGGATTAGTTATGGGCACCAGAGCTAGAATATACTTCTAGATCGAGTTGCGGGGCATGGTGCTGTTACTGATTCCAGAAGACAAGCCTTCTTGTTGCTTTTAGCTCCTGAAGAGATATTAGCCATGCTATCTCTTAGTTAGAAGTACCAAATCCACCAAAAAATCCAGTGTTATATTCTTGATGTATTTTGATAGTTGCATTATTCACTATCTGCTGAAGATCAAGAGCCAGACAGAGCTTGTTTTGTTCACTGCCCCTGACCAGGCTTGTCAAATCTATCAGATCTGTATAATACAAATGTCTCTGACTCCTATCTCAATCAGCTGGTATTGGAGGCTTTTGAGACTCAAGTCACTACACTTCTAATAAGCACAAACTCAGTGACAGTTAATGATCATCCCCCTTTTCTTTTTTTTTTGTCTGTTTATACACCTGCAAATCTCCAGTGAAGTTAGGATTACCTTCTAGCAATTCAAGTGAGAGGGTTTTTTTGTTTGTTTTTGTTTTATACTAAAATAGAAGTATGGGATAACTCAAAATTCTTTGGTAACATTCTGTAAAAGAACCACTAAATGATCATGACAAGCATATATAAGTTTAACATTTTTGTACCAATTTCCACCAAACCAGTTGAAAGCCCACCAGTGATTACTTAGTCTAAACAAGGCCTTTTTTATTTGAAAATCCTGCCCCACAAACTAAAGCTGCCTTTGCCAGGCATTACATTGTCATGGTTTCCATGTCTTGTAATAATAGCTGCGATATGCATGATCACATCTTTAGTTATATTGCCTTTTACGGTGGCAATAATAATCTGTGACAAGCCTGTATTATTTAGCTTTTTCCAAGGGACATAAACACGTCTACAGCTTTTCTCAAAATACCACCAGTTTTATCTTATTTCTATTTGTATCTCTGGCAGTCAAAGATTCACGGAGATTTGCATTTCTTTTGAGATTTTTTTGCAACAATTTATACATATACGAAATATCTCCCTAAATTTTTTCTTGCTGCTATTGTCAGATGCTCTACCACGTGCTTTTGCAAATAAGCAGGACTGCAAATCATAAATCTTCAGAGAAGATGAAATCCCCTTAGTCTTAGATAACATTTTTTAATCTTATTTTGTTCATCATGATGAATGTTATATGGTCACTCTCCATTGACCCTGGCCTCTCAGAAGCAGAGTTCTGAAGCCTTTTACATGAGAGGACTAAGTATCGCTGTCTTTGTAAGTATATTGGTTTCCAATTTTTTTTTTTTTTTAATATCTATGGCAAAGATGTTAAAACTCCTCAGATGAGACATCATGCTCTTCAGAAGCATCTGTGAACAACAAACTTCAGCTCAGTTCAGCTCAGAGTGAAGCCTCAATCTCAACATCAGTGTTGCAAACCCTTGTTAAGGTTTTCCTTCATGCCTCTTTGATATTCATGTTCAAAACCAAAGAATACCCTTTAAGACTTCAGATTTATTAGTCACCTCTGCTTTTTTTTTTCTTTTTTCCTGCTGCGCTCACATTGGTTTCTAATGCTATGGGCACGTTTCCCTCTTTTTATTTCTGAATGATCAATTTTAGATCAATCTGAAAAGGAAGCAGTGTACACCTGAGACAACCTGTTGAGAGCTACTCATAGATACTTGGAGATTTTCTACCCTCGAGTACACAAAGCCATGGCTGACCACAGTGCTGGTGGCTGTGAGCAGAAAGCAGCCTGCCAGCACTTCTGCATGGCTGGTGTGAGTTAACTGTCCATTCTCAATGAGCTTTGATGCTGGCCAGTAGTTTGCAGAAGTCTTTCTGTGAGCTAATTGCTCTCTTGTCATTTGCTTTATCTCAGCATTGTGCTATGCAAACCCCTGGAGATTTCAGAAGCTGTATAAAGCATTGTGAAGTCTCTGTATTTAAATGCTGGTCACTGTCATGGCTCCTCTAGTTTGCCATACTGTATTCAGCTCAAAACTAGCTTTTTTGCACGCATTCCAGCCTTAATCTTGGTAACTCTTTCTGTTTTTGTGCACTTTTGGATCCCACTGCTTTCTCTGCACTCTGCACTCTTTCCCTCAGCTTCATACTGAGGCAGCAGCATATATTTGTTTGGCAAATTCAAACTGTTTGGTCAAAAGTTATTTCTGGGTCTTCCAGTTGTTCCTCAGAGTGCCTAATTAGGACATGGCTTACTCCTCCAGCCTGACAATGAGATTGCCTTCTCAGGGTCTGCTCATTCAGATGACTGCTATTTTCTCCCATTCTTCCCATTGTCTTTATTTAAAAATCCATAAACCATTTACTGAGGAAATACATGAAAGCCAATATATTTATACAGTGTATGTCACTCCTCACATTTATCTATGACAGTTTCATAGTTATCCCCCTCTGCACGAGCTAACTGGAAACTATTAAGAACACCAAGAGTATGAGAATAACTGTCAGAAAAGAAAAGCTATTTCCTGGTGATCTGTCCCCTTGTTGATGGCTGCAGCCACAGAGACAGGGAAGAGTTCTGTTTTAATCACCTCCAGTTGTCCTTGCTGTGGATAGCAACTACACTTTTAATTGCCTCTTTCGGCCATTTGGAAGTTTCTTTTAGGTTCATGTTATAGACAGTGGCAGGTATTGTTCAGTGGCTGGACAGAATCAAGGCACCTACGGACTTCTGCTTCATTTGGTTTGGCACATGAGGCAGGAGCTGGTCCCACTGATGAAATCAGAGCCTCCTGGAGGTACTGCTTCTCATAGGGAAATCCCACAGTGAGACACAAAGCAGCTGAGCTGGACCTTGCACCCATTCCGCAGTAGCTTTTCCAAAGAAAAGTTGAGGGACAAACCAAAAACTGACAAGGTCACTTCATATCTGGTCTTAAGATAAGCAGAAAACATCAGGCGAGGAGAACTGGGCATCCTCCCTGCTTCAGCAAGTCCTATTCTGAAAACTGGCCTCAGGGACATCTTACTCTTATGCGTTGTTACTCATCTGGGTGTCTCTCTAGTAATGGATGTCCAAACACTCTTTGGGGTGTTTAAAACTAACTTCTTGTAAAAGGTTTGTGTATTATTTGTTGTTGTAGTTGTTTTGTTTCTGCATTCATTTTTCACTTAGATATTGAAATACTTTGTCAAATTAGCTCTAAATAATCCCTTTACCTTTTTTTGTGTGTGTTTTGTGGCATAAAAGATTTATAAGAAAGCATTAATTGCTTTATACTTCTGTTATTTCAATCAAGTATTTCTAAACATTTTTTGGCCCTGGAGCTTACCATATAGGTCTCAGACCAAACCTTGGAGCACGTCAATTCTGTGATTTTCTCTCATTTAAATTATCATCTTTGATTTTTGCTGGTCTGGAAGCAAAATCCATAGATCCTCAGCTCTTTCTTGTTTATACAAGACAAGAATTTATTTTGCATAGTGGTACATTCAAATCCAGATCAATCTGCCACGGTATTGGGCACAAAGACTCTCATTACTCCATCCATTTTTCTTCCAAAAGTACTTTTGTAAAGCCTTGAAAGCATAAAGTATCAAACTGTTGAGATTCTATCAAAACACATGGACCTGATTCACTGCCGGTGTCATGTAAGTGATCTATGGAATTACATCAGAGATCATCTCAGGTCCTTGTGTCATCACAGTGATTACATACTACGTAAAGAACAAAAATAAAATCAGAAGCCTAAACTATATTTTTATAAAACACAGCAGCTTTATTCACTTTTATGGTGTGTGCTGTCCAGCTTGCCGTATACTATAGAGCAGCCAGGAAAAAAGGTAAAGGACGCATTCTCTAGATACGTAAGGTGTTCTTCTGCCTAGACTCTGGCACTTGCTGTATTTACATTCTTCTGACTATTTGCCAGTGTATTTGCAGCTTCTCCTAAGGTTCTTCATTGTAATAGGTAAAGTTCTTCTATAAATCACTTAATAATATAACTATCTCAGGTTCTATTTTATTTTACTTTAGAATCCAACTAGAAACATGATGAAGTGCACATAGGCAAGAGCATATTGAAACAGTACTTTACCATGAATATTTTAAGGAATGCAAAGGGTACTAGAATAGTCAAAATGGCAGC
>JAPSGF010000003.1:22124068-22315213 GCA_035772895.1 Perdix hodgsoniae
GGCTCAGTCCGGCAGTTGTGACTGAGGTCTGTGGCTGGGACACAGCCACACATCCCTGTTCAAGAGCACTCTGACAAGAGCCAATATCCAGGCACAAACAAAAAAAAACAAAACTGCGTAGCACTATTGGATGTCACTCACTGTCAAAAGCAATATCACCTACACAGGTGAACCTCAAGAGGTTCAGCAAATCCAAGTAGAGATCTTGCATCTGGATCATGGCAACTGCCATGACGAACACAAGCTGGGGGACAAAAGGATGGAGAATAGCCTTGCTTGAGGGGTACTGATGGATGGCAAGCTGTACACAGGCCAGCAATGTGCTGTTGCAGCCCAGAAAGCCAATTTTATCCTGGGCTGCATCAAAAGAAGCATGGCCAGCAGGTCAAGGGAGCCGATCCTGACCCTCTGCTCTGCTCTGGTGAGGCCCTACCTGGAGTACTGTGTCCAGATGTGGTACAGGAGAGACATGGACCTGTTGGGGCACATCCAGAGGAGGGCCACAAAAATGAACCAAGAGATGGAACAACTCTCCTACAAGAACAGGCTGAGAGAGCTGGGGCTGTTCAGCTCAGAGAAGAGAAGGCTCTGGGGAGATCTGAGAGTAGCCTTTCAGTATCTAAAGGAGGGCCATAAGAACGAAGCGGACAGGCTCTTTAGCACTGTCTGCTGTGAAAGGAAAACTGGGAGTGGCTTCTAACTAAATGAAGAGAGATTTAAACTGATATATGGGAAAATGTTGTTTTTTTTTTACAGTAAAAGTGATGAGGCACTGGAACAGGCTGCCCAGAGAGGTGCTGGATGTGAGGAAGGCTGTGGGCTGATGTGGTGTTGGGGCATCCCATGCTGATACACCCAGCTGTAAGCTGAAAAATGTCCTGAGCAGTCCTCCTTGAATGGTTTTTATTTAGACTGGACCATTTACAGTGGTAACACAGCAGAGCCAGAAAGGGCATTCAGTACCTTTCCTGCACTGTTTCTTTTACTGCTTGTTTTTCACTCAGGTCCTAGCATACACAGATATTTTGGGATTCATGCTGTTGGCAGGGTGAAGACCCTCTGGGAAAGGCCTGTGGCATTCAGTTTGCAGGCGGTGATAACTGCCCTGCAGCACCTCTTGTTTCTCACCCTATAGGCACCCTACTGCACTCCCAGTCCTTACGCCATACACACTCTGCAGCTCCCCCCAGTCCTCACTACTCCTCCCTCACCTTCCTCTACCAAGTCACGGTGCCCAGGGCACAACATCATAGCAGGACTTGAGATGTGTGTGGTACGTGAGTGAGAGCTCCTGCAAGGCAGATCGATCATTCATTTGCAATGTGTTTTTATTCCTTTGACTGGTAAGATGGTTTCTTTTCTGTTCTATTTGTTGCTTGTCTTCCTTAGCTTGTATGCTGAAATTGGCACTTCATTTTCACTTCAGTCCCAGCTTAATATTAATGCAGTCAGTGATGTAAGAATGTGGAAATAGAAATCCAATCCTTTTGCTCTGTGAACACACTGGTGATGGATTAAATACAGTACATTTTCCTTATATATTATGAAAATATTTCTTTTGTGTCTGAAGATACACTGTGTGATCTAAAGCACTCCATTCAGATATGAAAACAAAGCTGCTCCTGCTGTACTCTGAATAAATAGGATCCGGCTAATGGTGTTTTGTGTAAATGAGGCTCACATTAGATTGAGTGCATTTGGGTCTGTTTATCCAACTCTTCTTTGCAAGAGCTTTCAGCCTCCAGTTTCCCTGTGCAAATGTCTCTGGTACCAGTGCCTGGGGGATGGTCTGAAGAAGTTCAAGATTTTACATCTGAATTCAACATGGAGGAAAATGGATGCCAAGGTCAGGTTGAGAATAAAGCAATTGATTCCAAGGGCAGCAGAACAAAGGCAAAGGCCCAGACTGCAGCAAAACATTTTCCTCATCATTGTTCTGCTCTGTAAAAAAAAAAAAAATGATGGTTGTAATAGAAGGTGATGATGGAGAGAAAATGTTATGGAAACCGCACATAGCAAAACGTTGCCAGTGATTTATCACGTGTCTTCTGATAGCTCCTGCAGCACAGTGAGCTCTCTGCACAAACAGTGGCAGGGCAGGCCCTGGTAGTGGCTTCCTTTCAGCAGAAGCTTGCCAGTCCTGGCTATTGATCCAGATGTATGTGTTGGCTCAGGAGCAGAGGCTGCAATCTACATCCTTCCATGAATGTTTTCAGAAGTAAGCTATTTCATGCTTTACTGTTATTGCAGTTCTGAATATGTGTATAATGCAGTACTGTACATTTAACAAAATCCTGCATTATACCACAGATGTGACCCATTCTGTTTCATGTGGTGCTGAGGATTGGGAAGATAACGGCGCAGAATTAAGAGAGTTTCTATTGTGGCTCCCCACTAATTATTACAATATTTTCAAAATAATACCACGAAGTGCCACATGGAATGTATTTATATTCAGATAGATTTCATATTGTGTTAAAAATAGGCAGCTTCATTTAAATCACATATATATCTCCTTAGTGCTCAGAAAAGCCTCAGTACACAGTAGTGCAGAATAAATTTAGTAAGGTTTGTTATTATTATTATTTTATATATACGTATATAAGCAGGGGTTGTATAGTTTTTCTAATCCATGAAGAAAGTATGGCATGAGCAGGCAGTCCAGGACATCTTGGGATATCCTTAGCCCTCCAAGCAGAGTCTAAATTTGCACAGGACACATATGTCTGTGTGGAAATCAGCTCATTTCACTTAAACAAACATGGGAACACTTTGCAGATAGCTAAAAAGATGATAATGAGGCAGAAGTGATTTTTCAGAAACCAATGGAGCCTCCCCGGTGTTGCATCTGGAATCAATGTCACCCCACTGGGCAGGGAGCTTCCTGCTGCACACAGGCAGTATTTTGCCACAGCTCCCTTCTCTTGGCTCTGAGTTGCTTGGCCCAGTTACACAAACTGCTGTGGCTTTGGAGGCCATTTCAAGTCATGCAGAGGATTTTTTAAAAAGCTTATTAAAAAAAAACACAAACAAACAAGAAGAAGAAATAGGATGTGCTTAACAGCAGCAAGACCACAAGGGTTGCCTAGAAATCTCTCCAAAAATCTTCAGGATGAGGTTTTGCACTGGGGATCTGGGGTAGCAGAGGGACAGCGGCCCAGCATGCTGCCAGGCCCAGCCTGGAGCCGGGGTGCCACATCCTGCACCACAGCCATGCAGAGAGGCCCACACTGTCAGGCCTGGTTGCTGGGATGTAGCACTGTTCTGCTGCTGTGGGGATGGTGCCATCAGCAAGGCTCCACAATCTTGGGAGCTCTGCCTGTTGTTACATGAGACCCGCAGCTGGGGTCAGGAGAGCCCGTGGTGGCTCTCTATGTTTGTGACCTTGTTTTATATACAAAAAATGCAGGTCTTAATTTTTTTTTCTTTTTTTTCTTTTTTAAGTTACAGTTGATGCAATTTAATATAATTTAAAAGTCTGTTTGCAAAATTCTTAAGATGTTATCATTGTCCTAGGGGCATTCCCTAAATAGATTTAGTAATTATACTTTGAATATAATATTTTGTATGAACTATTTTTTCCCATCGATTCTAAAGTTCCACAGAGTACAAAGACTCTTTTTTTTTTTTTTTCCAATCTTCATTACGTAAGACTGCTGTATATGGTAATCCAAAACCCTATATAATGGTAGAGCTCTACTGAAAATTACTTAAACCTGTTTTACCATGACACATACCTGTAGCCCACTTCTGCTCCTAGTTCTGTTTTGAACTCTGCTACAGCTGGCTCTGGTCTTAATGGTAGCACTGAGTTCTATAAGATGGTTTATGTGCCTTGTGACAAAGCAGTTATTTTATCTGTGATGTGACAGTTTTTCCTTAATTATTTATTTTTATTTATTTTTCCCATGCCTTTTCTGTGCCATTCATTATTTGATACTGTCCTGCTTTCAGCTCGAACAGACATGATTTTCTTCATAGAAGGTGATGATGTGCTTTGGTTTTAGGAGAAAAACAATGCTGATAACACACCAGTGTTTTAGTTGTTGCTGAGCAGTGCTGCACAGAGCCAAGGACAGCTCAGTTTTTCAGCTTCTCATACAGTCCTGCCACTGAGGGGGCTGAGGGAGTGCAAGGAGGTGGGAGGGTACAGAGCCAAGGCTGGCCAAAGGGATATTCCATACTTTACAGCGTCAGGTGGAAAATCTAAAGATCTGAGGGAGTTGTCCAGAGGGACTGGCTAATCTGTGATCAGCAGGTAATGAGTAATTGCATTTTGCATCATTTGTTTTGTTTTATTATTATCATTGCTATTAATTTTCTCTTCCTCTTCTGTCTTAGTGAAGTGTTTTTTATCTCAACTCACAAGTTCCATTTTGTTTTCCTTTCTCTCAGTTCTCTCCCCCATTCTACTGAGAGGGAGAGGTATATACAAATGTCTGTGTAGCATTGAGCTGCTGCTAGGTTAAACCATAACAAAATGTGTTCACTGCGTACCATTCTCTTCTGTGCTTGACCAGCAGAATGGTTTAATATATATAGACAGACCAACAGCCACACATGTTCATCTGGCACATACCTCAACAGTGGTACTCAAAGGGTGAAGCATGGCATCCTCCTATTGACTTTGGGATGCTCCTTGCAGGGCAGAACACATCCAGAATGTCAACCAGTCTATTCCATATGGAAACATAGAATTAGAGGATCTTTAGAGTTGGTGTGATCTCTGAAGGCCATTTAGTCCAACTCCCCTGCAATGAACAGGAACACCACAGCTAGATCAGGTTGCCTTATCTAGCCTCGCCTTGAAAGTCTCCAGGGTTGGAGCATCAACCACATCACTGGAAAACCCACACCACTGCCTCATCACCCTCACCATATCTCACAGCACTAGATCTTTTTCAGCCCTGTAAATTTTTCTTTGTCTTAAGTTGTCCCTAATTTTTACTGTTCTGTGCAATGGAGAAATGATATCTGGGCACAGCCCTGGAAGTTAGAGCATACACTTAAAATGTGTGAGTCAGCAGTGGGCCCTTGCCAGTAAGAACACTAATGGCATTCTTGTCTCCATTAAGTGAAGTATTGCCATCAGGTAAAGGGAGGTGAGCCCTCTCCTCTGCTCAGCGTTGGTGAGGCCATAGCTGAAGCACTGTGTTCGCTACTGAGCCTCCCAGTACAAGTGTTACCTGAGATACTGGAAAGAATCTAACAATGGGCACAAATAATGAAGGTCCTGGAAGAGGATCCATCATTTTATGAAGAGAGGCTGAGAGAGCTGTTCATCCTGGAGAAGAGAGGGCTCAGGGACCATCAGGTCCACAAATACCTGAAGGTTGTGGTTTCCAAGAGGACAGAGCCAGCCTCTGTCAGTGGTGCCCAGTGCCAGGACAAGAGGCAGTGGGCACAAGTCGGAACACAGGAGGTTCCCCCTGAGTATAAGGAGCACTTCTGTGCAGGTAATGGAGCTCTAGCACAGGCTGCCTGGAGAAGATGTGGGGTTTCCTCCTTGGAGATCTTCGAAAGTCCCCTGGACATGGGCCTGGACACCCTGCCCATGGGGGTTTCTACTACTTCAGGCATTGGGTTGGATAGACCTAGAGATCCCTGTCAAATTGACCCATTCTGTGATTCTATGATTGCATTGAGCTCTTTCAGGTATTATTCTTCAATTTGTTTGTGCTGGATCCTTATACCCTGGCAGTGCTGCTGACTGTTGCTGTTGCTGAGATCAGATCTTTATCCGTTTGTCTGCAGTGATGACTCCCAGGTGACCTACGTGGTTTGGAAAATGATACACTAGGTCTATTTTCTGAATATATTCTTAATATATTCTGAATATACACTTAATTACTGATATCTCCACACAGTGCTATTTGTGAGGACAATGAATGTGCTTTGAGGGTCCTGAAATAAATATATTCAGTGCAGATGTGCCCTGTAGACATGCCCTTAGCATGTAAAAAATAATGCATGACTGTACAGGCTGCCAACCCTTACAGTTCAGATAGCAACACAGAGTTTCACCTGCCAAACCACTGCCCCACGTTTATCTTGCTTGCCTGAACACAGGAATTTTCTCCAAATATTTTCAGTGTTTAGTTATCATTAAAGTAAAGGTTATTGCAAAAGCTCTAACCATCTTAGCTTTTTTAATTTATTTAATCAAATAGGTTTAAATTTTTTTTTTCTTTTTTAAATTACTGTCCAGGATTAAATTTTGAATTTTATAAAAAGAGGAGATCTGGAAAAAAAAAAAAAAAAAAAAAAAAAAGAAAGAAAGAATTTAAGAAAATTAGGATTTTTTTAACTATATTATCTTTATTATTTATTTTGTTATATTATTTTTGTTGTGTTATTTTTTATTTAATTGTGATACATTTAATTTCAACATTGTCCAGACACTGCTGCAGAGTTTTGATCTTTATAGAAAATTGTAAATATAACTAAAATAGTAGCATTAAATTTTTGTGGCATAAAATGAAGTTCTAGACAAAATGAAATATTACAACATAATTAAAACTGTTAAGTTCTGGCAACTCATTCAGCCTTCTCCATAGCAAAGTTTATTGAAATAGGATCATTCCTGTGAGACAGTATGGTTTAAATAAATTTGTTTGTTGTTTAAAGCAGGGATTTATACTGTGAAAAACATTCAAATGTTCCCTCTTCTACCTTTGCCATTTCAGCAACTTGTAGTCTATTCTCCTTTCATGTCCCCTTGCCAACGTCTGAAGTAGGAGAGTTTGCCCTTTATGTACCTCATACTTTGTTTCTTTGTTACTTCTTTCAGAGGACTACACTTAAAGCTATCAAAAATCTGAAGGTTTTATTCTCAATTTGTTAGCGCCTTCTAGGAGATTAAAGAAACACTATTTTTCTTTGAATAAACCGTACTCATTAGGACACCATAGTGATCTTTCATGTTTGCTTATTGTTTTAATTATAATTCTAGTGATTTGAAGACTGGACATATCAGATATTCCAGGTAACATGCTTATATAATGGTAAATACAGCATTTGCTATGCATAAATTTTTGGATAAGCTTGCTGGTTTCAGAAAGTTTGTTTGCTTTGACTCAGCCATTTCATCCTTAACTTACACCATACAATCTATCATTCTGCTTCAGCACTAGGTTTTCTATGACATGTACTTCTGACAGCACCTCGCTCTTAAAATCATGTTCTCTGAGTGAGAAAACCATGTTACTTATTTGATTATGTCTTATCTTGGTGGAAGCTGGAATAAAGAAAATTAATAGCTCAATTTTGCCTATCTGGATCTCAGATATTTTTCCTACAGTCTAATACTGAAGTCAGCTTTTTCCAGTGCCTGTTTTCAGCAGAGTAGGAACACTCAAAGCAAATGAACATACTGATCATTGATGGACTTTCTGTAGATATAGAGGAGGTAGGGGATATCTGAAGACAGGAAAGGAGAGCTTCTTGCAGAAGTTTACAAGGGGCTTTCACAAGGTGCCACAGGACACCTTTGAGCTAAATAAAAATTAAAATATTAAAATTATATGACTAGCATAGAATTATGAGATGTTGAGACGGGAAGTCATTTGGTCCATTTACTTTCCAAAACTAGTGCTGTAACCTGAGAGCATGTCTTATTTTGGCCAGTGTAAGTGCCCATGCAGTGAGAGAGGTCTCACATCTGGAGGTGGAAAAAGCAATTGCCTATGCTTTCTATTTTGTGCTTTTTTATTCATTTCATTATTTTACAACTTTAAAAATACATACTCTCCTGTCTGTTGTTATTGCTTTTGTGGAAACCAATTGCTTAGCTTTTGCAGTAAACAAGAGAGTACATAACAGAGGTAGGAATAGACCCAAGTGAATTACCACCCTATTAATGTGCACATAAGGAGTCCTAGGACTGAACTTTGACAATCTCCTATCAAAGAGGTCTGCCATCCACTGAAAGACAGAAGGTGGTAGGGCAGTGCTGTCCTGAATGTGTGCAGGGCACTGTACCCATGCTCATTATGAGTTATCACTCCTTTATCTCCTTCCAAGGAAACCTTTTTACTCTTTTTCACTTCTCTATATTTTTTGCTTGGAGTCACAAACACTAAAACTACTGAATAAAAGGAAAGGTGTATCCGAGCCTCATGCAGTTTTGTTGCAGGCCTTTCATTATTTCCAACAAGATTTTCTTGGCATTGGCAAAATCATGGTGCGATTGCTTTAGTAGAAGAAAAGATGCAGTATCAATGAGGCTGGCAGAGCTGTGGCCTGAACAATCTCGCACTGAGGATTTGTTCCTGCTCAGCAGTCAGCCCTCACTTTGACAAATCTGAGAGCAGAAAGGTGACCACAGGTTTGTATCCCTTGTGTTACATCAATCATTTCATGAATAAACAACATAAAACAAGTTTAGAAGCAAAGGCTATAATAAGCAATACTTCACAATGTTAAAGAAGTGAGTACAAATGGCGTTTATCCAAGTTTATACCTGCCTGTTGTGCAGACCTTCAGCTTTTATGCAACAGCTGATGAAACCATTTCTTTTCAACAGGCAAATTGCCAGCCTTGAGGAGGCTCTTGGCATGCACATATGTGATGAGGTGTTTGAGCACATAACAAGGTCTTTGACTGGATAGAGTCCCTCGTACTCAGCAAAGGGCAAAAAAAGAAACTGTGGGGAAAAAAAAAAAAGAAGAAAAAAAAAGAGTACATTAAAAGCCAACTCTATTTACTACAATTCTAATTCAAGGCATCAAGCCTAGTTCTCTTCATGGGGAATGTTTTGGATTTAGTTAGCTAGAAAAAACTTGCCCTGCCTAAAATTCTTTGTGCTGGTTACTGAGAAAACATAAAATGAAAAAGACAAAGAGCATACATTAAAAACAGTGCTGGACAGCTTTCAATTATATAGCTTTTGTTTAAATGAGAGATTACCAGAAGAATTTCAAGCCTTTCTTCCGTTGTTGTGGGCAGTCCCATCAAATGTGATTCAACTTCTGCACAATTGCATGCATTTACTTCTTCATACACATTTGTCACCAGCTAATATCTGCCTTTTCATGGTGTGTTAATCCATAGACATGAAAAAAGCTGATTTTTGAGTGGTATTTTATCAGTGGGTTTTGACGTGATGGTGATCTTTTAATTTATTTTCTTCCTTTTCTTACATGGCATTGTCAATCTATAAGGCAAGGTGAAAGAAAAATACCTCAAGTTCAGAAATCTGTGAGTGGGAAGAGAAACAGTAGGGAGAAAGAGAAACATTTTCCTTTATTTTTCCCCATTTTCAGTGGTATATTTTCCTAATATGTCCAGGACAATTAGAATCCGATGTTGGGAGGTGTTTTTGTAGCACCTGCCACAAGGCCTACTAAAACAGGCAGAAAGGCTCCAATTCCCTCAGCAGCTGCACGCGGGACCAGGAGGTATCTGCTGGGGAAGATACTGCTCCTCTCCTTTAGCTCCCACCTTTCCCTCACTTTGCAAATCTATACAGGCAGCTGGGGGGAAACTTGTTCTCTTCTATTGTCCTGAAGAAACAGAAGACAGCTACCAAAAGCCACTGTGTACTTTAGGATCAGTATGGACAGTGGTGTCTCTTCAACACAAATTTCGGGTGTTTTCCTTTTTAATAAATAGAGAGCTGGTGAACTAAGAGTACAACTTGTTCTTTTCTTCCTTTCTCCCAACTCCACTCTTAACTCCTTTCACCAAAGCAACTGATGAAAGAAACTCTCCCTCTCTGCAAGCTGTTTCCTCCAGCTGTCTAATGAACTGATCAGTGCAATGTTCTTTGTGAGACAGGCTACAATGTGCCATTGCAAAAGAGTGAATTTATTGTATAGGGTGAAATATAATTTTCTTGTTTTGTATGTAATAGTGGTAATAATGGTGATCTTACATTTCTGAGGTGCCTCTCCTCCCAGAGGCTTTATAAGCCCGCCAATACTCAGCATCTATATGAAGACTTCTTCTGCTCCTGTTAAAACACATCATCTTCTCACTGACTGCTGCAACTGCAACTGCTACAACCCATTTCTCTAGGACAGAAAATACAGCTTGTCTGGCTCATTTAGAAACAGCAGCTGAGGGAGAGAGATGCAGTAAATAGGTGTGAAGATGACTACTTCTTTCTGCCAAGAGGATCCAGATTCAGAAGCATGAACCAGTCTTAATCTGCAGATAAGTCTGGTGTGACTCACCTCCAGAAGGGGATACAGAATCTGCCTCTAAAACTTACTTGGAATTTGCTCCCACAGTGTAATGCTAAGTTTTTCTGGGACACATCACCACAATGATGGGACTTTTCTAGAAGACAGGGAAAGGAAGCAGCAAAGATCAAATAAATTATTGACCACCAATTTTTTGTTTGGCTTTTATTTGGAAGACAGAGCAGTTGTTTAGTGTGAAACATCATCCAAGACTGAAGAACCTTTACCTTCTCCTCATCTTTATCCTCATTGTCGTCTTCATCCTCATCTTCATTCACCTCCACCTTCAGCTTCATCTTCACCCTCTTTCAAGAAGTGATAGGATTTTTCCACATGGGAAATTCTAGGTGCCCGGCAGAGGTATCACCTGCTTAGCTTGTTGTTTCGCTCTCTGAACAGTTGAGGGAGCACCAGGGAGTAACACTGACTGAAGGCAGCAGGAGGCTGCCTTCCAGCCAGAGCAGCTCGAGGGCGTTTTAGTCCCTGAGATCCTTCAGATTACGAGCAAACCCTTGGAGCCTGGAGGATGGCTAACCCTACGTCTAGAGCACTGTCCGAACACTTAGTGAACATGTTGTCATGCCCATCCAAGAATCATGCCCCAAACTTTTGTCTCTGGACAGCATCATGGCTGTATTATTCACTGGGATCATAACATCACCTACAGAAATACAGCTGACTTTGCTTTCACCTTCTTGCACTTCTGGCAATATTAGATAAAATGACTTCAATCTTTTTCACTCTACCTGCAAACTCTTTTTATGTCTTACATACAGGGGTGTGATTTGTTTTCTGTTCATATTAGCCCTTAAGTAAGACGTATTTTATCAAAGACTGTGAGTTTGGCTGCTGCTATTTGGAGTCACACAGTGGTAAGATATTACCCTTGTGGATGAGCAGTTCTGTTGCAAATATCCCACTGTCATACCCCTTCCCACTCAACTGTGGAGTTAGAGACAAGGTAGCCATAGAAAAAAAAATATCTAAGTGCACAGTGTCTTGTGATATTCTGTAGCCTCCAAGACTGTATGAAATCCAGTGGGGAATGGGAAGAGAGCTGCCCAGAGCATTTGCCTCCAAAGCAAAATTGTTGTGAAAAAAGAAATCCTGCTCTGTTTCTGAAGTGACAGAAATGAGGTGATCCTTCCTCCCCTCACTGAGGATAAGACTGACGTGATCTCACAGAGGGAAAAATCACCACATCTTGTGCTTTGAATGCAGCTCCTCTGAGATTTTACACTTCTATAGGTTTTTCCAGGCTGGAAGTGGAGGAGTCAAGATTATGACAAAAACATGTGAGGAAAAAGGCAGCATCATCATAGGCTGTTCTTTACTTTCTGGCAGCTGAGCACAGGAAGTCAAGTCACACAGCGAATTCTCATCCCTGCCTTATATGATATGAGAAGAACCGTGTCTACATGGGAGTGTCATCCTCACAGTCACATAGGAAACTGCATTAGAAGAAAATAGTGGGGAAAGGTCTGAAGCAGATCTAGTTATTTTATTTCTTTCGGCCTTCAGCAGTTCAGCCTACAGCTTTATAATTTAGCTACATATAAATGGTCCTCTATTTGGACAGCCAAGGACACCCATCCAATTCCCGTATGATTCTGCTGCCAAAGCTTTGTCTGCCAGAGAATGTCAAAGATACGCAGCTGTATGTAGGGTTTTTAACAAAACTGCCTCATGTTTGTTGGCCTCAACCTCGGAACTTGCTGAATACTTTATGCAGAAAGATGAAAAAAAAAATACAATACTTTATTGTTGTTGTTTTTTCTTTTTTCTCTGAAAATCTTGTGTTGTTCACCAGATACGGAGCTGAGGAGCACACCAGCGAGTTGCGTGATTGATAGATTATTTTTTTTTTGGAGCTTCAACTACTGTCAGATGAAGCAAGTGGTGCTGTATATCCTGTTGAATGATGAAGAACTCTTAAGCCCAGCACTAAAAAAAAAAAAAAAAAGAAAAAAGAAAAAAAAAAAAGCACACACTTTCTGTGCTATTTTTCCCTTTTCAAAGTTGTGCACTGACTTTACTGAGCTTTCCCAAGAGACCTCTGTATTATTTTTCCCCCCTCTGTTGCCCCATACAGACTCACATTTAGCAGGTTTTGATGTTGCTGTTCTGTTTGGCGCTGGCAGAAGGCAGCGGTGGGTGTGCCCAACTGAGATGGGACTCTCCAAAGATGTCACAATTGATTGAAATGTGTGACAAAGCAGGCAGGACCGTAGCAGTTTCCTCATGCAAGCAAAGTAGGCACTCGTATTTGAAAAGGTGGTGAGCCCCAGACATGAGAAGGCAGTTCCTATTACATGAAATTACCACAGGTTTTGCAGATGACAAGGAACCTTGACAACTGGCCATCTTGCATCTAATACATTTTAAATTAAAAATTCATTGTGAAAACATGCCCTGAAATGAATGACCTTTGTATGCCCAGCATTTTATCTTACCACTTGTAATGCAATAGAACAGGATCAAATAAATACAGGCGTAACCTCTGCCAAAATTGATAATGTAAAACATCCCTAGTATCATCTGTCTCTCCTTTAGGGAGTGTACAAAAGACATAAAAATGAACAATTCATGCCTATACAAAGAGGAGCCTGAAAGCAGTACGTGTCAGATGTTTACTCTAGGTCATTAATAGGATTTGCTTATAAACACAGCCTACCTTGTGGGTCAGGAAATGTGAGAGATAAAGTGTTTTCAGAAACAAGACATCTTTTTTGAAGGCACAGTGTTGCTTTTTCTGGCATGGATGCTAAGTTGCAGATAATGTTTTTTATGGGACATGAAACACTGTCTCATGAGCAGTGTAAAACATAATGTGCTGTAGAAACAATGCTTTTTCTTTCCACTTTGTGCAAATGCCATTTTTCATTACACAGTGAATCTGAGCTTGCTTGGAATAGGAACGAGATCAAAAAAGCACCCTATGATAGATATATATGTAAATCTCTGATGTGCTGAAAAAAGATCTATGTGAGACCACTGCAAGGTGCTCCTTTGGTAGTTTTCACTTAATCTAAGTTTGAAAAATAGGATCTTTCAATAATGTCTCATCTTTTTATCCATTTTAACCACTCTTATTCATTGCAGAGTTTACTCCGAGTCCAACCAGAGGTGGCAGAAGAAAAAGCACCTACATAAACAGAAAGAGCCTTGGGGATTCAGTAATAGGTACAGAGTGTGCATGCCATAATCATTCTTTTGATTTGTGTTCAGGTGTGTTTACTACTTGCCCTGTAAAGAATGCATGCTTTCTCTTGGTTTGCAGCTAATCTGAATCTGGGTAAAACCATTACAAAGTGCCCTTCAAAACACTGAACCTGCATCTGAAATGAATGTGTGGTGGAAAATCTAAACACAGGGATTAAAACACTTTGGTGAAGGAGAATTAAACACAGAGGGGTTGGAGAATGACGAACACCCTGCTGTGGATTTTCTTTATTCTTTTTCTTCTTTATTCCGTCTCTTCTCTGACTTCTCAGCCCTTACTTTGCAGTGAGCCACCACAACCTATGAGCATGAGGATGCAGTATCTATCTAATTAACAAAACAAAGCCAGTGCACACCGATAAAACCCCTCCAGAGAGGAAAACTGTTTCCCAGCAGCCCCTCGTAAATTGTGAGGCTGCTCCCATAGTGATAGCATTCTGTCCTACCTGTGCTGCACCATCCCCAGCCACACACAGCACTTTTCTCTCCTCATTCTCTTTCTGGTGATGCCATATACAGTTTCACCCACTGCTGGAGGCTCTATGCAAATAATGCCAGAACTCACAGCCCTGCATCCTGGGAAATGCTCATAGCTTTCTGATTCCCTTATTCTGTGAGCATCCTACATGGGACAGCTAACAGGGAGCAGAATTTCCATTCCAATCTTGTTGCTATTATCTTTCTCAAAACATAAAAATCCATGTGGAGACTGAAAGTCACTCTACTATTTATCTTTTATTTTTTACACAAGTTCATGTTAGGAAAGTTCATGGCAGTAAACAGATTTCTTTCCAAAGGAGCTGATGCTCAGAAGTGGCCGCCCTTGTACACACTGAGTTCATTGTTGTGCTCAGCATTTTTCCATTCATACCATGGCTTGTGCAACCACTGCATGAATACCAATCAAGGCGTATCATGCTGTCAAGTTGCTGTAAATATACAAGTGAACTGAAATGAGGTGATTAAGATGGTTGCTTGGCAAATACTCATTATTTCTTGACAGATATTCTTTCTAAGTGATCTTGCAGTGAATGTAAGCATCTCAGTTAAAGGCACAGGAGGTTGAAAGCAGAAACAGCATGGCTGGGTTCAACAGCATTGGATGTTGCAGTATATGCAGCTTGGGGGCATCTTCATATTGTGTGGAGAAACTTGTAGCTGTTGTTGATGAACAAGACTTGGCAATGGTGTGTAGCTAGTAAGGGATGGCAAAACATTATTTCCTTATTAAATCTATTCACTGGACATATAAACAAATAAATGTTATGATCTTGCTTTCCAGACTCATGTTCTAGGGAAGAGATGGACGGGCACCATGCTTCAAAGAGTCATCTCAGTGTCACAGAACCTACGGAAATTCTCCCTCTTTTCAGTTTTCCTGTGCAAACAGCAACACACAAGCCATTTTAAGTGCTATGAGGGTACCAATGGATGGACCCTGTACAGCTCATCCCTGAGCACATTGCGGTGAGCTTTCATCCCAAGTGAACTCTCAATATCTGATGCATGTGCTTAGTACATGTGTATGCACATGCATAGGAACATGTGAAGGTCCTGGCATCTTGTCATGAGATATCAGATGGAGGATGCCACTAGATCTTTCTCCATGTTCCTTGTGTTCAGTGTTGGGGTCCCATGCAGTGGACCATACACTGTGTCATCCACTGTCCTGGAAGCTGATGCCTGCTCAACCTGGAAATCAGACACAACTATTTGCTTCCTACAACCTGGAGAAGACTCAGAAGAGATCTCATTGATGTCTATAAATACCTGACAGGAGGGTGCAGAAAGAACAGAGTCAGGCTCTGTCAGTGGTGCCCACTGCCATGACAAGAGGGAATGAGGGAAACTAAAATACAGGAGGTTCCTTCTGAACATCAGGAGCACTTTTGTGCTCTGCAGGTGAAAGAAAACTGACACAGATACACAGAGAGGCTGTGGGATCTCTTCCTTGCAGATCTCCAAAAGCCACCTGGGTGTAGGCCTGGACATCCTGCTCTGGGTGTCACTGCTGGAGCAGGAGTTGGGCCAGGTGTACCCAGTGTGTCCTGCCAGCCTCAGCTCTTCTGGAATTCTTTCTGGAGTTCCTTTGAAAATTCTTCAAACACACGAGAGAGGAGAGCAGGGCTAATGAAGCTGCTCAGCTGAAAAATATTATGAATATGTTATATATAGTGCACATCAGGACGATTTGTAAAGGACCAGCATGTCCCAAAAAAAGTGCAGATTTTGAGTCTATGTCAAACACTGGGTTTCCATAGGATTCCTGTGGAATTCCCAAAGACTTCTATGGAAGCCACTTCTTACAATTTAAAGGGTTAGGAAAGATTTTGTCCTGGCAAAACTTACCTCATGTAGAAATAAATAAATAAATAAATATGGATCAGCTTCTGTTACTTTTATGATTCTGTTACTTTCATGATTCTGATAGATATTTGATCTAGCATACACTTTTCTTTCTGAGTTCATCCACCAGTAAAGTCATAATCTCATGACTGTAATAATCACTCTTCTGCAAAGAGATGACACATACCAGCTTTGCTTTTTCACAACTGGACACGTAGAGGGGAAGAAGAGATTAAATAAACAGAAGATGGTGGCACATACAATCTCAATCCCTGCTGTTAATACCCTTTTCTTCTTTTGATTTCCCTGGTTGTTGATAACATCAGTCAGTACTTGCTGTCCCCCAGGAGCTCTATTTAGCATGGTTTGTTTCTATATTCCCTTCTATTTGTATTTGTTCCTCTGTTATCAATGCATCATGTTTATCAATGGATTTCATTATCACAGAATCACAGAACTGTAGGGGCTGTAGGGGACCTCTAGAAATCGAGTCTAATCCCCCTGCAAAGCAGCTCCCTGCAATAGGAGGCATCCAGGCAGGTCTTGAATATCTCCAGAGAAGGAGAATCCACAATTCCCTGGGCAGCCTGTTCCAGTGCTCCGTCACCCTCACTGTGAAAAAGTTCTCATGCATATGAAGTGGAACTTCCTATGCTCCAGTTTATGGCCATTTCCCTTTATCCTGTTCCCACAGACTGCTGTGGTTGGCCATGTCCCTTTGACTCCCACACTTATTTATAAACATTAATAAGATCCCTTCCCAGTCTTCTTTCTCAAGGCTGAACAGACCCAGGTCATCCAGCCTTTCCTCATAAGGGAGATGCTCCAGGCCATTTATCATCTTCATGGCCCTTCGCTAGACTCTTTCCAGCAGATCCCTGTCTTTTTTTGTACTGGGGAGCCCAGAACTGGATACAGCACTCCAGGGGAGTCCTGACCAAGGCAGAGTAGAGGGGGAGGATCACCTCCTCTGAACAGCTGCCCATGCTCCTTTTAATACACACCAGGATCCTACTGGCCTTCTTGGCCACCAGGGCACACTGCTGGCACATTGCTGGCCAACCTGTCATCCACCAGGACCCCACATTCTTCTCCACAGAGCTCCTCTCCAGCAGGTCTTGTCCCAGTCTGTACTGATACTTGTGGTTATTCTTTCCCATATGCAAGACTCTTTGACATTTGTTTTTGTTGAATCTCATCTGGTTCCTTGCTGCCCAGTTCTCCAGTCTGTCTGGGTCTTGCTGAATGGCAGCACAGCCTTCATGTGTGTTTTCTATCATCAGAAAACTTGCTGAGGGTGGTGACTATCCCCTCATCAAGGTTGTCAATGAAGGTTGACAATGAAGTTGAACATGACTGGACTCGGCACCAACCCCTGGGAAGCACCACTAGTCAACCAGACTCCAAACAGACTGCATTGCCAATCACCACCGTCTGAGCTCTGCCAGTCAGACAGTTCTCAACTTAGCTTACCTTCCACTCATCTATCCCACACTTTCTCAGCTTTTTATCAGAGCGTCTTGGGAGACAGTATCTAAAACCTTGCTGAAGTCAAGGTAAGTAACATCCAGTGCTCTCCCCCCATCTACCCAGCTGGTGATGTCATCACAGAAGGCTGTGAGGTTGGTTGAGCATGATTTTCCTTTGGTGGATCTATGCTGACTATTTTCCACAACCTTATTCTCTTCCAGTTGATTGGAGATAGCATCATTATACTTATATGACTACTAAGCCTTGGAGACAAGGCCTAGATTCATCAGCTTGACATGACATTTCCCCTTTTCCCATTCTCATTGTCACTCCCCACTCTCACTTCCTGCAGAAATCCCTAAATGCAGAAAATGTTAGGTCTCATGTTTGGTTTCCAAATATAATCTTTACTTTTGTTTAAAAAATATGCCGTTGAAGTAGAAATGCACACAGAATAACCTTGTGCTGGCTTAGCCATGTGTCCCTGAAGCAACCTGTCAGAGGTTGGTGAGAGTGGCAGTGCTGGCGGGGGTACAGAAATCCCATGGCAGAGCCCAGAGGAGATGCATCAGAGTAGGGATTTAGGACAAGCCAAAAAAAAGGCTTTGAGATCTGGTGCCTCATCCTGTTCACTTTAACATGCAATGGGAGTCCTGACAGTTATTCAGAGAGAAACTGGGCCAAGTTTTACACATTTCTAAATTTATTTAAAGTTTTTGTTACCATTAATATCCGTTTGCCATACTTCTACATATAAGGATTTAAAGTTGTTTTCATTAGGTATTATTCAGTAGCTTTTCATGCTATCTTCCATTTCATACAAAAATAAATTTTGCTATTCTGTAAAAATATGTATTCCATAGGAATCTTTGTCACTTTCTCTTCTAAAGGAATCAAACACAAACTTGAGCAAGCTTTTAAAATTCTATCTGCTAAAAAATGAGCTAGTAATATGAAATTCCTCCCACATACTCCCACTCTAGTGTATCTCTGAAATTTATTTATCTTAGTCACAGCCTTATGAGCATGAACAGAAAGTGACAAACATTTGAGTGTAAGACTGTGTCTAAATATGAAAGAAGTTTTTACAACTGGAAAGGTATAATTTCCAGTCAGTGTTTGGGTTATATGCTGTGACAGTAAAATACAGATAACAGAAAAGTTGTTTTTTTGTGTGTTTTACACTTTACTTGAAGTTACTTCTTTTTGTTAATTATAATCTAATGTTACAATTTACTGAGTGCTTTCAACCCACACTGAAGTCACTGGAAGCTGAATGTTGTTAGGACTTTCTAGAACATATTCACTAACTCACAGGCTTAAGCTCTTCAAGGAATAAATAATTTCCAATTGGCAACGTTGCTCACTTTGGGTATTTTTCTGCTGGTGTTCAAGTCAAAGGGAGTTTTTCACTGCTTCAGTGATAACAGGATAGTGTCTTCTGAAAACAGTAACAAATTCATAAGGGACACAGAGAAGGAGTGCTCTTGAGTATGTTCTGGCATTTCATGAAAAACCTGAATAAAAGTGAGTAAAAATGATTAAGAAATATCCAAATTAAAAGGGCTGGTTCAACACTGGCTAATTCCACTACAATACATTGGATTTTTCTAGAAACATTCGTTATTTTTCTCGAGGAATTGAGGAACTAATGATAACGCATTTTAATCATTTCTTGAAGGGCCATAAATAGGAAGGGTTAAGAAATGTCCAAAACAAAAGTTGAACTGTCCAGGGAAAAAGTCTGTCCACAGAAATGTTGGACAGTCTCCTATGTTTTGGTAAAGATCCAAGAACTATGTGTTCTGTAAAGAGATGATGCACCAGTACATTTTATCCCTGGTCAGGTATTCCCTAAACACTAGAAATGCACAATTTGAGATTACAAAACTAAGTCACAGGCATGTTCAGTATTTACAGATGCCATTTAACAGGCATGAGGTAAGAGGCAGTAAACTTACTATGTTGTGTTGTTCCATATTACTACAAAGGATAAAAATAATTTGACTTTTTTCCACACTAAATGGCAATATTCCTTACACTATTCACCAATGCTGGACCAGAGAACCATGCCTTTTTAGTTCAGTGTACTAGTACTAGTCTGTGAGGTGAAACAAATTACCATATGTCAAACTTTGAAATCTATTTTTTAAAAAAGCAATTCTTCTTTGTTTGTAATTATCACACTGAAGACTGCTCCACAGTTGAGTGACAATATAAAAGTAACATCAGTTTGGGGGAGCTATATACCAAAAGTAGATTTGTATCTTTTCTGTTGACTGATGAGTCAGAGAAAGAAATGTAAGTCACACTGCTCTCACTTACCCCAAGTCTACATCAGCATGACACTGCTGAGTTAACTCCAAGGCATCTGTCCTGAGAAAGGATACTGGTCATAGAGAAAATGTGAAAGAGTATCTTGAGAAAGTTTAGAAAGACTCTTCATAGAACTGTAGGTATTCCTTTGAACTGAACAATTTGTACTCTGAACAATATTTTTGCAGAATGAAAACATAGAAATTTACTTCAAAAACAGGCAAACAAAAAGAATCCCTCCTCAGCAACATCCCAAAATGTAGGTTTACTTCAGCCATTCATCATACTGTAATCAAAGTCTTAAAAAAAAAACAAAAAAAAACCAACTTGTGTAAGCAACTATATTTTGGTCCCAGTGATAGTTTTATCCAAAAAACTGTTACCACTTCCCTAGGCATGTTCTTTGATCTCATCCAAGATATTTCTAATTCCATTTCAGGAAGGCACATCTGATTTTTCATAGATTTTTTGACAGTCTACACCTGGAGTTAGGAAAATATGTCAGCCTGGAGATTTGTAAAGCCAGGGGAGGAAGGAACATAATTAGGGGTCTAATAGAGGTTTTATAGGATTTTGTTCATGAAGGAGCTTCTGGGTCCCATGTGACATCTTTTTTCTTTCTCCAAGTGCACAACCTCACCAGTCATATCAACCTCCTATAAAGATTCCCTGAGTTCTCCAGCAAGTAGCTCAGAGGTCCAGCAGTTTCTGATTGCCCCTTCAATAGATTCCAACCATGGTGGAGGTGTCCCTCATCATGCAACATTTTCACAGAGAAGGACACATAGATGTGTTTCATCACTTAAGGGAGCATGGAGCTATGTCAAAGGTGGATCAGGTTGGGTATTAGGGAAATGTTCTTTGCCAGGGTGTGGTCAAGCCCTGGAACAGGCTGCACAAGGCAGTGGTCACAGCCCCAAGCTGCTGGAATTCAAAGGGTGCTTGGACAGTTCTCTTAGATATAGGGCTGGATTGTGGGCGATCCTGTGTGGAGCCAAGCGTTGAACCCAAATATTCTTGAAGGTCTCTTCCAACTTAGGATATTTAATTGATTCTACAATTCAGTGTTTCTATGATCTATAATTTTATGAGAACAACTTTATCCTGCTGAGCACTAAATCCGTTCATTTGTCCTGTCCTGTTGGAATGACTCAGAGAAGTAGGTCACATAAAAAATAATTTGTCAGCTTTCCAGAAATCTGTGGCCATTTTCTATACCATCTTATACACTGCATTTTTGGTAAACAGATCACCCCCTTTGGCAATTTTGTTTTGCTGTAACTGTTAGGACTGTTTGCTCCCACAGTCCTCTGTTTCTTAGGCTAAAATAACCTGCATGGTTTGTACATTTTCTTTCTAGACTCCTGGTCAATTTTAATGATCTCCTCTGGACTTTCTACCATTGAATGACTCACATGCTTTCCAAAAGACCTTACCCAACATGGGACGCAGCAAACAGCTGTCCAGGCAGTCCAGGTTCACATGGGCCGAACAGAACGGAACAATTTCTTGCACATCCTATGTTTCTGTTTATACTACTACAGCTTTTGCTGGCTTTGCAATTATTTCTTCTTCCTCAGCTCATGACTCACAACAGACCCAAATGCTTTCATGAAGAACCTGTATTTTGCCAGCTGTTATCTATTCTATGCTTATTTGATGAAGCTTTCCCAAGAATAGTACTTTGTGTTTTACACTGTTGATACATTACTTTTTAGGGCTTCTTTTCTAACTGTCAGGACCATTTTCCAATTATCTGGCGTTATTCTCAATGACTGACCTTTGGAAAATCTGTAAGTACATTAGTTTTCCACATATAGCTTGATATTGAAAATATTGACTAGAAGAGGGCCAAGGACAAACTCCAGAGCAGGTTGTAAAGTATACAGAGACTTCATCTGATAGCCCTTGTGTTATCCTCTGAGGGGTATTGAGCCTACCAAGTGTGAAAATATCTGATTTACCTGCAAAATCTGATCTACCCGCAACAATCAGCATCTGTTTGTACTCATGATTGAGAAACAGTCCTACAAAGGAGCCTGCTAATATTAATACTGTAGTTTGATTATCATCAGTAGATACTGTGATAGACCTGTGCTAAGTGCTGCTAGGTAACTTTGACATGAAGGCAGTACAAAAATATCTTAGTTCAAAGTATCAGAATATGAGCTAAGAAGCTGACAGATAAATTATCAGAATACAGTCTTCACACTGATAAACTTTTGAACTTTCACTGAACTTGCATATTAAGAATAGGGAGTTTTTCCAAGGGGAAAATTCACTAGACAACCCACAATTTTTCTTTCACACATTTAGAGAAGATGTTCGATCGGGTAAGGAAATAATAGTAATTTGTGTCTTTGATAATTGAGAAGGATTATAGTTCTATACACAGAAAGAAATAACCTGCTCTCTGAGTCACAGTCTCATTAAAGATGTAAATACCACCTTAAGTAGAAGAAGCCTCAATATTTTGGGTCAAGATATGAAGGCAGCTTCTATCTCCTTTGTGAAATGAGAACATCGCAATCAGCCTGTTAGTCTCTCAATCCTGCCTTAAGACTTGGCAAAAAATTACTAAATCCTTGCATTCTTTTCCCTAAAATGAGACAGTCATTTCCTCTGTGCAAGCAGAAGCAGACTCTAGGGACTACTGTCCTACTCATTATAAACCCACCTTCTTCAGGCTGGACAAATTTGCAATTCTCTACTCAGCATCCTGCTCTAAACAGACTGGCATAAACTAAAGGTTTACATATAATTCATTACATGGGTGAATTTTTTACTACTGACCCTGCAATGAAGAAAGACCAAATCCATTTAAAAAAAAAACATCATCTGCCTTCAGAGCACAGGGCACAGAAGATTTCCTGGATGTTTATTCTACCTAAAGTAAAACTCAAGGAAACAAGATAAGCAGGAAGACACCCATGCAGGAGAAGTCACTTCATTCAGCCATCTGTGGCATGGAGGTCATACCTCTCATGCAGCAAAATCAGACCCTTAAAATCCTGTAAAGAAGGAGATCTGCTGTTGCAGAGATACTCAGCTAAAGGGCTCACATATACCAGATGTGTATATGTGTGTATAATGTACCAGATAGAACACTTCCCAATAAGCCGCATCATCTCATGACAGCACAGTCAGGAAAAAAACTTGTTTGCCTGGAGTTCTGCTTTCCCCACCTCCATGGGATCCAGGTTGCCTGCACAGCTTGGTGTGGCTAGGTGGGGTTAGATAGTGATGGCGGACCAGAACCGTGCAGAATTTCATTGGAATTTTGGGGGAAGAAAAACAGTCAACGACCCTGCCATCCCCCAACCCGCTGTCCAGTGATGAGGCCACATTAAGACCCTTCCTCTTACACTGATGTACAGTAAACAAGCTTTGCTTGTCTTCCCCACTCTGTCCCCTCTGATCTGCTGTTCTGTCACTCTTCATACATATTCCTTCTTCCTTGGATTCTCTGGTGAAACATCTTTCCACGCATCTCTCTACTCTCTCATCATGAATGTATCTGTTATCATCCTCATCTTTTTCTTTTTCTTTTTTTTTTTTTTTGTGATCCAATTATTCAGTAATTCCCACCTACTACCTCAAACTGAAAGTCTTTCAAAATAGAAATTTCCCACTAACTTAAGTAGGTATTTAAGCAGTTCTATATGAAGTATTTTTAGAGTGCTGAACACTGCAGTGCTGGCAAGAAGTCCTCAGCAACAACCATTGCACTCTTTCTTCCCACTTATAAATGAGCACTTCTGTACTCATTTCCTTTTCTCTTTTCTATTAACTTTCAGAAGTGAGTGTTACAGTGAAGTTTCAGTGAGGTCAGAGGTGTGGGATGATATTAATCTGGACATACCTGCAGATGGATTAGTCACTCTATGGAAGCTTAGTAGAGAAAGGAGAGAAATCTTTGCTGCATGTGTGGGAGGCTGTGTATCTTCAAGAAGTGAGACTGATGAGCTGACCACTTCTGGGATGAAACTCACAAAGTGATCACCCACAAAGTGATTAGTGATTCACTCAAAGACAAGCAGGGCAAGAAGTGACATTGGAAGACACAGCAGAAGAGTTGCCTGAATTATTCTCTCCTTGCCAGGGTATTTTCTGAAGTACCACAGCCTAGACTACCTTGCTCATTGGCCGGAGGGGACACAAGTGACTGTGGATCTGGGGTGATCCCACCCAGAATATTCCCAAGCACTATCAACTGCAGCAATATCTCTTCCTCTTTTCTTGAGCTTCCTGGCAAACTACTGCCAACTGTTCCACCCTTGAACTCCCCAGAAGTCACAGCTTTAAAATTGTAACATACAGTAATTTAAAATTTAATTTACTGTAGTTGGAGATGCAATCTTAAAATTGCGGAACCATAGAATCATAGAATATCCTGAGATCCATAAGGATCATAGAATGGCATGGGTTGGAATGGGCCTTAAATCCCACCCAGCTCCAGCTCACCATGTCAGGTTGCCCAGGGCCCATCCATGAACACCTCCAGGGATGGGGCACCCACAGCTTCTCCGGGCAGCCTGTGCCAGCGCCTCACCACTCTCTGAGTGAAGAATTTCTTCCTAACATCTAACATATGTTTCTCTTCTTGTAGTTTAAAACCACTCACCTTTGTCCTATTACTATCATACCACGCAAAAAATGGTCAAAGAGCTTATAAGCACCCTTTGCCAAGTCCAACTCCTGGTTCCACACAGGACCACCTGGAATTCCAACCCTATGTCTGAGAGCATTATTCAGATGCTTCTTGAACTCTGACAGCTCAATGCCATGACCACTGCCCTGGGGAGCCTGTTCCAGTGCCAGACCACTATCTGGCAAAGAATGTTTTCCTAATATTGAATCTGAACCTCTTCTGATACAACAGCAAGTGGAAAGCTGTATTGAATATTTCTCAACAAATAGTTTCCCTGCTGTAATCTCCAGTACATTTATAATGTATTTTCCATTGCTTTGCTTGCCATTTGTTTTACTCCTAACTAGATCAGACTAGACACTGGGAAAAAATTCTTTACTGTGAGGGTGGTCAAAAACTGGAACAGGCTTTTGGATTGATGTCTCATGACTGTCAGTGTCCAAGAAGCATTAGAATAATGCCCTCAATAACATGCTACAATTTCTGGCTAGCTCTGAAGCTGTCAGGCAGTCAGACCAGATAATCTTTGTAAATTTCAACTGAACTTTCAGAATTCTAACAGGTTCAGACAAGTTTAAATCTCTTGTGCAAGCTTTGGTGCTCCTGCTATTGATAGTAACTAGTAGAGAAAATATCTTCCTTCTTCAGTATATGACGAGATTCTGTTTGAATGTGCCTTCCCTGTGTAGGAACTCTTGTTCAAAATGTTCTAGTGTAATTGTTTTTCATTGGAAGACTCTGAATATTTGGAGCACTACATACTGTAAGAGTATATGTCACCTGAAAGGCAATGCAATAGATAAGTCAATACAAAGGAAACACTCTAACCTCTTCAAAGTGAAACAATTCCAGTTCTGTTGAAATCAAATAATATAGGATGAAGATGAAATAAAGTGAATAAAATGTCCTTTAGTTTTTCTTAAATTTCATTTTATACAGCCAAGCAAAACCAAAACATTTGAAGTCATAGCCTTTTCCACTGTTTGCAGTGAAGTTACAATTTCATTGCCAGCAGAGGATGAAGAGCTGGCTGCTCCTTGGGTGGTAGCTAATGTGCAGAGATGCTCAAGAACAGCAGAAGTGCAGTATCCTGGGCACAAATGAGATTTTTATTCTTTTTATCTGCTCATCTGTAAAATAATTGAAGTGAGGCAAGCCCATTATTGATTTTTCAACATAAAAAATGTTACAGTGAGAGTTATTCATGTATGGCATCTGCCTCTTGAAATATCCTTTATTGAAAGCAGAGCAGTCACCCTCTCCTACTCCGCATTTTACATGAGAATCTTTTACTCCTTTCTTCCCCTCTTCCCCACTCTTTACACTGAGGAAATCAAGATTAAGACATTTCTTTCCACCTGCTTTGAAGTATTACAAAACTCCAGGCCCCAAAGTCTTTTCCCTTTAGCAATATTGAGCCCTCTAATTGCAATATGTACTTTACATGCAAATTTTAATGATTAAATTAAAATTAGTTTCTCCTGGAAGGTGAGAAGCAGCGTCCCCTGAAACAAAAAGAGTTCCTTTGAAGCAGATCAATAGCATATGAGAAAGCATTGTTAAATTGAGTACCCACCTTATAGTATACACTAGCTAACTTTTCATGTAAAGAACTTTTGAGATGTAAACATACTGGAGAGAACGATAATGGTGTAAATCCAGCATGTTAGATTCTGACAGCAATTTTTAAATCAGATTGCATAGGAAATAAGACTAATCCTAGAATATAGAGGAATCATGCCATCTGGTTCTCACCTCAACTGTGTAATATTTTACAATATTTTACAATCATAGCAGGGAATGTTGGTGGTGGTTTCATGTCATGTAAAAAAAACCTGTTGAATCTTTAGAAGAATAGAAGAAATATCAGAGCAAATAAGACACTAAAACATAGCAAAAAAGAAATGCCTCTTTTTTTCCCAAGAAGACAATGGTAGCTCACTTTTGCAAGACCCTAAACTGAGGCAAAAAGAAAAAAAGGAAAGGAAAGGGAAGGAAAGGGAAGAAAAGGGAAGGAAAGGGAAGAAAGAGAGAAAGAGAGAAGGGTTACGTGCAACCTCAAATAAAATCAGTGCATGTTGGAGATAGAGGACACTAAGTAACATGCTGACATTTCACTTGGCTTTCTTACATAACATGAAATGAGGCAGGGTGAATCAGGCACTGAGCTGGGAAGCTATTTTCTATTCTCAGCTCTTCCCATAACTGGTATTACAGTTTTTGGCAAGTTTTTCACTTAAGAAGTTAAGTCTGAAGAGAAGTGTGGCTAAATGTATCCTTTGGCTAAGAGTAAATTTGAGTTGAAAACAAGAAGTTCAGGAGCTATCTTCAGGTAGTATCAAATACTCTTAAGTAATGATTCTGTGGGTTTAGAAAAAGGTGACATATTCTCACCTGAAATAATGATGAGTCCCCTCCATCTCTGCATTATTTCACTAATATGATCAGTCTAATGATCTAATGATGATCAGTCGCCAGAAAAATCCTGCGCTTCCACATTCTCTGGCTTGGACACGTCCTCATCCCCACATTGCTTGGTGAATGAAAATGGGCACACATATGGCACCCAGATGAGTGTGTCCTATTTCATATGCTTCTTTGCAGCATGTGGCAGACATAGTACTAAAACCTACAAGATGTAGAAAAATTCTCAAAAATGTAGGGAAGAAAAATATCTTCTTGGGACTGATTCATCCCACAGTTGAGAAATTCAGCAAGGACTCCTGAAAACCTTCAGCAGTTATGTTATTATTACAGACATATACAAATACAGAGTAAGATATCTTTTGTAGATTTAGCCTGTGTAAAGCCCTTTTACAACTGTTTTAATGCAATATATGAAGAGGGCAATCATTGTTTCCTACTTTAGGTAAAATTGACAGAAAAAAACTGTGGTGGTCTCCAGAAGGCAGGCTGTGGAAAGTGAAGTACCTATTAAATAAGACAGAGCTGAAATTTCCAGAAAACAAAGATTTTTAATCAGGGTTTGGAAGAGAATCCACAACCATCTCGGTTCTGTCATCCCCAGCAGAATCTTGTTCAAATCTTGTTCCTGTTCCAATAAACTTTTCCTTATTTATAGGAGTGAAACAGTACTGGCATGTGAGTCTGAGAGAACAATACTCATGACACAGCTTCAGAGATCTGGGAAGGCTTTATGAATAAAAAAGTAATTGTGAGCAGACAGATAACACAAATAATGCTAACAAGTGAAGAAAATTCTCTGCCTAAGCATAGAGATTACGAGGAGAAGTTAAATGTCACGAAATCAAGTGACATGCCTAACTCCATCTTGAGGGGCTCGGGGGCAGACTGAGTCATTGATGTTCCTGGGTATTCCTGAGTGATGGGTGAGGAACCAGAAGGCATAAAATAATGTGACTCCTAAACAGGTAGAAAAGGGCAGGAGGGAAAACATTGCTTGCATGACAAGCATCGCAGTGTAAGGTTTACAAGAAGGATATGATTCAGGGTGGTTTTACCTTGCACTGAAAAAGTATTTGGAAAAGTCTATGAATATATCTATGAAGATAAGAACAGGATCCTGAGGATCCTGAGAGCAAAAAGATAAATGTGCTCCCCAAAACATGTATTAAGAAAAATTTGAACAATTCTTCCTGGCTTGTTTATGGCTCCCAGGATTTACTTCCAACACATCTGCGTGTTTTGTTGGGTACATACTAGAAAGCCTCCTTAAGACTGTGCTACTATCAGCATCGGAGTACATGCTTGCCTTGTGCATGGTATCATGTACGGATGTAGTAGATCTGCACCACATGATATATACATACTCAATCAAAACAGCTCATATTTTGAGTATTTAATATTTAAAACAAGTTAACACAAGAACAACTTGTACCTCATGCATTATTCACAGTAATTTGATGCTTTGAAAAGTGAATATTTGATAAACTATGACTTGTTCATGGACTATTTGTAATCAGAAAGAGATGAAAATCATCAATACATTATTAATTACAAATTATTTGTTCATTTCTAGTATGAGGTTATCCTTGCCTTTGAGCTGCTTACTCACAAACAGATCTCTGAAGTCATCTCCAAAGTCAATTCTGGCAGCTCTGCCAACACAGGGGAGCACCAGAGATCATGGACGTACCTCACCCTTCCCTGTTGCACCAGTTCCATTCTTAGGAGCAGGGGAAATGTGAAGCTACCACACAGAGCAACATGAGGATGAGGAGAGAATACAACACTGGCCACCTTCCTCTTCTTCTTAGCATGGCTACCTGCATTTGTGCTGCTGTTCAGCCCATTGCTATCATTAGGGACCTGGACAGGCTTGACAATCTCATGAAGCTTAACACAGCCAAGTACAAGGACCTGCATGTGGGTAGGACCAAGCAGAGATACAAGCTGGGAGGAGAATGGCTTGAGAGAAACCTTAAGGAGAACTATTTGGGGGTGTCAGTTGATGAAAGACTCAATATGAACTGCAACATGCACTCGTAGCCCAAAAGGCCATCCAGGTTATATCAAGAGAAACATGTGCAGCAGGTTGAGTGAGGTGATTATGTCACTCTACTCTGCTCTCATGAGACCCCATCTGGAGTACTGCATCCACTTCCAGGGCCCACAACACAAGGTCATGGAGCTGCTGGAGTGGGTTCAGAGGAGAGCCGCAAAGATGACCAGGGGGCTGAACTACCTGAAGTACTCCTGTGAGGACAGGCTGAGAGAAGACTCTTCTCTTCAGCCTTGAGAAGGCTCTAGGGGACTTTATAGTGGCCAGCCACTAACAGAAGGAGGCCTACAGGAAAGCTGAGGAAGGACTTTTTACAAGGGTATATGGTGACAGGACAAGCGGAAATCACAGAACCACAGAATGGCTCAGGCCAGGGGTCATCCAGGCTTCAGAGTGTAGAAAGGGAAACTCAACTCTGGGTGCAGCAGTAGACAAACTGATGAGTAAGGAGCCGGACACTCTCCCACCTCTGTGTCCTGGATGCTAATGTGTACCTGCTGTGTCCAGAACAACCCCAGTCCTGAGGGTGCTCTGGAGAGTCCTTCAGCTGTACATTTCTTTTAAAGGACAAGGTGTTACATACAGTGATTCGCTCAGCAACAACTTGAAATAGCTGGGCATGGCATGCAATAACTGTGACATAATGATAAGCAGGTAGCTGCCAGCAAATTAATTACAATGGCCTGTTAAATTCACCCATATTGAGAATTTCAATCCCAAAGACTGATAGGAAAAGAATGTACACATTCAGAAATAAAGGTGCCATTCCCTTTCTGAACTGATGTTCTCCATCTGAAGCCATACAAGGGCTACCCTTCTATTCTTGGTACCAGCATAGATGCAAAAAGAATGTGGTGATGAATAGCATCTGTCCTCAGTACAGGATCTAAACAGAAATATATACAGAAAGGGATGTGAGAAAGGATGTGTGGCGAGGATGATGACTGTGAATTTTTAGGGTTGAATGTTTGAAAATACATAATGTGAAAACAAAACAAAACAAACAAACAAAAAAAAAACAGCAGACATATTAGATCTGTCATGCATGTAGGCATTTCTCTCCATACTAATATTTTCCAGAATGAAAGAGAGATTAATTTAAGAGTTACCTCTGTCTTTTCCAAGTCACTGTCTCTTTTTGCTTTCTGTCTTCTAAATCCCTTGGGGGTAAAGAGTAGCCATGTCTCAGACCTCTATCTTCATTAAACAAATCATGTTAGGACAGCATCAACAACTCGTAGAAAGAATTTTCATTTAAATGGTATCAGAACTTAAATTAAACCATCCATATAAATAAACAAAATACAAGCAGTCTTCACAATCAAAACTATACCTAATAGGTCTGCAAGTTGTATGTATTTCCTGACTTGCACACTTCAAATGCAAGTCCTTGTCTGGAAACTATGGATATTGGAGATCTAATACAGTCAACTCCTACAGAAACTCCTGCAGCCAACAAAGCTATCATTAATTCACCAGCTGTTTGCTTCACTCACTACTGAGCAGTACACCTTGAAAAGCAAGACTGGCAGAAAAAAAGTCACGTGGGCTAATTTTCTTTACGCAGATCAAGTCAACACATGAGTACGTGCCTGGGAGCAGCCAAGATAGGGGGACACACTCCTTCCTACCAGCTCTGCCACTGAGAAGCTAACTTCCAAGGAAAAAGCCAAGAAGACTAGACCTCTTCAATATTTTTCAGAGCTTGTCTCTCAGAGTCCCAGTGCTGCAGATAAATTTCCTAGGTACCTTAAAATATAATGAACCACTATTTATGTCAAGATTGTGTGATACGAAAAGTCAGAGATCAACAGAAAACTGAAAAGGTTATATTTTATTAGCACAATTGATATGATACAAAAGATAAAATGATCACTTATTTGCCATTTTGATGACAATATTTTTCAAATATGACTTGGTATAAGGATGGTTGTATATTCCACATATCTGTCACATACCACAGAAAGGCAGTCTATTCTGGGATGGACTGGAGATGGCATTCTGAATGAGCATTCCAGTCAGAAACATTATAATCTGTCTAATTTTATCTAATTACAACCAGTTCTGACATCTCCTTTTTGTATTAGTGTCACTATTTGACATTTAAACAAGGAAAAAGAGAGTAAGATTAAGTTGAGCAGCCCTTATCTTATGGAGCTCCCAGTGACATCTGTGATGTAACATCAGGAGTGATTATTATGATAGCAATTTATTTATTTATAAAGCAGTTCCCAGAAGAGCCTACTGGAAGGTCTGCTGCATAGCTCCACTGTAAAGCAGCTAAAATTTGACTGGACATATGTCTGCCTTAAAAATCTTGGCACTGAATTAAGTCTGGAGAGGAGTAATCTTCTCCTTAGATCTTAGTATTCACACAAGGATCAGTAAATGAGACTTAAGAAAAAAAAAAGGATACTAAGGAGAAGGGAAATTTACAAATAATTGTGTGAACATTGGCCAGAGGTTTTACCATCTGTGAAAAGACTGAATTTGCTTGAACTGTTGGAAGGAATTATTGAGAAACAATTGAGTAGCTTGTGTAACAGAGCTGATTTGTATCAAATTAATTATTATTTATTTCACAATATCATGTTCCAAACTTCTCCTAGCATAGTACTTCTTGTCAACTATAAGGTCTGATTAGAAATGGATGAATATCTCCATAAAGTTATTATAGAGATAAACATTACCAGAAATGTATTACTGCTTTTTTATTGACTTCCCAGATATAAATTAAGAAATAAATGCAACAATTAATGGTACAGGTTACTTACTTTGGGCACAACAGCTAGCAAATACCGTGCCAAAAAGTTACTGACTCTACAAAAGATAAGGTGTTAGACATGGGTTTGGTGGGTTCTCAGAAATTTATAGAGAAATATGTTGAAAAGAGTGGGATAATGTTCTTACTTTGAAGTTGGGAGAGACACTTAGGAAGCATGATTTCAAATTTAAGAAGTTTTCTGTTGTTTCAGTAGAAATATAAGTTGAACAGGAGTTAAGAATAAACTAGCTAATGGAAATGCAGATCTGGGAGCAGAGTTCACACATCTGGGATGTAAATAAAACTAAGAGAACTTAATGTATTCAAGCCAAGGAGGGGACAGGCAGTCATCATCCATGGCAGAAAAAGAACTGGCACATGAAATTGCAGATCCTGGAGCAAGTGTTTCTTGCAAATGTTTCAAGCTAAAGTAATGCTGCTTGACTACAAACAAACAAACAAACAAACAAACAAACAAACACATTTAGATATTGTACTTGAGGACATAGGAAAAGCACTTGAATGGCAAGATAATTAGTGTTATATAAAGCTCTAGACAAAAGACTGCAACAGAAATTCTCAGAAAGTAAAGCATGTTTGGACATGGAATGGATGGAATGGAGGTTAGGCAGAATGCCACAGAATGAAAAAAAAAAAGAAAGAAACTGAGACTGGGCATGTACAGAGAGCATACATTATACTATACTCTCTGTGCAAAGAGGCTATATAGAGTGCACTAAAAAAGTAAATATATTTGCATTTATGAATATATATGTCTATACATACATGCTATACATACATATATATATATGAGATAACACTATACAGATATACATTATTGTATAGCACTGTACTATATATATATATATACACATACATGGTGTAAGGAACAGCAATGCCATGAGACAAAGCCTCGGAAAGTCAACATCTACATACAAGCTTTTGCAGTTTTACAAGCAATATCAGTCAAAACAGAAGCAGATATGAAGTAAGACAACTGGCATGGCTAGGGGATAGAAGATTTTTTTGGGTGCAGAGACAAATACAGATTGGCTAGTTTTAATAAATAGAGACTAAAAGGGACTAGAGCTGCCATTTATAAATACTGCAAGGAGGAGAAGTGCTGTTTAAGCTAAATGATAGTGTAAGAAGGAGACCAAAGGATACCAAATGGGTATAAATAACCACAGGCTAAAAATCAAAAGGAAGCTTTTAGCTGTATGAGAACTGACCCTCTTCAACAGACTTCTAATAGAAAAAAATGGGAGCTAGAAATCTAACTAGTTCTAGGATGGCTCAGGATAAATTTGGGATCTTTTTGTGAGAGCAAAGGATCTCCCTTCGTGAGGGTTGCAGAGAAGCAGGGCACAAAGTGGAGCCCTGAGCTGCCATGTGCTGTTGTCTCCCCATGAGCGGTGACTTCCATTTGCAGCAGAGGGCAACTTTGAACCGATAGAGCACAAAGTTCTAATATTAGCAATTTCCATTTTCCAGCTACAGCTAATTTCTTGGTGGGCATAGAAAGCAGACTAAAAAGGCTGATAAAGTGTCAGTAGTGTTTATTTCAGATTTACTGTTTTTCAGAGTCCCTGACAATCACTGATGACTGTGTTTACATGTTTTTTACTATGTTTTAGGCAAGCAAATATACAAACACCATAATTTTCTGCTCTTGAAAGATGAATCTACTTTAGCTAAATCATGGCATGAAGTAGTTCCAAACTTTCCAGCAATTACTATCAATATCTTGTTCCTTTCCTGCTTAAAGCACAGAGCACCATGAGGTGGTCCTTGCCTCTAATGCTACCATCCAAAACCTGGAAAGCCCAGGCTGAGGTCATCCAGCATGGCTGCATCATCACAGCAATGCTCTGGCTCTGCCGTGCAGTCCATGCACAAGCCTCTACTCCTTTCGGCCCAGGATGCAAATTGTAACAGCTCATAAGACCAATCAGATCTCTGCCAAAGGTGATTCAGGATTGGATGTGGTGTCTGTGTATACTGATGACAAATATGAAGGTCTATAAGTGCTGATGATAACCTCAAATATCCCGTGTCTGTTGTCATGTTAGAAAATATGGAATTCCATGTGGAAGAGGAACTGCCAGCGGCCAAGAGTGTCCTACACCAACACTATGAAGCTGCACTTGCAGAGGTCACCTTGTGCCTATTCTGCTGTTAGAGGTAACTATGGCTGTATGTTCAGAACATTTCATCAATTCACTTAGATAATTCAACACTGCTAGTGCACAGTGTGGAATGAGAATGACTCCACCCCCACCTCCTTCCCCATACACAATATTTTCATTTCACTCCTGGCACGGAAGACTCTTTTTATCTAGTCTGATGTAGTTGAATTCACATATCTTGTTAAATCTTACCTACTGACTGGCATTAAATTGTAACCAACTAAATAGATAATACCTAGCAATACTGTTTCTTCATTTTGCATAATAATTTATTTAAAATAAAAAAAAAATGTGATTGTTCAAGCTTACAACTTTCAATTGTCAGAGTATTTCTGTAATTCCTCGAATTAAAAATTGTCACTTGCATTATGCTTCTGAGTGGGGGAAAAATACAGTTTCAATTTTCATATTTTTTAGCATTGCAAGGAAAGGTCTCATTTGTTGTCATATTCTATCCTGTCCCAGAATCAATAAATATTTTATGTATTTAATGCATTTATCAACTCTTCTATATAAAAAGTACTGAGGAACCTATGCAGTGGTATCAAAGATGTCTCATGCATTAATAGAGTCTGAGCAACTTCCTGGATTCTTCTCCACCATGAAATTTACATCATGTCTATCAACTGAGCAAGAAGGGACAACTGCTCCCTGCTCTCTAGGGTAACAGTGCACTGGTTTTTTTAAGTGTGAAGGAAATAGATATCTCAATATGAAATTCCATAGGACCAAGTCATCTAATTTATAAATACCATTCAAAAATGTAGTTCTGATTTTATTCACTGGAAAATATGTATTTATAAAATATGTATTTTAAAAAATTATATATTTATAAATAGTTTTTTGTTTATATTTTTTAAATATATTTTTATATTTATTCATACTGTTTTCTATTTGTATATGTAAAAGCAAGCATGTATAAATACAGGGAAGATAATCTAACGCTGTGCTAATGAAATCCACTAGCACCACTACAGTGGAGGCATCCTCAATGGAGACGAGAATCACAACATTATCTCAGAAGCACAGGATGATCTTGAGGATGACTGCAGTAGAATGAGGATTAAATTTATTGTGAGAATGAAGGTCATCTGCTGAGAGACCACTGACAGGAATTTTGACCAAAAAAAAATAATGTATGGGCTCAGTGATCAGGAACAAAATAATAGAAACAAAGATGCCTTATTAATGTTTGAAAATCAGTGGTTGAAGACTACCAAACAGTAAGGTGCCTGCCTTTGTGAAACATGGCAGAAAGGTGTTCAGTGTCTTTAGCAGAGCAAGTGAAGGCTAAGGAAGATTGTCATCTGTGCATATGAACAGATAAAGAAATGCTTTTTAAGAGAAGGGACAGTGTTGGGGCAAGAACTAATTTATGAGATCAACACAAATACACATAAGATGGAAATAAGGAGTCTTGCTTCTGAGCGAGCAAGGTGGTTAAACAATCTTCCAATAAATATAAGGGTGATGAGAAAACAAATATTTCAAGAGTGAACTATTATATAGAATGATCAACGACACTACAGTTTAGCAAAATTGCGCAGCACTGAAAATTGCTGTTCAAGAAAGATCAGAGACTGGTGTAAGAAAACTATTGTAAAGAGGGAAAGAAACCATAAATGTCTGAAAGTAAAATAGTAAGATTCTTTGTTGCTCTAACCTGAAGAAAGCTACCTGGAAGTTTAATCTTGAGTTTTAATTTGAAAGAGATACTTCAGGCATTCCCATTTATTAGATCCTCTTGTATTAATTATCTTCTGTAATATTTACTAGTGTATTTTAAGAACTGTTTATTTCATTAATTGCAAAGTTTTACCCTTTTAGATTCCAGTCAGTCGTATGGTCAGATGGAAAAGGAGAGCTTGGAACAGAAAATAAGTATCTAGACTGCATTATTTTTGATCATTATTTTTAAAAGCGACCTGTAAATAGGTTTTCATATTGTGTGTGTCAACCATTAGAAACAGATCTCATAAATCTATTCCTCCATTTTTCCAAGTGGCACACTTAGTTTTTATGTTCACATAACAGTGATAGGGACTGTTGCCATGATATTAAATATTTTAACTGTTTGACAATCCTTTTGTCATTTTGTCATCTCTCCCCTTTTCTTTTAGATCTAACATCACTTCCATTTAATTTGTAGTAATCTCTTGCCTTGGGCTATTTCATCCAACCAAGGGTTCAAAATCCTTTAAGTCTTCCACTGCCACAGTTTGACCCTGTAATTCAAAGTTTTGAAGTCCCTTCAAGCTACCTTTGCTGTAGTAGCAATGCAAAATCTTCATAGAGGGACTGAGAGTAATGTAAAATTTCTCTGAATAGTCCCCACAAGCTTGAGGAACTGGTGAGAGGATGGAAATCTCCATCTCTTACATGCAGAAGGAGAAGATGAGTCCACTGTCCAGTTTGCATAACCGAATCCTACAATGCACTGACCGGCTCTTCCTCACTGCTCTATTTTTTTCTGTGCTTCTCGGAGGAATCGTTTATTATGATTTATTTAATAGTAGGAAACAAATGAAGATATGCTTATTTAACTTGGACTTAGTTTAGATTCCACAACCATTACTAAACTCTTAAAAGGCTACCAGGTGGTGTTCTGCAGGGCCTGGCCTCTAGCTGCACAACAATTTGTCATCATCTATCTTCAGTTTTCACAAAATAAAACCCCATTGTGAAAAATCAGAAAAGGTGAGAAAAAGAAAGTGGTGATGAGAATACATCAAAGCTGACTTGCATGAAGAAAATGTAAGAGGAGTACAAACTAGTTTGTACATACACTGTTGTCATTGGCTTTTAATTTTAACTGGCCACATACTTTTGCTTTTTGTGTCCCAATGCTCAGAAGCTAGGAAGTGTCATTTTGCTATAAAAGTTTCACAGAAAGGTTTGTGAAAAGACGGTCATGCAAAACAGTTTTATTGGGTTATGTTACGTACTGAAAGCTATGACACTGGGGACAGAGAAACCCTAAGACATGACCTTTATTTACTTCAATAAAGACTAAACCAGTAGATGGTAAAATTAATCTTTAACATCCATTTTCAGAAGCTATTTAGGTGTGCAATTGTTTGTAATATGCCATCACTGGGAACCTGCTACAATCATATTTCAGACTATTGGGCCATGGGGCTTTTTATTGCACCCTGACGCATCACCTGACCTATTTCTCAACAGTGAACAGAGCATGTGTTCTCTGCATCTTCTCAACTCAGGAACGTATTTCCTGTCATCACCCCTATGTGCCTGCTGTTGCCTGAGACTGTTCCCATCGGCTGTGCTGGGTAACACATGGGAATAAAAGGAAACCAGGTACTAAGGGAGGGGGCTTGGCTTTCCCAATCAAATCACTATATCTCTATTATTTTTTTGTAGGATTTGTACATGCTATTCAAATTTGTGTAGCTAGAAAGAAAGGGAGTTCCTCATTAAAGGAAATTGGAATAAATAATTAATATAACATTATGAAAATAACCCTGGGGGAAAAAATAAAGGTTTAGAAGTAAATGTAATAGAGCACAGCTTGCTGTCCTCTAGTCCCACTGGCATGGCAATGGCAGGATTCCACTAAATACATATCCCCACAGTCCCTACTTTTGTTATGCTGTTCCTACAGTCATCATAATACCCAGGTAAAATCTGATTTTCTCTTTCATTTCATTTTCATTTTCTCTATCAGGTTTAGCAGAAGACAAAACAATTAATTAAAATAGCATAACACAAGACTTAAACATTATTTATGCCCCTAATTATCTCTTAGTAGTGAGCATTTTAGTCTCTGTATGGTCAGAACATTAATTATCTTCATAAATACAAAAAGTTAAGTAATAAGCACAGAGGGCTACAGGATCACCGTAATGATCAAGCTTAAATGAATATATAAATTTTATTAACGGATGCTTTATACAAATCCATATACTATAAATCAAACAAAAAATCTATTTCCATCCTCTAAGACTGCAAAGAAAAAGCTTTAAAATTATTGAGGATAATTTTTATTAAGTTTAAAACTCCTTTTTTGCCGTAATGAGACTGTTATGGGGATAATTGAATCTGGTTTGCCATGAGGCACCTCAGCTTGTTAAATAAGTTAATAAATGACTACACATTAATCAAAATGACAAAGCTATGAAGAGCTGAGGATGGAAGACAATTCTGCTGATAGTATTAATTAGTATTTAATTAGAAACTTAGGGGCCATAAATAAAAAAAAATCACGGGGAGACACTTATGCAAATTGCCTTGAAAGTGCAGTGGAGTTGTATTTGCTTTCTTAAAAAAACACAGTAGCCTTCTTTCCGCACTTCCTTCCTTTTTCTTTTTTCCCTCTTTCCCCACTGTTCATAGCAGAGTTGCAGTGACATCACATGGATAGAAGCAAGTTTATGTTGTTCTTCTTTTTCCCAGTTAGAGAACTGTGTTTTTCACTCTCTTGCAGGGAAAGGTGTGGGTTGTTTTTTTTTCTAGATTTCTGATTTCTGGAACAGCAGAAAGAAAGAAAAATTCAAAGAGAGAAAAGGGGAGAAGATCTATATCTGGTGTTTTAATCAAGATGTACGCCACCGTGCTCTAAGGAGGGAAGCACTGATGTCACAGCGATGCTGACACTGTGCACTGCCATGTCTCCCACTCACAAGTGAGAGCCCCGTGCACTGTCTTACATTATAGAACAGGAGTAGCATTTACCATTATGGCCCTTTGCCTTTTCTCCCCATATGTTAATTGTTTTAAAACAGACAGTTCCTGGTTGCAAGAGAAATAATATATACTTCTGGTACTTATCTCAGGCTGTTTCTTTGTGGAGCAGACCTTATTGTTGAATTTGCACAAGGAGGTTAACTACAGCAAAACTGCTTTTTCTGTTCAACAGTCTGCTTCTGTCAGGGCTCATTCATGGGTGAACATGACTGACTGAAGCCAACATTATTATCCACAACCGACAAATGTCAGACCTCCAGTTCAATCAGCACCTTCCTTAAGATAAGCCAGGAGCCAAGTGTTTGAAGTCGTGGGACGATAAAGTGGAGAGAGAAAATCAGGGTCAAACTGATGCAATTCTTTGTGTATAAAAGGGTTTCTGCCTAATAACACAGAGCTCTTTTTACTCTCCAAACACATTAGACCTTAAATAGGGACCTGGCCTTTTAGAAAATGTGTGATTGACATGAAAATGCTGAAGGTTTTTAAGGTGGCTTCTCTAGCCATTTCTTTCCAAGGCCGTTTATTAAGATGAACAATATAAGTCTAAGATGAAATGCACCTGATACCCAGGGATTCTCGGTTATAAGATGAGCCCAGCGATGACATAGAGTTCAATCTTCTTCTCCTTTTGTTTTATATTTGTTTAACAAATCATGTGTATCCGTTAATAAAATTAAACCTGAGAAATGAGTAAGGAGTAGTTTCTTTCACTAACACTCCCAATTCCCATTGCTAATATAGAGCACTGAGTTCCTGAATATATTTATTTACATTAAGTCTCCATAGAACACATCAGTTAACACAAATATTCCTTCAAAATTACCAGCTGCTTCTGCACCACAATACCTATCAGATCTGAATGTAATAAGATATTTTACTGAACTTCCAATAGAAAAAAATGCTGAGCAGTAGTCACTTAAGACTCAAGAGAAATTTTGATACCTTCAAGAATTAGCACACCAATTTTTTACATATTTCCCTTATTCATCCCCGAATTAATAAGCCCTGGGGTTGCATATGATCTATCTTTATTTTTCTCTCCATAGATGGAGACAGATCTACATATTTCAATAATCACAAAGGGTTGTTTTTTTCCTCCTTTGTCTCTCATTCCCCTATCACTCAGTGTATTCATATATGACTCCCAACCCAGATATATATCTTTTTCTCCAGTATTGCACTAAAGGCCACATCATGTGGACTGTGCACTGTTTTTGAGGTGATGTTAATATTTTTAAAATTTTCCGATGAATCAATAAAGCAAGATAACATGTGCACTGTTGCCTTTTGTATTGCAGGAGCTGGTCTTCTTTGGCCCTTCCAGCCCTGACCGGTCCCTGCCAGTCAGCAAGTCTGCAGAACTATGGGAGGACAGATCTACAGGAGGAGCTAAAGTTGGTGATGCTGTACTCCCATTGCCTCTCAGACCCTATTTTCTCCCATAAATGGGCAGAGCCTTAGGAGAGAAACAATCAAGAAGGGAGAGCACCCTGTGGATCTTTCCAAAAGCACTTGAGCTGCTCTGTCTAGCTCTCTACTCATACCAGCCTCAGCACCTTGGCCATCCATACATTCCCAGTGATCTTACAGGTTATGTGTAGTGTGGTCAAATACAGATTATTATGCAGCATGGGAAACCCACATCAAGACATACAAGAACTAAGGTGCACTCGACCAAATCCCCAGTTTCCCAGAGGGTATCAAGTTTGCAACCAGAAGAAACAGCTGCACTTTACTTTTCACTCAGAGGGTGGTGACACACTGGAGCAGGTTGCCCAAGGAGGCTGTGGATGCCTCATCCCTGGAGGATTCAAGGCCAGGCTGGATGTGGCTCTGGGCAGCCTGGTCTGGTGGTTGGTGACCCTGCACATAGCAGGGGGTTGAAACTAGATGATCTTCGAGATCCTTTTCAGCACCAGCAATTCTATGATTCTGATTCTATGATTCTATGATTCAGTGGCATGAGTTCTTTGCAGACAAAGCGTTTTGGAAATTTCCCTCCATCTTTGACTATAAGCTTGCATGCTCAATAACTGTGCTTCCTCTAAAAGATTTAGTGTATCTGTTTGCTTCTCGGTCAACAAAGGTTTAACATCTACCATACTCTTGGTCAGTTAAGGAAAGGGTTTGTATGTTGTGGAAGAGCAGTAGCAGGATGAAGGGCTTGGTCCCACAGCTCTGTAGGAGGCAAGAGAGTTTCTGTCTCCTGGGATCATTCTGGGTATCTCCATCGCAATAAAGGCCTTTGGGAGAGGCACATTGCTAACAACCATCACTGTAGTACACTTCAGCATGCAACCATAAACACAAGCTAATGGATATTTTTGGTTCATACTAGCAGTGTCCAGTGTATTGGAAAATTGCACTTGGACCATTTTTCAGAACAATAATTCAGCTAACCTTTCCCAAAGAGCAGCCAAAACTTTGACGATTACACCAGACACACAACATAAATACAATACAGTACTTGTGTCTTTCCGTGTACACTGTCTTTATAGCACTCTCAGTTGAAGTGGTCCATGATTTAGGATCTGTGTGCAAGCACAGGAGTCTTTGGGAATATTTGGAAGTCTGTCTTTCTAGTAGTGAGTCCCCAAACTGTACTTTTCTTAAAAATTACATGGAATACCCAGATAATATTTCATTGCATGATTATCAGGTCTTCTCAAGTTAACTGCAGCAAATAGATGCTTAACAAATACAACTCTATTATGATTTTTATGAAACTGCAAACTTTGAGTCCATAGCCTCAATATAGGGGAAAGAAGGAAAGAAAGATGGAAAAGAAAGATGAAGGAAGGGAGGAAGGGAAAGAGGGAAGGAAAACAGATGAAGGAAGGGAGGGCAGAAAAGATAGAAAGAATGAAAGGAAAAGAAAGAAAGAGACAGGAAAAAACAAAACAGAGCACTTTCTATATGTAGGTTACTACTTGGGCAGTTTGCTGCAAGCATTATATTAAACTTGCTTTCAAAAGTGAAACATGACACATGCTTTTCTTGAGCTTTATGTATCAGATTGATGGTTAAAGGATTCCAACTACCTTTCTAGACCCAGAAAACTTTTCAGTGTATACTGGAATTTGGCAAGCACCTATGGTTTTAAAATTGCACAGTGGAGCAAATATCATCTCATGCACAAGGAATGTAATTGCATATGAAAGTGTATGCCCTTCCTTTTCATTTGTTCATGCCTGCTTTGATGTATTTAAGTTTTATTCTCATGGGCATGGGAGGATGAAAGCAAAATTTGGAGTGTTACAAAAAAGTTGAAGCAAGAATCAATGTAGTTACTCAAGTTCTGCTGTTTTCTTTAGGCAAGTGGTAGAACCACATCTGGGTACCAAACTAAGCCAAATCTGCTTTTATACAACCACACTACGTTTAAGTTCACCAGGGCTCATTAGCTTCATCTAGCAGAAGGTCTGATAGACTGATCTCTAAACCTTCAGAAGGAAGATGGGACAAACCACATGTGGGCACAGCCCTTGCATCACAGCTGTGCCATTTCCTGTTTATACCAGGAACTGACCTGAGGGAATGTTTCAACACTATGCAGTGATGCTGGGGAAACTGAAGTACTAAAAATGGGCCATTTCAGTTAATGCTTTTGTATTTTTTCCAGGTTTGAATGAACAAACTTTCATAGTACTCTTTAGAAGCAAGAAGAATGCAGTGTCTACACGTGCAGCTGCATGGTGATGAGAGATGTAAGGGCACTGTGACAGTTCTGGAAGATCTGTGTGTCCATTTGCACCCTCTCTTGCTCCATTACACAACCATGTCTGCATTCCTGTCTTAGCCAAGAAAGTCATCCTTTTTCTCTCCTTTAGCAACTGTCAGGAGACACAGGTCAAGGTGATGTAACACCAGTCAGTACGCGAAGCTATTGTTCATATTTACTATTTTGTTCTCTGATTATTCCTTATGCCGTGAGCAGTGTGAATTTTTGTCTGAAGGCTGAACAAGAGCACAGAGATGAGACGTAACACAACCACAGCATACCAAGCCTGAGACTGTTTTGATGGTATGTTGATATTAATAGTTTTCCCACCATTGTGATGGAATATATGCTGAATTTATATGTATTTGAAAACTGATATGTATATATAAATATACATGATATATGTACTTGTTTATATATACATTTATATATGCATATATACAAATACACACCTGTCTTGTATCTTTTCCATTTTCTTTTTACATAGTCCTTTTCCACCCATGTAATTGCACATGCTCCGTAAGCATGCACAGAAAAGGGAAAAGGAGCCCGAATCAGCTCACAAAATGGATTTCAAGCTCCTGCACCTTACCGTATCACTGCATTTTACAGTGTGATGCTTGATGTATTGCCAGACAAGACAAAATATTCAGGCAAAGACTGGAAGAGAGCAGGTGATGACATTCTGGGTGAAAATATCTGAGCTGGATAGAAGAACATTAGAAAAAGAGAAGAAAAAGAAAAGGGAAAAAAAAGAAAAAAAGCAGGAGAAAATTTGTAGAGGAGTAAGGTCCCATAAATCACCCCAAATTGTCTTTTCTGGAGGCAAGGGGGCTTTTCATGAAGTTGCTGGGGGTTTGTAGAAAAGCGAGTTTACTTAGAGGATCAAAAACAGTGTAAGTAGTAAAAACAGTAGTAAGCCTGCCTTGAGAGGAGTGATTTATTGCAGCTGGAGGCTGGAGGGAGACAGTGCTTCCAGGTGAGGCCTGTTGGCTGTGACACACCTCAGTCACCAGGACACCACATCCTGCCCTTCACAGAGCATCCACCCGTGGGTAAGGAATTTCCCCAGTAGTCTCAGATCAAAACTAAAACACGATACAGAGGATCAAATGCAGTCACAAAAGCTCCTGGTACAGCTTGTGATAATAAGTATGGTGTGAATATATCAGAATAAACTTTTACATTAATCCCCTCTTTGTTGTTATGGGGAAGGGAAGAAAGAGTAAATGAGATAAATCTCACCATCCTGCCTGTACTCCTGTGCCAATATCGATGACTTCTCATGGCTACACAGGTTAAACTGGGGCATGGAGTGGCTGCTTGGAGGGAACAAAGGTTTCATTGTGTTTTCCTCCAGAACCACTGGCCTCACGTGTATGGGAAGATAATCTGGTCCATTGTAGGCATTGTGGGACAGGTTCCAGTCCTTCTTCATGTCCCCACTGCTGCAATGGGAGAGTTTGATATTGCACACATTCAAATTTACTGCAGTGATGTGTGTTTCACCACTGTTACAGCATATTTCTGTAGTGGAACCACCAGTAGTCAAATCAGTGTCTCTCCTTTCCCTGGTTCAAGCAGCCAGCTTGGGAAGAACAGAGCTTTCCTGATGTAGATTCCCACCAGATGTATTTTACAATACTGAAGAGCTCATTAGCGAGAAGTGAGAGCAAACTCTTATACCTTTGAAGACAAACAATGCTTTTTTAAACCACATCAAATAGAAATGCATTTGAGTAACACCATCTGCACTTTCTAATTTTGTATAAGCTCTCAAGGTGTCTTGCTGTGGGCCCCTCTATCCTAATAGGTGGTCTGAGGTCCAGACACTTTCCAAGAATAATCTATTAAAAAAGAACTAGAAATGTCTTTCTTTTCTAAATACTATCCTGAATGCCATTTCATAAGTTTTTTCACCTATGAAATGAGAATGTTATTTTCTTCACAACCTATTAGGGCTCCTTAATGAATGACTGTGAGTGTATTTAGCTACACATTGTAAAGTATTATTGCATTAAGAACATTCCATTAAATGTACTGCTGTTCCATTTTTAGGCCTCTTTTTCTCCATCAGACGTCTCAAAGTATTATAAATAGAACTCATCCTATCATCAGTTGAGACCACTTCATTTAGTTCAGCATTATCCATATAAGTAATGGGGAAGGGATCAGAAAGATTCCAAAGAAGTCAGTGTAAAACTCAATAGCTTTCATAAAGAATAATGTCTTTTCTATATATATTTTTACAATATTTCTGCAGTAACACAGAATATTTCTATTTTATTGTTCTATGTGAAGATTAAAGAAAAAAACAACTGCATGGACAAATTATCATGTTCTGTACAGTTCTGAAATGTTTTGCCATACAAGATGATCAGAACAGCTGAAAAACACAGTTTTGAAAGGATGATAAAAATCAATGATAGCAGTGAGAAATTAAAATTGATTGAGAATTTGCTGATATGGGGAATCCGTCTACTAATTCTATTAATTCCATTTGATTATGTGGGATCTTGTACATATGTTTATATCAATGTGAAAACATTGCTGTGGATATGAGGCTTGCCTGCCTCCATTTTTTTATTCTCTTGTGAAAGATAATTCTGGCAAATGGTGACACACAGTTATCAGTGGAGATATTACTTCACCAGGAGACATACCCAACACATCATTCCTCACGTTCCTCACTGAGATCTGGCCATGGGAGAGGCACAAGCCAGCAAGCCTTCTCCTTTCCCAGGTGGCTGTGGTCCCACATCCCATCCCGTGTAGGCACGCTTGTGCCAGCCAAAATCTGCCATAGAGGGGATCTGCAGGTTCCAGAGGGAGCTGGAGCTCCCCGTGTTCGAAAGGGATAGGCTCAGAAATGCTGGGAAAGTCTTGGAGGGCTTTCCTTCAATAAGGAACTTGTTCTGGAGCAATTCTGAACTTTCTGAGGTTCAGCGGCACAACTCTGTTTTATGCACTGTGACATAATGAACTTGCACACAATGAGGAACTTTTCTCTTTCACACATAATACAAAATATCACATCATAACTTCTATCCTTCTCTTCCAGAGAAATGAGGTCAATAAGACAAAGCTTATAACCAACTATAGGAGCTTAGGGGCAAGCTATATCTAAATTTCCAGGAGAAATCATTGCTTCTTGTGGGACACGCCAGCTTTATATATATTTAAAATACCACACGTGGCCTTTGAGAAGAAGGCAATGCAAGTACTATAGAAGAACATTATTCTACAATATTTTGTGCTGGTGAAGGGTGTCACATTTAGAAAAAAATGCAGGGGATTTTTCAGCCTGTTGAAAATTTTCCTGAGACAATCACCAACATCTCAAATTCTCCAGCAAAGATGTAAAGATACAGACTGCTAATAAGCAGTTAATAAAACCACTATTTTTATTAATAAAATTACTATTTTATATTAAAAAATAAAAAGGCAGAAGGCCAATTCTCCATACTTAAGAATGTTCACGCAAGCTCACCTCACCACTATGGTCAAAATAATTTTGTTGCTAAACTCTCTCTCAAATTATTTTCAGGGACAGTTAATTATGGAGCTGCTTTTAAGTATCTCTTTCTTTCTTGTCATTAAACCACCCTGCTTCCAAGTATTTGCAGAGAGTGCTGCTTCCCTTTCTCTGCTGGTGAAGGTGAGGAGATGGGAACCCATTCCTCCAGGCAGAGTAGCTTTGTTGAAGCAGTCCTACAACTTCCCTCTTAACAACTCCTCTCTAGATGCTTGTACTAAACATGTGAGAGCAAAACTACACGCACATTTCCAGAAGGGATTTCTTCAGTACTGTGTCCTCGGGCAAGTGCGAAGACAGATATTTCCCTCACTTTAGTGATAACATGCAGGGCTGCACTTTTTTTTACAGATCCATATTATTTGTGGTTACCTTAAATTCAGCAAAGTTCCTCAGGACTTTCTTCTGTTGCCAGTGATGAATCTTATAGCAGATTTTTTTTTTTTTCCCCTCAGTGGATGTGTGACCCTGTCTGTGCAGTGGCAAATCTCACACCACATCTGTTACTCCCATCCACATTTCACCTGCTCCTTTCTATGAGATACCTTCACCTCCTTCATTGCCAGTGGTGTTTCTACACCTCCAGAAGCCACCATCTAGCTTAGTGTAATTCCTCATTCCACATTTGGACAAAGAATATCTTTGTAAAATGGAAAGAGAGGTTGAGGAAGCCTAGATGGCTGATTGCATTCATACACTCCTTTTCATTCCTATATTCAGCACTGTCATAAGCACATAGCTCCTGCATCTCCTCCTCTGCTGCATTAACTTGCATTCTTTTCTTCCTACATCCCCCACTCAAGCAGACTTTTGTCACCAAAATGATGGCTATTAACATAACTTGGAATTTATATTTTTTCTATGCAATCAAAGCCTACAAGCAATATCACAGAAGCCATTTAGCATACAAAATCTAGGGAAAAACATCTTTCTCCTATGCTGGAGAAAAAAAAAAAAGCCAAAAATCTATACTCAACCTCTCTGCTTCCTCATTTATATTTCAGATATGTTTAAAGGGGAAAAAAAAAAAAAAAAAGTCAGCTGCTGCATACAGTAAGCCACAGTCAGCTAGCATGATAGGTTCCATAAAGTTAGTGATCCCACTAGGAATAAAGCAAGTCTGGAAAATGCAAAGTGAGGATCTTGCTTTCCAGGGTCAGCATTTTGCAACCATGCCAGGTTGACGGAGTAATCCTGGCAGCTAAGAGCAGAAGGAGTGTGGATCTGAGCTTCCCATAAAGCAAAAAGCAAAGGGAAGGAAGACTGGAAACTGGGAACTTTTGCAGATAGAACTGCAGTGCCAATTGCACATGCACCTTCATCACATATGAAAGCTAAGCTGGAAGCACCTCTTTTTTCACCTCCATTCACTCAGACAGGCACAGCTATATCAGCTGTAGTGTGGGCTATTGATGGTCAGGGCTTCTCTCCAGGATCAGTTACCCTTCCCAGATCATAGAATCACAGAATGGTTTGGGTTGGAAGGGACCTTTAAGGTCACCCAATTCCAACTCCCCTGCTAGGGCAGGGACATCTCCCTCTAGACCAGATTGCTCATAGCCCCATCCAGCCTGACCTTGAACAACTCCAGGGAGGGACATCCACAACTTCTCTGGGCAACCTGTTCCAGTATATCACCACCATCACAATATAGAATATCTAGTTAAATCTACCTTCTTCCAGTTTAAAGCCATTTTCCCTTGTCCTGTCACTATGCGTCCTTATAAAAAGAAGTCCCTCCCCAGCTTTCCTGTAGGCCCTTTCTGGTACTGGTTGGCCACTGTAAGGTCCCTAAAGCCTTCTCTTCTCCAACTCTCTCAGCCTGTCCTCACAGAGAATGTGCTTCCTATCCCTCCTCTGGACCTGCTCCAACAGCTCCATGTTCTTCTTGTACTGGGGGGCCCAGAACTGGATGCAGTTCTCTGGGAAGGGTCTCATGAGAGCAGAGTAGAGGGGCAGAATCACCAGTCTTGACCTGCTAGCCACTCTTCTCTTGGTACAACCTAGGTTATATGGTTGGCATTCTGGGATGCAAGTGCATATTGCTGGCTCACAGAATCATAGAACCATAGAATGGCCTGGGCTGGAAGAGACGTCAAGGATCAACAAATTCCAACCTCCCTGCAACACGCAGAGCTGCTAACCTCCAGATCTGGTACTAGACCAGGCTGCCCAGGGCCCCATCCAACCTGGTCTTGGATAACTCAAGGTAGAACACAACCTCTCGGGGCAGCCTGCTCTAGCACCTCTCCACTCCCTCCATGAGGAACTTCCCCCTGATATCTAATCTTAATCTCCTCTCCATCAACTTAAAACCATTTCCCCTTGTCCTGGTGTTATCTACCTTTTCAGAGTCGATTCCCCTCCTGTTTGTAGGCTCACTTTAGGTACTGGAAGCCTGCACTGAGGTCATCCTGCAACTTTCTTTTCTCCAGGCTGAACAAGCCCAGCTCCCTCAGCCTGCCTTCCTAGGAATCGTAGGATCAGAGGCTCCAGCCCTCTGATAATCTTTGTGGCTCTTCTCTGGACCCTCTCTAACAACTCTGTCTTTTTTGTATTAGGGACTCCAGACCTGGACACAGTACTCCAGAGTACTCCTCACAAGAGCAGAGTAGAGGGGGACAATCACCTCCCTGTCCACATTGGCTACCCCCTTTCTGATGGAGCCTAGGATACCATTTGCTTTCCAAGCTGCAAAGCACACTGCTGGCTCACATTAAGCTTTTCATCCACCAAGACCCCCAAGTCCTTCTCTGCAGGGCTGCTCTCAAGGATTGTTCCTTCCAGTCTGTATATATGCCTGGGATTCCTCTGGCCCAAGTGCAAAACCTTGCACTGTGCTTTGTTGAACTTCACTAGGTTCACACGGCCCCAGCTTTTGAGTTTATCATGCTCCTTCTGGATGACATCCCTTCCTCCTGCAGTCTTTTCTGGTCTTTTCTGGGTCCTTATAGTCCATGCATGTTCTGTTTTCCATAGTTACGTGATACCAGGATCAATGGGAACCACAGTCATTGACAGCAGACCAGAGTATAACAGGTCTGACACAAAAGGAGACCAGTAATGAGATCTCTGCATTTCATATTTAACTGTTTAGCATTCTTTGTCATGCGCTTGTGCCGTTTTCTCCTGTTACACAATGGTTAACTTCACAGAATAGATTACATCAAACAAAAATGACTTTGCCTATAATTAACCAGTAAAATGTATATACTTTCTCCATATCCATACACACATACAGCAAATGGCGTAACAAAGGGCACAAAGCACTCTGTGTTTTTCATTAGATGTGCTACTGAAAATAACACTTTGAACAAAATGAAAGGTAATGGCATAGGAAAGGAAAACGAACAAAAAATCCTGCTGTGCTGTGCAAAAACACAAAATGTCAAGGAACAATACTGACCAAAACAAAATTCTGGAAGTGAGAACTTACAGAAAAATTTAGATAAACTTTGTGCCATTGTTGTATTTTTAGTATACAAACCTGAAATAGGTGCAGATTAAAAAGTGCTTGTTCCATAGCATGATCATCCGAAGCCCTTAGTGCTATCATAATTGTGGAGTATTTGTGTACGAAATGTAACAGAAAGAACAATCTTGCATTCCATATGGTTTCATATCCAAATGATCTGCCTATTTATACTAGCAGTGCTTGGGGACAAAAAGAAAAAAAAGCTTGAGGAAGAAAAGAGAAGAAAAATCTGTCTGGGTATTTTCCTCCTATTGTGTAGGGTTTATTTGAATGATAGTGTATTGTGGCACACAGCAGAGGATTTTGTGCCTGGAATAAAGAATTTCCTCATAGCATAAAATACCAATGCTAACCTTCAACAACCATTGAGAAAAAGACGTTAAACACTATAGTGATATAGCACAGCAGCAGAGAATTTCATATTAATCGTATAATGTGATGCTAAATGCCCTGCTGTCATCATTTGTGACACTAATGTAGAGCTGCTAAGCTTTTCATTTTCAGCATTGATAACTTTTACTGAATTCATATGTAAGTACTATAAATAAATTCCAGAATAAAATATGCCAGGAAAGACCCTTTCCTTTAGAAAAAGAAAGCTAATATTTAAGTCTTAAACAGACTGTTTTCTTCCTAAGGCCTTTGCATAAAATACACAAACATCTTACCACAGGCTAATCTGAGATGTGAACAAACAGGATACTGCTGGCTGCTCCAATTCATGGGGTTGCTCTAAGTCCAGGGCAAGTGTACGCCAGCTTCTTGCTCTCCTCTCAGGGGAAGAGTTGCTCCACATACATCACGGGCAAGAGTAAACTCTCGTTCTGTAATCAAGAAACAGCTGACGCGGCCCATCTACATGCCCAAAATTACTTTCCAAGAACTGTGTAGTGGAACTGTATTCCAGGCAGATTTACCCTGGCGTCACAAGGAATTTAATTCTTCCCTGTAGGCTACTCCTTTTTCCTGCCTGCCTCATCAGTGTATTGGTATGTCCAATAGGAGACTGTACCTTCTTTCTTTCAGTGTGATTGCAGTCACACTCGCACTGAAGTAGTCAGAAGAGCACAATGCTGTCAATATGTGATGACCATGCATTCACAGTGGAGGAAGAGGCGGAAAGTAACAGTGCTGACACCGTCTCCTGGTTAATGATGAGTGCCACCAATCTTTCCCCTCACACAATCCCCCATCCAAAGCCACCCCCGGCATATCATTCGAAAACAAGGTGCGCTTTAATGATCCCATCTATTCACATACAGTGTTACGTTAAACCCAGTGTATCAGAAGGTTTCTAATACACGACACAGATTTTTAAAAGCAGAGATAAAGAGAAATCACTTAGAGCAGTCACTTCCCTCCCTGACATGGCTGGGTTGTTCCTCACAGTTTGGAACCAGAATGCACCAAAGCATGGGGCTTCATACTCATTCTTGGCATATTGTTCTTTCACAAGCAGGAAGTATTTTCTAATCTTCTACTAAATTTGCTCAAGGTGCTGCTCTCACACTGCTGATAACAAATCTTTGGGAACTAGTACTATGCAACAACTGGTTCAGAAATTTCGTGCTCCAAACTGTAGGGCTGGTGTGTGGTGATGGAAATAAACTCCCCTAGAAGTGTGCCAGCTGTGGGGGTACATTCCTTTTGCAATCAGTGTTGAGACCGTCTGATCATGGAGCTCAACTTGGAAACAGCCAGCAGGATGTTACAGCAATATGAAGCTTCAGCAGAAGTAGAAAGCCTTTTCAAGAGCACGGCTAAAGGGTTTGCAAAGCAATGTTCATAGCTAAAGTGGTTAAAGCAGTCACACTGCTTCTTTCTTCTGATCTAATTCAAATTGGTCAAGGCCTGTATGCGTTCATTTAAAACTAGAGATGCAGTGAAGAAATGCTCTAAGGAGTGTGGAGAGCTTGTTTCAAATCTGAGAGTGACATTTTTCTTGTGAGAAGAAGGATGGTGATCAGAAAAACAAGAATTTTTCATTGTTTCAGTTTTAAAAACCAATGAAGCGTTGCACAGCTTTGAAGTTTCACTTTTGATGGCGCTGTTTCCTAGTATATTGCAGCTGTTTTGAACTAGAGGACAGAAGGCAGTTACAAATGAGGGAAAAAAAATTCTTTGCAGCTTTTGCCCTTAAAAAACTGCAGTTTCTCTGTTCTTTACACACCTTGTTTTGGTATCTATTTGGTAACAAAGAATGCTCTTGAACATGGAATTAGATTTCATGGGTGTTAAAGTTAAGGATTTCCTATCCAGTCTAACATTTTCATGGTAAACACTGATGGAATGACCTTCGAAGTTTAATTAATACCTTGTATTCAACAAGCTAAAATGAAGACAAAATTCTGCTTAGCCTTGAACTGTGGCAGTCTCTCTTCACGTTCAGGGCATAAAGAAAAGGACAGACCTTGCCTTTGTGATCTTCCTTAAATAAACAGGATTAACTTTAATTTACTTTTCCTTCCTAACTTGCCCAAGCTTGAAGTTATTCATCTCTAAAGAGGAAACTAATGCTGAGATGTTGTGAAATACAAAATATTTGGTTAGGAAATAGACTTTGGGAATAGGTTGGTGAGGTATTATCTGCTTTTCTCGAGGGCTGGTGAGTGACTTCTGTTCTCCTGTGGAGCACTGTTGGAGCTCTATTCAGTACCAGTCTGAGATACTCCAAGAAATGACTGCCAGCACTGCTCTGGAAACCATATTTTCCAAGAGGAGCTGTTCTCCTCTGTTTTAGTGTCAGATCTTCTGGGAACTCCCCTGATTTGGCCACAGGAAATCTCTCCCAGATTTCTGAGGGAAAAAAAAGGCGTTAGAGCCCTACAATCAGAGGGATTAATCCACAACTCCAAGCTGCTCCCCTCAGAGCTCTTCTTCCCTCCAACATAATCCAAACTTCCTTCCCACAGCTGTAGCTTTTCAAAAAACATATACTGCCCAGAAGTAATATGCTCCCAAATCCCAAAGATGTAGTTCATTCCTACTTTATAATGCCACGATGGAATTCAATTTATGGACACAGCCTCTTCATAAAGTCACTTGATGAACATTCTTCATTTTGACATGCATCTTTCAAGTCTAGATGCAAAGGTTGTGTGATAATTCCATGGCACTGCAGTCGCTGACAACAGGCGTTTGTGTAACAGCTAGGTTCACTTTTTAGTCAAAGGTTTTGGGGCTGATGGAATGCAAAACATTGAGCCATTCCCGTCCAAATTTATGATTCTACTAAAAAAACAACCCAATCCAGATTTCTGAAGTATCTTGAATAAAACCTATGTTGTTAATATTTATACAACCACAGTGCTTTGGTTGTCTGAAAAGACAAAAGTGTGGTTCATGATCTACTATAACTTCCCAGAACTTGTTTGCATGAAGAGAACCCAGATCATCCAGAATTTCATATTTTCAGGTCACTAAAACCCAAGAAAAACAAAACTTCCTCACCTATCTCATGCATTTTTCCAATAAAAATAAAACTATGTATCAGCATTGGATGTCAGCAGATTTTGTAGGCTGAGTATATAAAAGGAAAAGTCTCTATTACAGACCAGGATTTGAGGGCTTTCTAGAAGCAGTCACTCAGCAGGGTAGTCACTAAGAATTGTAAATCCATTTACTGCATTTTTTAGATCAATTTCTTTCTGACCTCTCGTACAGTGGTTAACACCTGCTGAAGCTTGAAGACATTCTTTTTGTATGGTGTCTTTAGAATAAGCCACTCAATCATCAGACAGCATTGTATATTTTCCTTCACAATCACAAATTGTGACTTGTGTTTTAAATGCTTTTAAAGAAGTTGAATGTTGGAAATATAACAGTAAGTAGACATTTCACAGGTTCCTTCCTTTCAAATAAATGACTAACCCAATTTCTTGTTACCGTTCTTTTTCCCACTGTGAAGTCTTAACTGCAAGCCAGAAACACATTGGCCGAACAAGATTAAAAACGCAATCAAAAAATCAGTAAAAGCATGTGCATCATTTTATTATAATTTACTCATATGTCTTTTGTCTTATGAAAAGTGAAGGTTTGCAAAAACATCCTACTTTAATCTAGTTCCCTTGTTTTAATCCACATCCTCTGTCATTCACCACTGCACTTCAGCAGCTTTCCTCAAGCTTTGCCTTGCATCTAGGTGGAATATTTCAAAACCAAAAGGGAATTCCCCACAACAAGTGTGAGCTTTAACCTCTCTATATCATAATTATGGAAATAAAACTCTGTGAACATTCTGGTCATTAGATATTTTTACCTTCAATTTTTGGTATTTTTATATGATTATTCTGATGGGTATCTTAAGGGAAGAAAGAGCTATTGCTCTGCTCTATTTGAATATGCTGTAGAGCTCTGAATGAAACAACCAAGTGTGTGCAAAACTGTAATATCCCCAAGTTAATATGAGTGCCTATCTTCCTTCAGTTTATAACCTGTGTGCCATTAATTCAAGACTAATCTACACACAGAGGTCCCAAAGCATCTGTAACATAAAGTGAGGGGGATAGGTTAGAGCCCAAGCACTCACAGCTCATCAGCCACAGCTGCATCATCACAAGCTGCAGGCACCTGTTGGGTGTTGTGCAGGTGGTACAAAGCACCAGAGATGTTTCTCATCCACCGGCAGTCACCTCAAGAGGCATCAGTGTGGCAGATGACTCACAAGATGTCTTTGCAATGGAGGTGTAACTTCTTGCCACCCTGCCAATGACTTCATCACTTTGAAAGATGCTTGCCAGCTACTGCAGACTGCTGGACTTGGATTGCTTTTGCTATCACACTACTTTTCTAAACAGCTGCTGATGTTCTCTGCTAGAGCTAGGTCAGCTCCTCCTACTGAACAATTCATTCAATTTTGTTCCTCGTATTACATCTATGCACAGATTCCAGGGTTTTCATTATTCAGAATTATTCACTGAATAATGCATGGGAACATCTTGCAGACTGTGTACGTACTTGTGAATACTGTGCCTCTGTTATTGCTTATTCACTAGCTGGACTGTGTGATTGGTCACCAAAGTCAACCCATTTTTTTTTCTGTTCTCTCTGTAACCTTCCCCAGAATTTGCAAGTTGCATGTTCTAGAAAAATGAAAATAAGCAGTCAGCCATATACAGTGTTTCCACCAATACCTACCACATTTGCAATTTATTTGCACATTGCTAAGAAGATAAATTCTGTATGTTCATGTGTGCAGTCAATAAAATGTGAAAGAAAACTGTAAATGTAAATGAGTATATAAATAAAGTAAGCTCTTAGACTAGTGGGCAAAGCACTTACTTACGAAAGGCAAAATCTGTGTGAGTTTCCTTCTCAGCCTAGAGATATGCAGCCACAGTCCTCTTTGCTACTGGGGGGCCAGCTGAATTCCCCAGGTATGGACAGCCCTCCCACTTCATTTTGAAACTTTCCCATTCACCAGCCAAAATGATGAGCATTCTGAAACCAGAGAGGGGAAAAACAATAACCAAGATAATAAGATTTTGTAACTTCATATCCTGGCAGCGGGTCGGAGAAGGTACCTCTGACCTGAGACCTTTCTCTGGCAGCCTCTCTGGAACACAAGAATGGCAATGTTGGAAGGTAGTAACTCCCAGATGGCAAAGCAGGCTCATAGACCAACCAGCACCAAGACTGAACTCTTGGTCCTGAGAGGGCAGGGATCAATCAAGGACATCTCTCTGGGTTGCTAGCTGCTCTTAGAGGGAAACTGGGGTGTGAGCCTGTGGGTCTGTTGTAGCCAACTTATCAGTTGCACATGTTCTATTTTCATCTCTGAACTACCTTAATGGGTGTGGAGATCTGAGTTTTTAAACAGTGTGAGGTCTACAATGAGAGCCCTGAGCAGATGAATCTGGACCCTAGTCCCTTTCTTTCAATTAAAAAAAAAGAACCCCTAACTCCAGAAATTTCACATTTCACTCACTATCCAAGCAGGAGACGCAGTACATTGCAGAGCCTTTAGTGGGGTTGATGGGAACTCCAGCTTTGTCCCTGAATGTGTCAAAGGCACAGGGATAGGACAGGGTGCAGGGAAAAACCTCTGAAGCCATTTGATGAAAGGCCTAGACAAGCCAGTGCCAACCACAGCAACCAAGGGCAATGAGTCCCCACAGTTCCCCCTGGAAAAACGATAGCTGCAGGAGGAGGGAGGATATGAGCATAAGAGTGATAGGGAAGAGAAATGAGCAGAGAAAGGATGAAAAGGTGTAGTTTTCAAAACTAGTTTGACAAAAGAATATGGGGGGAAGGATAAAAATGCTTCTGGGTATGACTGCTAAGGAAACAGGACAAGGAGGTAGACAAAGCAAGAGACTCAGATACTTTCACAGGGTGCTGCCTAGCAGCCCAAAGAGAAACACAGACACTGTTATATGCAGGACAAATGAAGCAACTTTAAGAAATTAGTACATAAATAACATCTAAGCAATGGAAGAAGTAGAAGGAAGCCATAAAAGCTCACTGAACTATTTTCTGGGGATTTTTTATTTTATTTTTAATGTATTTACATATTTCTGGAAATCTGGCACTCTTCACGAGGGAAAAATACAAGAGTTCCTCATTCTGCCACAGGAATTCCTTCCAAGGGAAGAAAATTCTTCTTCAGTGTCTGGGAACAATAGAATCATAGAATGAATCATAGAATGGTTTGGGTTGGAAGGGAACATAAAGCTCACCCAGTTCCAACCCCCAGGTTGCCCCACACCAGCTCAGGCTGCCCAGGGCTCCACTCAACCTTGCCTTGAATGCCTCCAAAGATGGGGCGCCCAAAGCTTCTCTGGGCAGCCTGTGTCCATGCTTCCCCACCATCTGAATAAAAAATGTTCTCATAATATCTAATTTAATTCTCTTCTCTTTCAGTTTAAAGACATTACTCCTTGTCTTATCACTATCAGGCAAGGTAAAAGCCAAAGCACTGAAAGGCCAGACACTGCTTTCTGCTATTAACTACAGCAACCTTACAATGCACTTCAAGCTCTCTTAATGTGAGAACATCTAGCCCAGTTCTCTCATCAGTGGCAGGAATCCCATCTAGCCACCTCCTGGTATTTTGGGGATTTTCCAATGCACTAGCTTGAGCATGTTTGTCCTGCTTTGCTGGTAGAATAACATACTGTACATCAGCATGTATATGTGAGCATACATTAAGGCAATTAGATGGCTGAGGCACTATTACTCAGTAGGAGACATCAGTGCTGACCAGATGCTGGAGCAGTTTCCTTCCATGTCTGCTTTGTTTCACATCATTTAGGAAAGTCCTTGAACACAGACCACGCAAAAAGAGGTGCAGATGCTTTTAAATTATTGCCTGCGCTTGGTGGCACACAATATTCTTAAGTTCAGACCTCTCAATCTGAATTTAAAGACATTTATCAGTATGCTATCCATCTGTAGCACACGCATACACGCACAAAAAAAAAAAAACAAAAAAAAAACCCAATCCACTAGCTGCAGAGAAGCACAGCCAACAGAAATACACATTGGAATTAGAAGCATTTGGAAAGTAAAGCAACAGGTTCCAAATTAATAACTGAAAGCAACACTGTCAGATGAGAGGCTTGGTTCTGATTAATTACTTTTGGTCATTTGCTCCAAGAATTAGTGAGGCTGGGAGCTCCACAGAGGGAATGATTTTTGCCTCCTCGGAGAGCACAGTGCTCACAGCTTTCCTGTGGAGGAAATGCAAGTCGAGGTGGTGGGCCTTAGATACAGTGATGTAAAAAGGCAGTTTGGTACTGCTGTGCAAACCAGGCCTGTGCTTGAGGCCTCCTGGCAACAATTCACACTTCCTCACACCCAACATGCTTTTTGGTGTATGAGAATGTCAACAGTCCACTCAGTGGGAGAACTCAGGCCTCCTCTCTGAGGATCAATGAGGTCAAATACAGTATCAAGTTAATTTTCCAGTGCTTGACTCAAAGCAGGCCTTTCCCTTGAGCTCTGTGAATAATGGATTCATTAGGGTTGTTGTGTTTTTTTTGTTTTTTTTTTATTATGAGTCAACCTAAAGCAGTTTATCTGCTTTTTGGCTGGGGAAAATTCATTATAAACTAAAATGCTTAATTTGACCTCAGAACATAATGGTTTGTTTCAATCTTTGGAAGGGGGAGGAGAATTATGACTTTTTCCGTAATTTAAAGGTAGGAAAAAAAGGCAGAGGAAGAGTTGGGAAAGCTTAGGGTGGGTGTCTTAGCATAAAGCAAACTAAGTTTCTTTACAAATCACTTTGTTTCCCAATTTTTAAGCAGTTCCCTATTAAGCATGACAAGAAAATGACTCTATGATTCACTCTCACATGAAATTGACAGGGTTTGAAAATGCATCCAATTTTGGAAAGCTTCTTAAGTTGCTACTAGTTTTTAAGCTTGGGGAAGGTGTTCAATGTGAAATCTCAGTGCCTAGAAAACACTTTAGAGCATAGGAAGGCAGAGAAATCCAGTGACATGGAGTAGTTTGGGAACAGAGTATGTTATGGGAGGGCAATGTGGGATGAGGCTAGGAAATACAGAGAGTGGTAACGAGAATAGGGAAGTCTCAAAAAATACAGGAAGTGCAAGAAGAGCCAGTAGTGTAAATCAGTGAGATTTTCTTATACACATGAAGTTACAGGAGAAGGCAAGTTGCAATATTGCCGTGGAAATGACTCTGCAGACCTCCAGGCAGGGCATGGGTGGTGGGACTCAGGGCACAGATCTGAGATTGTTATGGTTCATTTCCAAGCAGAGTGGCCACTTGAAGAATCCTTAAACTCTTTCCTTACCTTTCTTTCCTTTTATAGAGAGATGATTAACCATGCTTGTTTTCAAACATAATAAAAAGAAATTATGAGGACAAAAGACCTAAACTTTTTATAGCAGATAATTAACGATAATAAACGCATTACATTATTAAAGGCATACATAAAAGCAGGGAGTAAGTACTGGATGTACCCTTGCTTGCCTCACTCCTAAAGTTCAGCTAAGAGCAGCATCAGTGGCTCCATCAAAACAAGCACACTGCCTGAGACCGACCTGAGGCTGGCTGGTCACTGGAGAAGGTGCACCGTGGGAGTCAAGGCCATAAATGACTCTGTAAACACAAGAATTACATGGGATGTTACATATGGGAGCACTAGGACAAAATATCAACAGGAGGCTGAATAAAATCACAGAACTGCAGAATCAGGATACACTGAGTTGGAAGAGACCCTCAAGGATCATCAAGTCCTGCTCCAGGCTCCTCACAGAAAGACCCAGAACTCAAACCCCAGGTGTGAGAGCATTGTCCAGACACTTCCTGAATTCCAACAGCTTGGGGCTGTGACCACTGCCCTGGGCAGCCTGTTTAAGGGCCACAACACCCCCTGGTGCAGAGCCTGTCCCTGTCCCTCCCCTGGCACAGCTCCATGCTGTTCTCTCAGGCCCTGCTGCTGACACCAGGCAGCAGAGCTCCCTGTAAGGAGCTGTACCAGCCGTGAAGCTCCCCCTCAACCTGCTCTTCCCTAGGCTGAACAAATCCAGGGACCTCAGCTGTCTCTTAGTTCCCTCACTATGTACATATAGATGCATCCATATAGAGCAAACATCTTTCTATCTTCCAGCCCCCCAGAAGCTGTGTTAGCAATGCAATATGGCTGGAAGAGGCCAACTGTTGACTAAAGAAGGGGAATCTTTTGAGTCCAGAGTCAGAATCTGGCCTGCTGTAGTACCTCAAGCAGAAACAGAGGACAGAGTTGGGAGCTGGGAACAATGAATAGCAATGCAGTGATGCCAAACAACACTGGTATTCACTCTAGGGATTGACAATTGCAGCTCAGACTGGGGAGAATCCTCTGCTGCTAGCACAAACATGACAGAGGTCTATGTCTTAAGTGAGGCCTAGAACAGCTGCCAAATATTTGATGTTGCAGAAAAAGTATAAACTTTAGGTAATGAGATATATATATATGTATATTTATCCTAGATGTTGACAATATTTTAGTTTTAAATAAAAAAGTTGCCAACAAACTAAAGCTCACAACAAAACATGCCAAATGCAGGTTCTGAAAAAAAATTGCCATGTTAGTGAATTATCTTCATTTCAAAGTAGCGAGAGGGAAACTATATCAGCCCTCTGCTATCGTGTAAAGTCTTTGTTTGGGATCAATGAATAGTCATGCATAGCCAACCTTCTTGCAGCTGCTTGCAGGTTATGAATTTGGAAATTGCTGGAAAAATTCAGATTGAACCTGAACACTCATTCGCATCTGGAATTTAATGTAACAGCCTAAAGGGAGTGTTTCTCTAAATTTTAAATCATGCTGAACTTGATGAAGGGTTTGACATGATCTATAGGAAAAGGTCAGAAGAGCTGTAAATGTTTATTTCAATAAAATTAAACCAATATTTTTGATGTTTCTTTTACACTTCCATCTATCTAGTCACTTACAGTCTCCACCCTTCTAGTGCTTTTCTGTCCAAGAAAATCTTTAGAATACATGAACTGAAAGAGAATGTACATGGCATTTAGCCCTGTAAGAGCCTGAGATAGAGGAATCTGTGGGTAACTGCATCACAATTGCTAACTTGGTCAGTCAGTTCATCAGGAGAAAAAACAGCTGGGCAACAAAGAGGAAGCTTGGGCTAACTCAGCTAACTCCTTTAGGGTGAAGGCTAGGGACTAGCCTTGCTGATGGCAACACACAATTAAAGGTACCCTGACTGCTAAAAGACAGAAGAATGGAAAACACCGATCCTGTCCAAAGGGGATATGAAGGTGGGAAGTCATCACAGCACTCCAGGAGTACCTATCATTTCTAGAGGGAAAAAAAAAAAAGAATAAACTGAGACTAGACAAGACAGGCCAAATCATTACACAGTTCTCACAGAACAGAGATGTCAATACGTGCTGAGGGCGTCAGAGACTTCAGTGGCAATGGACAAAAGGGGATATTTTATCAACTGCTTGGGCTAGTCAGCTGCACACACTGCACAACGCAGATGTGCCTGCCCTGCAGCACACTCAGGAAAAGCTCACTAGGCAATCCTGATCTTCAGCTGTGTGAACTCCAGGCTACAAGCAGCACTGCCTAGTTGTTTCTGAACTCTGCTTAAATGGCTGATGATTTCAACATTTAAATTGCCAGAGCATGAGTCCAGCACTGTGCTGCATGTAGGAATCTGAAAAATGTGTCCAGGGTTAGTTGAAGTGTGCATTTTTATTTGTAAAACTGGCTGCTAAGATAGTCTGATCTAGAAAGAAAAACATAGTGACAGGGGGTTTGATGGTAAGGTCTTATATTACTAAGTTCTTGCCCATGGAAAAATGAGACCAAAAAAAAGTGTTTAAGCTGCAATAGTATGCCACTTCAGCTCATGAAAGTGAAGTTTAACCCTGGTCTGTTTGACACAACAGCTTTATAACAGCATGGAAGAATTTGACATTGACATGTGGCTCTTGTTCTCTTGCCTTAGGTTACTGTTTAAGCACTATTCCATATGATTTACTATGTGAACTTTCTTGACGCATGAATCACAGAACTAACTTGCATTGGTAACTTACCAGCTCTAGATTCTTCCCTTTCTTACCATGCACAAGTTCTGACCAAATGCCTTTTGTGTGTTTACTGCTGATTCCTTCTACAACAAATTCAGGTTTGTGATTCATTTAGAGGTAAAAGCACTATCAAAGGACATAACACAGGAATTCAGATGAATTTCAAAGTTGTTACACAACAAACAGCCACGAACTACCTCCCCAAGACCATTTATTTTGAGCTCAATGATTTACAGCGGCTTTAGTGCTATTTAAAAGACCATAGCAAACATACTTTAGCAGCATGTGCATTCTGGTGTTTGTGCCCATGACAGGTGAATTCTTGATTTAGGTTTCTCTATATCCTTTTCCTTTTGTTTTCATTCATGCTCTAATGCATGGAATTCCTGGTCTACAAAGCAAATTAAGCAACTTGCAATGGAGCAACAAGAAGAAACCTGTGTGTTCATGTTACAAATGTCAGATATGTAGGATCAAATCCAGGCATGCATGGCAGCATATATGAGGGTTGTACCAAAAGTAATGCCTCCTATTTTATGATGTTTGTCCACAATGTCAGAGGCAGATGTTAGTGGTATGGCAGTAGCAACTGAACCTTCCAACCAATATTTTGTTACATTTTGTTGCTGTGTGACAGATGGCAGCAGAGGGGCAGTCTGACAGAATGGTGTCTGACGTGGAAGTGTGGATAAAGTGAGAGCGTGTCATTGAATTCCTCCATGCGGAAAAACTGGCACCCAATGACCTTCACTGACGCTTGCTGAATGTTGATGAAGCCCAAACAGTGGATGCACAGTGAGAGGTGGGTGGTGCGTTTCAGAAGTGGCAACAGTGGGTCACCTCTGCTGGTGCAGATTATCATGAGCACAGCATGCATGTTCTTGTTTATCGCTGGTGAAAGTATACAGCTAATGATGGTGACTGTTGAAAAGTAGTGCTCTGTAGCTGAGAATTCGCTCTGTCAAAAAGCATCATTGTGCTATTTGTATCTGTTGTAGTTTCCATGGAGATAAATAGGAGGCATTACTTTCAGAGCAAGCTAAGTACATCATTTGTTAAACCAAAACTACTTCTCAGGATTATTGGTTGAATTCCTGTTTAGGAAGTTGCACTGCTGTTCATTTACGCACGCATGAAGAAATGAGATTTATAGCTAATACTTGGAAAACAGTCACTCAAATTGGCTCACTACATTTCCATCATGGCTATTGCATGTATGTATGTTATAGTTATTCTTAAAACCATCACGTATTTTTGTTCTATCTGGCCACTTTCTATGAAACAGTCCTATTTGCACTACCCATTGAAAAGAAATGATGCTAATATTCTCCCACATCAAAAGCAAGCCTTATCCGCTGCGGTTACGGTGAACGAATAGGAAACTCCTACTAGAACAACAGATCTACAAAGCCGAGGTGCTGGGATCCATCATCCAGGGTATCTTCAGTAAAAAGAGGATTAATGAAGTATGAAAGAGAGTATAAGTCTGTTTATAATGCCTTTGTTTTATTCAAGATTGAATGATTTTCAAACAAACATAAGAGTTTTTAGTATATTGGTGCTGAACAAGACTAAAATCTCGATTCACTAGACTGAATAGTTTTGTATCTCAAGCATTTTGTGTCAAATGTTTGCCAGGATTTTTATCTGAGTCCAACTATTTACAGTGGCTCTAATGCTATGTAAGAGACTGTAGCAAACCATCCCTAGGGGATTATATTACTATTTAGCTTTATGCTTCTTTCACTACTTCCAATAAGTCATGAACTTCTTCAGATGTGTCAGAGAGCATTCCATTTCCTCAACTGCAAATGACAAATGATGAATAATACACATTGGTGACTTTTTCCCCCATCCCAAGTCACTTATTAGCTCTCCAGTGACTCCAACTGTTGCATACAGTCTGTTTTTTGTAGACATACCCTGCACAATGGCTATGAGATTTCAGATTGTATGATGTTCATTCTCTTTCAAAGCTATTAATGTGTAAGAATTATATTCAGCTCATATGCTGTAAGCATGAATTTGCTTGTTCTTCCTTCCCACTTGAAAGTACAGGAGTCTGGAAAAAATTATTCATTGTTCTACTGAACTCAGGCACTAAGGTGATCACCCAAGGAAGTATGTAGCAAGCCTATTTGGAGTAGTCTGTGCCAAAGAGCATGACGTCTTTCTTGGTAACCAAATAACTTGAGCTAATGCAAATATGCCTTTTAAAGTTGCCATCACATGTTCCAAAAAAGTTACAACCTAGATATGCAGTAGTTATAAATAAAGCATTTTTGCACACTCTCTCTATTAAGAGAATATCAGTGGAGGAGGTGCTTGCATTCTGGGGAGGACAGGAGATAAATACGACAACAAAGTTAGAGAGATATTATACATTCTCCTGCACTCAACAGTGGCTACAAAACAAAGATGAATTATGAAGCCAGTTAGGCTGTTATGTTTCCAACACAAGCTTTGGCAGCCTGTCCCAGCACTGGTCTTTCTGGGCACTGCTTACACCTTTTATAAAATAGCACAACAGAGTACACCTGCCTATTATTCCAGCCACACAACCCTGTGTGCCTTGGGAGTTGGCTTGCTAAATTTCTACTCTCTCCAGCAAAATCAGCGTCCTTTCTCAGCAATACCTTTGGCTGTTGTGTCACGTATGGAATGCACAAAACATCTGTGAGTGATAGAAACACCACACTGTCCCATCCTTGAAAGTCTTAGAAGAAATACCATTGGTTCTGTTTTAAGATTGCTACCTTTAAAAAAACCCGAAGAACTAAACACACTTCAGCAAAAAGATTGTAACATAACCTACAGACGCCATCCAACCTGGAATTACCTGGTTCACGAAGTATCACTAAAGCCCATTTCTTGCTGTCAGGGTAGCAGTACTGTTGCACATGCTCTGTCACAGTCACTTTACTCTTAGTAGGTTTCTTGTTAACAGAGCTATATTTAGTACTGAATCTAACCCAGATTCTTCAGCTTTACCTGTACAAATCTGCCAAGAGATTCTATGATAAAGGAAAAATATCCTTTGCAGCAAGCTTCAAGAGACATGTGAGGTGCTTTGTCTTATAGGTTGCAATCTCCCTGCCACCTGGAAGACACTAACCAGCAAAGAGCTGGGGAAATTCCTGCACTTTACCTCTTCAGTCCACTGCCCTGGCTGGCTGCCTTCCACTGCATCCTGTAGATTACAGTGGGTTACTCTAGAAAAACAAACTGAAACAAAACACCTGATTCCATTTTATCATCATTTTCAGAAGAGGTTGAATAGCTAGTTGGTTTCCACAACTGGTTCTGGTATGAGCCAGAAGGACCATGCAAGTTGCCATCCTTTAGGAAGAGAGATTAAACTTGGTATTTTTGGAATGGTAGAGAGGAAAGGAATGTCTGGTCAAGATCAACTGAAGAAATTTTACCTCAGATAGGTAAGCCATAATTGAGGCAATTGATTTTAATGTGATTCCAACAGGAACTATTTAGAAGACCAGCAACTCAGTATGGCTTCATATAAAGCATCATTTTGTTTTGCTGAGCCCATACTGTGTTTAAACTGAATGTGCAATCTATTTTTTTTTAACTATGGACCTCTGAAAGGCACAGTTTGGGAATGTGGTTACAGCACAGGTGGTTTCTAACAGTGTTTCTGTAGTCACACTGCAATCGTGATAGGATGGCAAGGTTTTGTAACCAGACCCATCATTAAGCACTTTTAAAATAAGATCAAAACAAAAGCTCATTCTCTCTCTTACATTTAAGGACTCCGTTATTTTTATTACAGAAATCCCCAAATACAGCTTACTTCCCATTCCATATTAAAGTCCATGTTGTCCCTGACACTCTAAATTCTCTCAAGATCTGAAAGAACATTTTCTCTATGCTTATTAATTTTACATGGTACTTTGAGACAAGTTATTAATAGGATCCAACTCATCCACTGTCCCACTGTTTGGGAACAAAAACACGGATGATAAACCTCGTGCTAATGGCAATGGTATTCAGATAAAACTGATTTCATCCAGCTGCGTCAAAAGGCTAAGAAGCCTGTTGCTCCAGTCCCTCAGATTTTGTTCTGCTCTGTGGAAGCTAGCAAATAACCCCATGAACATTACCAATTTAAATTTTATTTTTCTTCTCCATTATTACATATAATTTCCATCTGAGATTTGTATGCTACCACAATGATACTATTTAAGCAGTGGAGATGTAGAATGGTTAGCTAAAATATACTGTAGTAGCCTTTCTCTTGAAAATATTTCTTTGAAAAATGCCAAAAAATATTTCTTGAAAATATACCAGGCTAGGAAGGAAAGAAGCTGACAATGGATGGATCCTCTGTGACAATGGATGGATCCTCTCTGTGCTGTTTCTCATGACTGTGTTTGAGGCATAATTATGTAAAGAGATGAGTTCATCCTGGGGCCTTTAGATATCATCATGTAAGCACTTACACTTGTCCTATAACTTCAGGTCAGGAATTATTATTACAGGAAGCGACAAAACAGTTCACAAAGAGTGATTTATTCAGGTAACATGTCCATTATTGTACTTCCAAGTCAGCCAATATAAACATTAGGTTTCTATTCATTATTTGAATTCTACAGTTCACTGAATTCCCACCATTCACAAACATACAGCTTCTCTTACAGGCTGAATTTTTTTCTTGGCTTTTTGGTTTTGCTGCCACCTGACTTGGTAGCATTTTACTTAAGAATAGGCTATTAATCTTAGAAAGTCATCTCTGATTCAGAGTAAAGGCAGGCAGGATGGAGAGAAAACAGTGGCTTGGGAAAGAAAACCTGGTAAGTGAGCTTATGGAGCTTCAGCATAATTAATTTGAATGTTCTTCTGCTAAAGAAACTGTATTAGATCCATGTACAGAAACTGCAGGCTTTTAGCAAACTGGCACATCTGCATTGGATCTATAGGTTATGTGGAAAGCTACGTTCTCTCATTTAGCAACTGCACAGTAACTCTATGTAGACGTGGATCTAAAACTGTAGTGAAAATCTCAGAATCAGAACCATCTGTGTTGGAAAAGACTCTTAAGATTATCAAGCCCAAGCATCATCATGATTTACTGAATCTCACCTTTAATCATACCTATTAGTGCTACACCCACACACCTCTTAAACACCTCAAGGGATGGGCACTCCATCACTGCTCGGATAGCCTGTTCTAGTCCTTGGCCACCATCTCCATGGAGAAATTCTTCCTGATTGCCAATCTAATCTGCCTGTGGTGCAACTTGAGGCCATATCCTCCCATCCTGTTGCTTGTCATCTGAGAAAATTGACTGAAAGGTCACAGGTGAGTCCCTGCAATGCCTTGACAGAGCTGTCACAATTACAAACTATGGTACCCATGTTTGGCCTGTGCAGGCTGCAGCTCCCCGCATCACTTTCTCTGTCACTATTCCCCTGCCACCATTCACTTTGGTGAAGGGCTGGAGCAGGCAGGATGTTTGCAGGAGGAATTTGATCAAGATATGGCAGAAATTACACAATATTGTGCCTCTAGTAGCAGAAAAAGGTATCTGTTGCCATCAGACTGCCGGATTTCTCCCCCAGCTGTAACAACTAACCATCACCACATCTCAGAAGACCCAATGGACATTCTGGTCACACTCACCGACTATGCGAGCCATCTTCTTTTCTCATTCACTGGGATTTTCCAGCATTTTTCTGTCAGCACCCACCTCAGTGTTGCACTCTAAGAAACCTGGCTCCTTTCCACAGGAATATGAAAACACAGCCCCAGGGTCTGGCCTTGCAAGTCCAGCCTCCTCCTCATCTCCAAACCTCTTTAGACATGCTGCACATTTTACATTCTACAGGAAGCACAGTTTTCTCCCAACATAATTCACACAGGGCAGGAGGCTTTTCTCCAAGCAAAGCTGGTTCTTGGCATATTCCAGGAGGACCAGAGGCTAGAGGACATTTTGTTCTGTGGTAGACAACAAGGAAATGAACAGCAAACAGACAAAAATCCCCACATCAGTCCACACTGCTCTTTAACTTCTGAGTTAAAAGCACAAATTAAAAGATGGGGAAGGTATGTTTTCCAGATGCTTGACTTCCCCAGCAGGACGTGTCTTGGTGGTGGGATGTGGCATGTGGTGGGATGCACTGCTGTGCCTAGCTTAATCCCATGCAGTGCCTGGCCCCGTCACATCAAAGGCCGGGAGAGGTCGTGTCTAAAAAAGGGCAGGGAAAGACATTTCCAATAGAATAGCAGTATTCCATGTCCCCTGCTCTCTAAATCAAGGATACTACCCAAGTGCCAAGGCTGATGACCAAATGCTGTCACTGCATTAAGTTCAATGAGCTGCAGTGTGCTTTTCTATACTGCTGTCCACAGCAAAGTCAAAAGCCTATTAAAATCCACTGGAAAATAACTAAGAATTAAGTTACTGAAAAAAGGCAGGCTTTTCCCCAGGAGAAATGTTAACAAAAGCATGAATTTCATTATTTCAGTTAGTATAAAAAAAAAATAATCAGAAAATAAAAAATAGGGAAGAAGCTGGAATGTCATTAAGTGCTATATTGTGCACACACAGGTAAAACCATCTGTTATGAAAAGGCATGTACTTCCCAAATAACAACTGGAAAAGCTTTTATACATCAAACATTATTTTGCTACATACTGGCACCGTGGGTTAGATATAACCCAGGGCTACTAGATGCCATTGAAGATTCAAATGGCTTGAATAACAGAATGACAAGCATCAGGCAGAGGCCAGTATATCCTCTTCCAGAACATCAGAAATATTTTAAAACCTCTATGGGATTTTTTATGGTGGTGTCTATTGGCATCAACATATTCAAGGATGTGTCAGTGTTTGCATTATAAACCCCTATTTTAAAGCACTTTATAATTCAGCTGTAAACATATGGCACTTGGCAGAGACAGACTCAATTCATCTGTTTCTATACCAGTTCTACGAAAAGTGTCCATGTATACACATAAAAGAAACTGTAGAATCTTAGTCTTTAATCCATTTCCAGAGACCAACATGACCTAAATCAAAAGAAGAATTTGCTTTCAGAATGTGACATCACTCTTTTCTTTCACTGCTCTCCTTTTATAGCTAGTTGTAATTTGTTTTCCAAATCCTAAAAGCAACTGCCCTTTCAGGTTTCCCGCTTCTCAGAAAGGGACTGATGTTACTGCAATGGGAGCTTCTCCTAAGCTGGGAGCCTCCTTAATCCTCCCCTGCACATTTCTGCAGCAGGCCTATAATGAGCTATTTGCTAAACAAGCAGTGGTCTGAAAAACTCCTTTATCAGGAGCTTACAAAAGCTACCTTTAAATAGGAGCATTTTTTTTAAACACTGGGCTGCAAAAAGCTTTGATACATTTGCAAAACAACAGCTAGTGAAACAGAGCTGCCAAGAAGCAATTTTTTTAAGTTTTATTTTTCACTAGCATTCTGCTTTTTATTTTAAGCTTTCAAAAAGGAAAAGAAGGGAGAGAAAAGGAAACAAAGGAAATTAAAGCATCTCCATTTAAGAAAGCCAGGGTGTTCTCTCACCAGCCTTCCTCATGTATGCCTCACGTTTACTTCTGAGGACGTCTCCCATCTCTGTAGGCAGACAGGCCTCCAGCCCTGACCACTGCACAGTTTGGGCAGACAGTCCAGCTCCAGGCAGCTCCAGGCATGAGCAGCTGTGAGCTCCACTGTGTGCCCAATCCTTTTAGTAAAGAACCTGGTGGAAGTAAGAGCTCTTTTAATATCAGGACTCCTCATGCACAGAGACTAAACTGTGTGCCCCCATATCTTTGTAATCCAGAGCCCAAATCTGTAAGGCTTGTCCAGACTCACACCAGGTCTTCATGTCAGGGATCCCAGAGGCTACTTAATCTTATGGAATGGCAGTTTCTAGGAACCAGTGCATTGCACTCCTGATCTGTGCAATAAATGCAGCATGCTGAAGATCACCACTGTCTGGAAAACCCAGATACCAAGGATCCACTAAAAAAGCCAAAGAACATGTTTTATAACTGAATTCCGACAGACTATCATTTCTGAACATAATCACAACTTCACAGCATAGAATGTTAAAAAAGCTGTTTAATTCCTCACAGTTCCTGCATGTAGAAAAATCACCAGCATTCCTGGCTTTCTGCAGACACCTTAACTTGCCAAGAGCTGCCTAAGAGAGTGTTTGCTTCCAACACAGCCAGAGGCAGCAGTCACTCAGGCCCATGGAGGGAACCAGATGACCCTGCACAGAGGCAGTAGGGAAGATCACCGATCTCTCTGTAATACGCCCCTGCACAGGGCTCACCCTATAGCCTTAATCTTTACCATCATCTCTACTAAGCATGAGTAAAAGAGAAAAGTTGACTACTTATGTCCATATTTTATCAGGATATATTTGTGCCAGGAAAACAAAAAACAACAACAAAAAAAAGGCACTTCATCTGGCTGCTGTGACCCCTGTGCTTGGCTTGGCCGCAGCATGCCTTTGGAGGAAACACACACTGCTCAGAAAGACGGAAGCCATGGCCGGTGACCAGTTGGCCATGAATGGTGTTTCACCCACCTGCAGCACCTGAAGAAAAGCTCAGGCCTGTGGTTAGCACCCATGCTGGGTTTGGGCTCCCCTCTCATCCCTGTGCTGCAGGACCAATCTGTGCCTGCTCCTGCTGAACATGTTCACCTTTAAGCACACACGTGAACTGGCAAATTCAGACCCCAAGCAAACACGTAAAAATTATTGGCAAATTCAGGCCCTAAACACAGCAGTTCCTAAAGCTCAGACTTCAGCTCAGTGCTATAAATGCAGCTGCACTTCTCAAGCATCAGTCCAAATGTTAGAAATGTCTTTCATTTTATTTCCCATCTGTACAAAACAGACTCAGGATTGCTGCTGGTACCAGATAGCCTGGATGTATTGTAAGTAACAGAGTGAACAGTGAGATAGCACAGGGAGGCTGCCAATGTGGCAAGCACGCCAGAAACACATGTTATTCTCTAGTTCAGCAGGACAAACAGGTGCATAAACCAGCATATTCACACTGGGCTAAAAAGAACCAGTGCCATTAATGCATCCAATTAAATATTCTCCTCCCACCCCACTGAACACACAGAAACTAAAGAGACCATCTGGGTACTAAACAACAGGCAACTAAAAGACCAAATCATCCTCTGTCTGGTTTGCCTGGACTTTTCTAGGAATAGAGGACTTGTGTCATGGCATTGCATACGCTTAGCAGTAGTCTCCACAATCTTGTTGGTAATTACTGTTTTCCAGAGAAGGAAAGAAAGAAGGGAAGGGAAGGGAAGGGAAGGGAAGGGAAGGGGGGGGGAGGGGAGGAAGAATGGTGGTGGAAGGGAGGAGGGAGGGAGGGAAAAAAGGATGAGGGGGAGCTTATTTTTAGTTACTGGTTTTTATAGCCTGCATTTCCTGTTTAAGGAAGTCAATATCCTCATAAAATGATAGACATCAAACTCTGAAGAGCACTGTATCACAGCTACATCTCCCTCAGTAGAGAACAACACATGTGGCCCTTAATTTCCTCTGAAAGACAAAAACTGAGCATTGTAATGCTCAGTTTCCAGACAAAACCAAAACAAAACTGATCACACTATATTTGCTATGTTAAGGTAAAGTAGCCCACCCTGAAGAACACAGAAAGACGCTGTATAAGCCTTGCAAGTAGTGAAATGGAAAAAGAATGGTTGAGGTATGGAGAAAGTCCTAGATCATAGCAGATGGCTAATGTACAAACAACTGGTAAAATGCAGGCTATGAAATCAAAGCCTCTACCACAAAAGTTAATCCTTCGCATGCAAAAAAAAACTTTTCCTTAAAAGACTAAAAGGTTCAAAGAGGCTTGAAGACTCTTGAGGCAAGAATACAATCCTCCTCTATGATCACCTCTGTGTAAGGCAACACTGAAATTTCTTTTTCAGTACTTATGTACCATCTCACACTATATTTCCCAACATGCCCATTAGACTTCTCAATTGCCCATTATATGATTTAGAAAAAGCTTTATGAAAGACCTCTCAAATGACTAGCAAACAAGCAACACTGCTTATGTCAGACTACCAGAAGTCTTGTGCCTAGTGGTTTTAATGTAAACCTTGGATTCCCAACAATTGGAGAAGCTCAGCTTTCAAAACCAAAAGCCTCCAGAGCTCACAGTGTAATAGGAGTACAACCTCCTGAGCTGCATCAACAGAGAGGTGGCTAGCGTGGCAAGGGAGGGGATTGTTCCCTCTCTCTGCCCTCCTGAGACCTCTGTAGAGCTGCATCCACACCTGGGGCCCCCAAGCACAAGGCAGACATAGAGCAGCTGGAGCGGGTCCAGAAGAGGGCCACAAAGATGATCAGTGGCCTTGTTCAGTCTGGAGAAGAGAAAGCTGTAGAGACCTCATTATGGCTATCCAATATTTAAAGGAAGATTATAAACAGGAGGAAACTTTTTACATGGGTAAATAGTGCTAGGACAAGGAAGATAAGGTTTAAACTAAAAGATGGGAGATCTAGCTTAGATATTAGGAAGAACTTTATTTTTTTCTTTTTTTATCTTTCTTTTTCTTTTTTTTTTTGCCTTTTTTTTTCTTTTTTTAATGAGGAAGGGGTGAGGCACTGGCACAGCTCAGGGCCAGGTTGCATAGGCCTTGGGTGGTCTGAGCTAGTGGGAAGCAGTCCTGCCCATGGCAGGGGCTTGGAACTGTGTGATCTTAACAGTCCTTTCCCATTCTATAAATCACAAGGTGCGTCACAGAGCTCAAGAAGAAAATGTGTCTTGTGTCAGGCATTTCCATCAACACAAAGAGGTGGTGAAAACACATATTGAGTAAGTGGACAAAACATCCCCAGGTTACTGCTGCATCAAAGAATGCTTGTGTTATCAACCAGGCTGGTAGCAGTTCCCATGGAGGCCTTGGGAATCCCTGACATGAAGATCTGGTGTCAGTCTGGACGAGCCTTACAGATTTGGGCTCTGGATTACAAAGATATGGGGGCAGCAAAAACAACTGGAAAGCAATGATGGCTGTTTTACCTAGGTTACTCCAAAAGTAATGCCTCCTATTTATTTCCATGAAAACTACAACAAAGAGCACAATAATGCTACTTGGTAGAGCAAATTCTCAGTTACAAAACACTGCTTTCCAACACAGTCACCACCATTAGCTGTGCACTTTCACCAGTGATGAACAAGAGCCTGCACACCATGCTTGTAAAAATCTGCACCAGCAGAGGTGAGACACTGTTGCTGCTGCACTGCTGAAATGCACAACCCACCACCTTACTCTATTGGGATCCACAAACATTCAGCAAGCGCTGATGAATGTCAGTGGGTACCATTTTTTCCATAAAGAGGAATTCAGCGACACACCTTTGATTCATATGCATTTCCATCTCAGATGTCATTCTGTCAGTCTGCCCCTCTGCTGCCAAAATGTTGGTGGAAAGGTTCACTCTCTACTGCCATATAATCAACACCCTATTCTGAAGTTGTGGGCCAAAACGATAGCATAGGAGGCAGTACTTTCAGAGGAGCCCTCACCATACTATCAGTAGATGCCTTACCTTCTTCACAGTGAGACATAGTGACCATGATTGTAAAGTTTTTCTTCAACTAGATTTGTTCCTTTCTGCAACAAGGACAGTCATACCTGTCACTTCGATGGCTACTTTGGAATGTTTTTAGTTACTGTACCAATCTATTAAATGTAATTAAAATTTCCATTAGACAGACAAATCTTTTTTTCCACAGAATCCACAAATTCTACTCCTTTAAGTGAGCAACTGATGCATTATATAAATAGGACCTTGCTGGGAGAGCCTTTCATGCAATTTTCCTTGTCGCAACCTTAGCCTACTAAACTACTTTAGCTGTGCTGGTAAAGGTTTGTCAATGATTGGCAAAAGCAAGGACAGCATTTGCCCAAGACCACTCATTTTCAGAAGGGAGAGAGGGCTTCAGTTGCTCCATTGGTAACTCATCTATGAGATGAACTGCAGTCTGACTCATTTCCCCATGCACAGGAAAAGTGATGGAAAAAAAGAAAAAAGCGTTAATAATTAGTCACGGTGCTGTTTAATGAGATTCAGGTCATCTGGAATTGAAGGCCACAAACCCCAAATGATTTTTCCTGCCCACTGACTGAGCAGAATTTGGCACTCCTTCTTTAACCACTGTTGTTCTTATAACTAACAGGCTTCACTAAATTCTGTGCCAAGATGAGATTCTGTGCCTTGATGTGATTCCAGCAACTTCAGTGGATGAATATTTAGATCTGTCCTGAATCACCCCAATCCCTTTTTTTCAACTTTCCAGAATAGTTTTATGAATAGTCATTTGCCTTTGAATCCTTGACATCAAATCAAGACTTTCTGCAGTCAGATAAGTGATTCCAATTCATTCCTCAGAATGATGAGCTGGGAGGGCAGACAGGGCTAGGTCTACAAGGTAGTTGTGCTTGTGCCCTGGGTCTTAGCCCATCAAGCTCTTAAGGATCAGTGGTTTACCTTCCTCATTAACTGCTCCATGGGTACTTCCAATACAGCCTAAGCTCTTTCAGCTGAGCATTTTTCCAAATACAAAGGCCTAGAAATTACATCTGCAAAAGGACTAAGATTAAGAAAATGAAGTTCTAACAAGAACAGTTGGTACAAAACACAGTAAGAAACTCTACTCACCAGCTGGCTCCTGGACTGACAGGACATTTCATAATTTGGAGACAGACTTAGAATTGGATGTGACACCTCCACCTCTTCTGCTGCCTATTGATTCCAGAGAACACACAAGTGCCTACAGTAATGGAACAGTAGGAGCATGGATTCTGTTACTGATGTGTAAGTTTTGTTTTCAAACTGTGAGGCTTAACAGCAAGCTATAAAAAAAAAGCTTAAAACCACTAAACATTTGAATTTGATGAACAAGGAAAGAATCTGAGGGAGCTCTTCACACTATGTAGATAAGATTTTGTTATGTTGTTTTTAAAGGCAGATCATGATCATATAACTAATTATCTAGTCATAACCACTCTCTAAAACTAGAAAATGCACAAATCAGTTAGGTCTGGTCTCAGAAATAACTTGTGCTTTGTAGCCAAGACATGTTAATAGAAATCTTTGCTCCTGTGACCTTGCAGATGTCTGAAAATATATCAGCTGATGTAATTTTCTTCTTAAGACAGGTTTCTTTCCTCAGAGCGTATACTGCTCTACTTTTACTGCTTTTAGTGCCTTTAGGTCTAGGTACTACTTACTGTCAACATTCCAGAGCAATGGCAGAGGCAATGCTCCTGCTTCCCATGTGTGGTATAGAGCTTACACTTATACAGGGAGGCAAATAGTAAAGCCATTCCTTACACTTATCTTTATCTTATATTCAACACGGTTTGCAACACTGCAAAATATCTCTACTACTTGTTGCATTCTATTGAGGCAAAGGTTAAACTTAACACTTTGGAGTTTGTGTTCCTTCCTCCCTAAAAGGGAGTAAAAAGTATGCTTCCACGGGGACAAGCATTTAAAAGGATCACAAAAATATCTGTCTACAAACACATCACATTTTATCCTTAAGGCAGAACTGCAGAGCAAGAAACCAATTGAGGGTACTGTATTTCACAATCTAGTAAAGGTACCAGTTATACTGCCATTTTTGTAAGTTACAACCTTCATTAAAAGATGCATCACCGGGGTTTTTATTATTTTATTTTTGAAATAAAAAAAATGGAAGGCTGTCTGACTTTTCAGTAAAAATCTATATTTTAGATAAAATTGAAAATGTCTCACTGAAATAAATTTACTTCTCATGTCAATTTGCTCTATGGAACTATAAATCTAAATTGGCACAATTGAGAAAGTAAAATTTTCCTCTATGTAAACAGCATCCCAGTTTTGTTGCACTTGGTTACTTACACCTACTTATACAAAATCTTTATTACTACTAGACAAACCTGAAAGAAAAGATGAGCTTGAACTATATTGATCTTAGAAACTAAATGCTTTAGTGTTCCTAAAGCATTACTGAAAAGTCACTTTCAGAGACTTCTGAAAACTCGCAACATAACATTTAGGATGAATGTACAAAGAAAACGATAGAATATGGGTTTCCTGCAAAAACATACTAATGCAAAGCACTTGGAATATCTTCTATGCTTAAAAAATACTAGGAAGTCAATTTTACTAAGAGAGACAGAGAAAACGAAAACAGAAAGAAGGGCCTACAGAATTTCATCTATACTGCAAAAATTGCTGGTTGGTCATCCAAAGAACTGATTGAACATATTAGCAGAGTCATCATTTTGAAAGCTCCATCTGTTCTGCTAGACAACCACAGTGATCCACAGACTGTCTTCCAGTCACAACTCTAGATTCAGAATATCACCTACAATTTTTAAAAAAATCTAATAAGCTCGTAGTCATGTACATGCTATCCAGTCCATGCTATTGCCGTGGCATTAAAATCAAATGATTTTTGAGATTAAGACATGAAGTACTCATGGGGAAGCTAAATTGTCTTGGACTGCAGTTGCACGGTAGAATATAAAGTCTGAATCTCCCACATATGCCTCTTCTCTTCTTCTCTTTCCTGCAGAAAACTTCACATTTTTCTCTGAAGGGAAAACTGAATGTGGAAATGAACTGAGTGCTGAAATACTAAAAATCTAAATTAAAATAATGTAGTTAGGGTAAGAACAATTTCTCCTGGCTTCTGTTCTGGCAAAATGAAGTTTATAGAAGAACTTTGAAAATGAAGGTACAAGCAAAAGTCATTTTTTGGGGACCACAAGATGGAATCTCATAATTCAGAAATAACACCGTATCTTCAAGAATTTCAGTCAACTCACCAAGAAAGAGAAGATTCAGTGGCAGTCTGTGATGCGAGAGAATTATGCTCAGTTCCCTTCACTACTAAACAGCAGTCCTGGATGAAAAGTAAAGTAAGGTAAAATAAAGTAAAGAAAAAGTAAAGTAAAGAAAAGAAAAAGTAAAGAAAAAGTAAAGTAAAGAAAAGAAAAAGTAAAGAAAAAGTAAAGTAAAGAAAAGAAAAAGTAAAGAAAAGAAAAAGTGAAGCAAAGTAAAGAAAAAGATGGGGAAGGGGAAGGGGAAGGGAAAGGGAAAGGGAAAGGAGTTCTCATTTAAGTGAATATCAAAAGGTGCTGCAACATTTTAAGACAATTATAGCCATAGTGTTCAGCTGCAGATCTCAAGGACATGGTACAAAGAGAAGCACTCTGGTATTTTGACCAGGCTTCCTTCTGCTCCAAAATTAATTCCAAAACATAGAAATTACTTCAGAAATATTTGATCACAGTTTTCACCAACCGAGCCCTCACATTTTCTTTTTTTTTCATGGAATCTTTTTTCTAGGCTCTTTATATCTCCACAATAGAAGAGTAGTATATAACTAAACTAGAAATAATGGCCAAACCTCCATCTGAGGATTTTAAACATGGTGTGATTCTCACTGTGTAGTACTGCTAAGGACTACAAGAGATATGTCAATCATGAAAAGACATCAAATAAACTTCCATCAGTTCTGATAGAAGAGTAAGCCATTCTGCACATACAGAAAAAAAAAAAAAAAAAAAAAAAAAAAAGCAGGTTGCAACGACCAGGACTGCTTTTAATTCTAATCCTTGTGTTTTGCAATCTCCATAGTCTATAATATCCATAATATTATCTTATTTTTACAAGGCAAAAGAAAACCAGGCCAACTGTATTAGATGATGTGATATCCTATTGTTCTACATTGTTTGTAACAACAACTATGAGAAAATTCAAATATAGTATGAAACCACTACTAGGAAGGGAAAGAAGTTACAGAAGGTAAGACCAGAGGGCTGAAGCACCTCCCTGGCAAAGACAGGCTGAGGGAACTGGGTTTGTTCAGCCTGGAGAAAATGCGGCTACAAGGAAACCTCATTGCAGCCTTCAGTATTTAAAAGGGGATTATAAACAGGAGGAGAATCAACTTTTTACAGTGACAGGACAATGGGGGAATGGTTTTAAGTCCAAGAAAGGAAGATTTAGATCAGATGTCAGAGGGAAGTTTTTTACAGATAGAGTGGTGAGGTGCTGGAACAGGCTGCCCAGAGAGGTTGTGGATGCCCCGTCCATCCCTGGAAGTGTTCAAGGCCAGGTTGGATGGGGCCCTGGACAGCCTGGTCTAGTAACAGATCTGGAAGATGGTGGCTCTGCCTGTGGTGTTGGGTTGGAACTTGATGATCCTTAATGTTCCTTCCAACCCAATCCATTCTATGATTCTAAGGTACAGAACATTAGAACTACCATCACTTGAGCACAACTCAGTTATTTGGAAGACACCATATAGACTAATTATACATGAGAATATGTACAAAGATTCAAACCTTTTCCTTCTTAATCTTCCAGTGACTCAGGTCTCACTGTCAGAATTCACAGGTACATTGGCTTCTCTTTCATAGTTGCTTGCCAGTTCTTTTTTTCAGTGGAAGATAACTGAAAATGAAAGGGAAGGTGTTCAGATTACATAGTCATGTATGATATCATACAACATATCAAAGATAAAGATCTCGGTAATACACAAAGCTCCTAATCTATATTCAGTCATGCCATGACCTACTACTCATTGAGGTATAGAAAACATACATAAACCCTACAGAACAAGTGCTCCCAAGAAGAGGAAACATTGGCTGTGAGCTGTGATCCCAGTGGAGTAAGCTGCACAGATCAGAACACACAGTATATTTTAGAAAAGTCCAAGAACAGCAAGAATTGTCCATGAACTTACTAGCAGCACACCAACTCTCACACTCACCTAAGCAATTGATTGAGATGGAAGATATCACTCTACCACTCTACCAGGGCAATACATCGAGTCTTACTGTTTTGCATGTGTATTACATGTATTCCTTCAACTGCAGGCAGCATTTGGTGACTCCTGATGGACCAGGCCTTTTCCCACCTTTTGCACAGGACCTGGTGCAATTGTGAGTGCAGCCACACCTCTGCAGTTTTTTCAGGAACAAAATTCTTTCCTGTTCTTTGTGGCCATATTGTTTAAGACTATAATGCCTGAAAGCTGTAAGCTGGGCAGTTAAGATACACAGAACATCTGTTCAACTCCAGTAACAGACACCATAAAGGAGACAGAATCAACTTTCAAAAAACTAATTTTAATCAAAACAAAAAAATTGTTGATCATTAACAAGTTTATAAAACAGTGATTTAGTTACATAAATAAATTGATATCAGTGTATCAAATCTTAATTACTTTCAACTTCATGAGCATGTTTACATGGGTGATGAAGTACAACCTTTTTACCTATTATAATAAATAAAATGGAGAGCATGAAATAGTTTTTCTAAACAAAAATACCTACAAACATACCTCTAGCATGTTCTCTAATGAAGGGAACAAGAGACACTGGACAACTTTTGCACCAAAACATAAAAACTGCTTTAAAAAGCACAAGGATACAGAACCATCAGCTAAAGTAAAGACACTATACTGTAACCAAAGTTGGTATTTAATAATATAATGAACAGTTTGGTAGTTAGATCTCCAGTTTGGTTATTTTAAAGCATTAAGACAAGGCAAGATAGAAGGCTGCTTTTGTCTGAGTAATTCTAGAGAAAATAAAATATATTAAAAAAACAAACTGAAAAGTAGAACAGTCATACTACACAACTTTCTGTCCTGCACAAAGTCAAAATACCTATGCAGAATATATATATATAATATATATATATATGTTATTTGTGCACAAAGGTTAGCTTATTATTAGCTCACTGCAAAGGCGTAATGTATCACGTCAATCATTTTGGAAAACATTTTGAGTTTTGAGTCAAAAAGGATATTTCTTTTAAGTTTTCTAGGCTAGGAGGCACAAACCCCAACTCTGGCATACTGTATTCTTAATGCTAAGGCTTGCTGCTCTGGCTGTGTATTTTTTGTTGTCCCTCTTTACTATAGTGCCTGTTACAAGCATGTGTGTATGTGTGTATACATATATATGTATACACGGGTTGTATAAATATATATATATAAAATTTTCCCCATTAGTTATCAGTCCAACCATGCAATCCAAAAGGTGGCTCTGCATAGATGCCCAGCATATAGTTCACCACCTGAGCCAACCCTGAAGCAAGGCGCACTGTAGTCCTTCTGATAGGTTTTTTTTGTTTAAAACCAAGCTACTGCAGCTTCAAGTATTTTGCATTACATAGATTTTTTTATAAATTAGTTAATGTTATATTTTTCAATATTCAGACATATACTATAATATATATACAGTACAATAAATGCTCTCATTCTTTTTTTTAATTTTTTTGATAAATCCCTGAGAATGTATGTTGACAGTCGCTAAGTTTCCACATGCACAAGCATTGTGTGCCATGCTTCTGGATGAACAGCACTGCAAAGCCACGTGGTCAGCCTTTGAACTATTACTATTTCATTTGTTGGTTTGTTTAAATATGCTGAAATGTAAGGATGAGTTACAAAGGAGTAAAGCTGAATCCATTCGAGGTACTTATCACAGGATGGAGGTGTTTGGTTTTTAAAGCCATTGCAATATACGTTTGTTTTTGAGGCTGTGAACGTATACAGAAAGAACAGGAGAGCAATGTGGGCTTTTGCCACTTGACAACATATACTCAGTGTAAACCAAACCTTTTTTAACCTCTCTCTCATACAAAACAGAAAAAAGGAAAAAAATTAAACACACAAACTTTCACAACATGACAGTTTAGTTTGAAAACTCAATATAACTATACACATATAATACCGGTGTGGCTCTGTTTCTTTAAGTTAAAAAGGATACAAAGGCAGGCTCAAGTAAAAAAAAATCCCCCCTTCCCCCCCCCCCCCCCCTTCCCCTGTTCACTCATTTTTGTCAACCAAACCGCTCACGAACCAACATCATCAGTTTCTTTTTGCCTTTGTAGATTTGTTTTAGGTTGTCAATAAACTGTGTAAACTGGATGTGTCCATCATGAGCCATTAAGAAGGTTTCTCGAGCCTTGCTGAGGAACTCTATAAACTCACTATAGTGTCGAGGGCTGATGTGAGTGAGACGTGAATGAGTCGTATTAATGTAGGCTCCAATCGTGGCATCCAAGAGTTGCCTTAAAGGGGCTTTGTCCAGTGACATGAGCTTACCAGAGTTCCTCCTTCCATGAAGTCCTACCATGCCAGGAGTGGTCAAAGTACACCTACGCAAAATGTCTGACAGTACTGTTGCACATTTGACACTTTTGACAACCAGAGGTATTATAGCTGCTAGCTCATTTTTCCCAAGGGAGTGGCTGAGCGCACATGCCCACAGAACGTCATTAATGGCAGGGTGTGTGTCCTGATTGTAACTCAGGTTGAGATGTGTCATGGCCAAAGTGGCCAGCTTGTAGGCCCGCATAGGGTAGCCACGGTGCTCCATGTATCGTGCTATAGTAAAAAGCTGCGAGTAGTTCATGCCGGTTGTAGCAGCATCTAGAACGATTTGGTAAGCGGTCTCAAAAGCTATGTGATCCTTTTCACATAAGGTCAGTGCAGAGAGGGCACAGTTTTGAGGATCCTTCATGGCACACTGAAGAGCAAGCGTCCTAGCACTGCTGGCTAGCTTTTCCTGCTGATGGCAGTCCAGGTGCAGACGGACGATGGTGCTGTTGGACATCACCGTTGTAGCAACAATACTAGTGGCTTCGGTTGGAGTGAACAGTGTAAACCAGTTTTGCATGATGCTATCCAGTGCATAAACACCTGTAATAGAAAGAAGAGATCAGCTGATAGAAGCCAGTGTTACAGATGGTTAGCAAGAGATTGTGTTTTTAGCAGTCTGTAAGGTTATCAAGGAAATGTGCCTTGTCAAGAAAGCCTAGAAAAAGACAATAAAACAGAGACTAATGTGCAAAATCTGCAGCAATCACTGAAATGCAGAGAACAACATAAAAAAGTCTGTAAGATAAGCTTTAATCTCCTGGTGTGACAATTTAGTTATTCTACTTATTATTTAAAACAATTTGTATAACATGATCTAGCTCATTTCATCTCATCACATCACTCAAAAGCAACCCTCACACTGAACTATTTTAAAAGGCAATTTTAACTTCTTTCCTCAGGATCTCAAACTCAAGAGAATGCAGAAAAGAACACGAAAACATGCTAATGGCTTACTTACTGGAACATACTAGTAATACGGGGCATGCCTTAAAAAAAGAAAAAAAGACCCAAGAATCCTAACCCACACCTGCTTCCAACAGGTTTTCATGTACAGCTTGAATCAAAATCAAACACACCTGAACACTAAGCTGTATATTAAGAAAATACCTGAAGCAATATTCACTACTTGTTATTATCTGAAATAGATATTTTATTTAGTACCACTTTATTCTTGGTGTGAATATGTTTGTTTGGCAGGGGGAGTGTGGGGGACACACTGATTGATGGGTTCCGTAATTTAACTTTATAACCAACAAGAGTTCTTTATTTATGCTAGAGGCAGTTTACACACATTTGTGGGCCCACATAAACCACATCCAGAGGCCTTCATTTTCTCTGCAAAATTCTGATGCTTCCTGTGCATCCCTTCACTCACGTGAAAAAATGGAGCACAGCCACAGCATACTGTAATTTCATTTAAATAAGCAAATTCCTTGCTTTACCAATATGATTAAGTCTCAAGAGTACTTTGCATGACAATATAGGTTCTTTATTGGATACTTCTATTAGAATATGTAAACTAATTTAAAGCTTTTACAATCAGCATTTTATTTGCCATTACACAAGTGCACAAAATAATATCCAGGCACTATGCGTAATATATCCTCAGTAATAATTATCTCTGCAAAGATATAAGAATGTTAAAACAAGAGCACTGCATCAAAATTTTGTTACACACCCCTCTATGCTGCAGGGAAAAAAGGTCACATTGCATTACTCAAATGTTATCTCACCTCGCCTGTGCCTATTCCATCATGTGCTCAAGAAAACCACTCATTATTGCTAAGAAAACCACTCATTATTGCCATAATTAATACCTTATGTAAAAAGGAACTTTCTAGATAACAGAAAGGTGGGACCATTTGCAGAGCTTGGGAATTAACAAATAAGATTGTGTTATCTAAGATTAACTGATGAAAAGGCAGGAGCTCTTGAATAGCATCTTTGCACATACCTACTTCTGTTGCACATGTTACCAGCCACCTCACCATTTCCCGCCGTCGCCAATTCAGTGTTGACAGCGTCATCCGCATCACCTATTAAAACAGAAACAAATAATCCTAACTGTAAAATTGATACAAAAAAAAACAAAACAGCAGTTATGTATTTAAGGTACTCAGATACACTGGGGTTCAAAATAGTAGCTTCTTGTTCTCTCTGCTTTGCTATGCCTTTCAGTTGACATGTCCAAAGACTTGAAAAATACTTCACAACTACCTCAGAAGAGCATGCAGAGTATAATTCCAACTGCAGGCCCTTCAAGTCTAAATGAAAGGCTCTGTTTTGTTAGGGAAAAGCAAAAACAAAACAAAGTCCAATCAATTACAAATGAGTCAAATTTAATTACATTGTCTCTTCTCCCTCTATTAATAGTACCCTTCAAAGTGGAAACATGCTCACTTTTGTTGGGCAAATGAAACCAATTTCACCCTACATGAGCATTTCTTTTCACTGACTTCAATAATATGGACAGGAATTTGAATTTTAATGTCTGCTAATTTTACACACACTTCTAAATATATTCAGATATTATTAAACCTCTCATAGCAATGATTTCTCTACCTGAACAGAGATCCTGCAAAAAAAACTCCATCATAAAACCACTGGAAACCCAGATTCTTAAAGTTTTGATTGCAGTGCCCCTATTATATTCCACTGTCAGTTACTGCCTGTGTTATTTATAAAATGTAGGCAAAAATGTTTCGTCATTAAAAAAAAAAAAACACTACACAGAAATTGCATAGAAAACTTGCTTTGGCTGACTGGACATTCCACAGACACAGGTAAAGAATCCAAATAGTCTTCTTTTACTACCTCAGTCATCATCCCATAACAATAGCTGTAGTAATGAAGTTAGGTCAATCATAAAGCTCTCAGCAATGAGCAATACCTATTACAGTCATAAAATCTACTCATTAAACAGTTTGGAGTCAAGCAGTACTTGTAAGAGAATTCTCCGCTCATGTGCCTTCCCAATACTAAGGTGGCTTCAAAGCAGTATGTAGACCTCTGTTATACCAGCTATTCCTGCCACCTCCTTTTGTCCTAAACTGTAGAAAAGATAATGAAGAAGATGGAAAGTCTACTAAAGAACATGAATGAACTGTGTGGTTGTGATTCTATGGTGGTCTCCAAGCACTCCTACCCTGGGAGCTTGGTGACTGGCTGTCATAAGAATTTTCAGCTTCAAACATTGAAGCATCAGCTTGACTAAGTTGTAATGTAAGTGCTAGAGCACAGTATAGTATTTTGAAAGAAAGCTGATGTCTAAGAATCAACTCTATACAATTTCAAATGAAAACAACGCTAACACAGAGCATGGGAAAAGCCTTGGTTTGAAGTATGTCTGGAATGGAAACAGCATCTCCAAGTCAAAATTCTTTGGAGCTGTTCTAGTTTCAGCTGGGATGGAACTGTTTTCCTCAGCATGTCTGGTATGATTCTTTTTTTTGTTTTCTCCTTCATCCCACTGGAAAGCAGTGGAGTGAGCAAACAACTGCAGTGCCGACCCTCCAGCAGGGTTAAACTACAAAAGGAGTGCAACTATCTGTCCTCTCCATCAGTAAGAAAGTCAAGATGACTTTCTTTACTGACACACACATAACTGAAGGCTAACACTCTTCCAGCATCACAAAATTTCAGCTTACCCAAGCTAGAGTGAACCCAAAAGAAAATAGATCTATGGACTGAATTCTGCTACTAATGCAAGAGGGAAAAGGTTAAAAAAAAAAAACACCAAACAGCCAGACAACTTCATTTGAAGTCTTCTCTGATTACATTCTTCTCTGTGGTGGTCTGTAAAAGGATCAGTCACAAGAGTCTTCAGCAAGCACAGTCAACATAATTATAACTCCAGTGCAGGCAGTCCTAACTTGAGAGCAAAGTACATCATCGTATCTAGTCCTTTGACCTGGACAAGTTTGTCTTCAACTATTTTGGAATTGTGTTTTTTTCATCTGATTAAACTGATGGGCTGAGAACACTAAGAGAGGGGCCCTTTAATGATGATTAAAAATAAAACAAAAACAAAAAACAAAAAAACAACAACAAGGATTTCAAATAAAGCATATGTCGATGTCTTGGATCAAAGAGGAGCTGAAACTAATTTAAAACATCATCCATGTTGCCAAGGAACTAATTCACTTCTGCTCAAAACACTTCTGAGACTCCTCTTCTATCAATGAAAGAGGGCTTCTCAAGTCTGAAAATAACAGGAAACCCCTATGAATGTAGTAAATTGTCAGAAAGTCAAGGTCTCTTCATTTGGTCCTAATGGATTTTTTTAAGTTTCTTAATCCAGAGGAACAGAAGTGCTCAGCTACTCATGAGAGATTCAAGAAATGGCCAAGCATTAGCTTTCACAGCAATGTGAAAACTGTTTGTCATACACATTTACAGGTATTCATGGAAAGGATACTACTTGCCAAATATGCATCAAGCAATCATCTGCACTAATTTACTCAGCAATTCTGCCAGCATACTTGTCTGTACATGTGCAATAATATTCTCATTGTCATAGCATGATAAGCAAGTGGAGGAACAAAAGGTGCTTTCACCTGGAGATCTTAGAACATCTGTGTCATTAAGTTTCTAAAAGACAAAAAACCCTTGAGGTGTTCCATGACCATTTTGCCATGCTCATGACCTCTTTCCACAACTAGTTAAAATGCTTTCTCTTTGCAGAACACATGCTGCCATTGGAAACAGGGAGAAAGAACCCAGTAGTCCATATGTTTCTCCCAAATCTAGAACAATGCAATAAGCTTTTCTGTCCTGGAGAACCCAATGAAAGAGTTGTGAAATTGCTAGTGTCACCTTTGAAAAGAACAGAAGAGTTTCTATACCAGTTTAGGTTTCGTTTTATACCAAGTACTGGATTTAGGAGGAATTGTAGAACCACAGAATATCCCAAGCTGGAAGGGACCGCTGAAAAATCAAGCCCTATGTCTAAGAGCTTGTCCAAATGCTTCTTGAACTCTGGTAGGTTTGGTGTCATGATCATAGCTCTGAGAAGTCTGTTCCAATACTTCACTACTCTCTCAGGAAAGAACTTTCTCCCAAGAAATACAAATTCATGATGTTTCTCTCATTAGATCTCACTGAAGACATTCGAAGGACACTATCAACCACACGCAGGTATCTATAAACAATGACATCAGAAGTGTACTGCTACAAGTGAATTATCCTTCAATATCTGAGGTCACTCACAGGTCGAAGATCTTTCTTTCTCAAGTAAGCATACATTCAGAAACATACCTAGATGTGAAAAAAGAAAGTTTTCCACAGCAACTTTAAGAATAAGAAAGGCTAATGAAGCGTACAGAACCTTAGCTTTCTGATTAAAAACTTTTACTTCTTTAAGTCTAAAATAAGCAAGTAGTGCCTTTCTTTGTCATGAGAAGCAACTGGGATACAATATCCTCCAGAATTCTCTGCAATTTTGTTTACTGAAGCAAAGTAATAAGTGGTTTCCTGATCTTTGCATGTTTTTGTTTGTTTGTCTTTTGTTTTTTGTTTTTGAGAACTCCCTGAAGAGGGATGAAGAGATTTATTTTTGTTGAATTGTGTAACCCCCATGACCCATCAATGTATGGCAATATTTCTCCAGATACTTAAAAACCTTGCTATTTCCTTTTAGCTTGATAAGTCTCCTAAGAGCCTTAAAACTCACCTGAGGCTGCTGCATGCCTCAAACTACATCTGATGCAGATGATCATTTCAAAGTATGCAGAGTGCAATATTTGATGAAGAAAGTGTGAGGGCTGCTGTTAGTGCAATCTGCTTTAGAAACAGGACATTATGATTGCCGTTGGCTTTCCCTATTAATTCAGCAGGCAAAATGAGGAAGGGAAAAATGGGAGGAATAGTAAGAAGTTCCTCAAGACCATGCAAAATACCTAGCACACTGCTAGCCAGAAGAATAATTTTTTATCTCTGACCCATGAACAGAATAATGCCCTGCAGCCAGCCACTTCCAGTTCTTTCCACCCAAATAGAACAAAGGAGCTGAGCAGACCCTTGTTCCAATGTGAAGTTTAACAGTCAACTTCACATCAACAAGCAGTATCTAAAAATTCTAGATAGAGCTCAAGCCAATATGGTCCTCATAGACTTAAAGATCTGAACCCACCAACAGAGTCTAATTGCTGTATTCTGCTGTCTTAATAATGAACAAGGGAAATACCTGAAGGCCCAACTCCAGAGAAACTTTTAGAAGAGTGATGTCAGGCAAGCTGTCCATGAGTGTAGCTATTTTAAATGCATCCTGCGCAAGTTTGAAGATGTGTGATGAAGAGTGGATGTTTTTCTGTATGGATTCTAACACTGTTTCCAGCCTCCGAACATCACCTGCAAGATGTAAACAGAATCAACAAAACAGAACAAGCTCCCAAGACATCCAGAGATGCATTATAATTAAGCCTGCCTTGCTGCAGCAATAGTATAATGATTCGGTTGTATGCATTTTGTCTTTATAAGCCTTCCATAATTAAATCATATACCAATAACAGATATGAGAGCACAAACTCCTTTTGTGTCTGACGATGTTAGTGTAATATATGCCAAAAAGTCAAGCCAATGTGCGAATTTTAGAAGTGACTTGTCCACTGCTGGGTCTCACAGTCATGCATCAGAAGAACAAAAAGCTGTCTTCTCAGCCTCAAATCAAGTCTGTCTGGCTATCCTCTAGATAGCTTAACTACTTTACTAGAAGATTTAGTGAAGATTTAAGTCAGTTTAGCTTGTCATTCCCATTTCAAGCTCCTGTAAGACTGCCATTTGGATTCCTAAACGCAGGATTTAAAATCCGTTTACTTCATATAATATTAAAAACATACATTTAGCTGAGTATGTAACTGACAGCACTGTACCTTTGGCTGCTGTTAACATGGTTGATGCCAGCTCACACTGCTGGGATTCAATGTGACTTAGAGTGAACCAGCGGGGATACCGGTTTGGAACAACTGATGCAATGTGGTGTGGGCGGGACATGTCTCCAGAAGGAGCCGTAGATTCCAAAACTAGCAACCTGAAATAAGGAAGAAATCCTCTTTCATTAAATCATTATTACATTAGGTTTCTCATGAGCAGAACTAAAACTTCAAAAACACTTGACCTTGTTTATAAAATGTGCCCTTTTGGGTATAGAAGGATATTGGAAAAATCAGTTTTTTTGAGGAAACTGAAAAGCTTACTGAAAAGCTTGGGGAATCTACTTGCTAAATTTGCTTATATCAGCAGTGATCTGTACGAATGCACAGGACAATTAAGCCATCCATTAAGCAAGGCAGTTGAGATCTCTGCATCATCCTTAGAGCTGAAACATTTTTCCTTGCCTTTTTTCAGCCTCTGAACCATAGATCCCAAGATGGAAAATGCTTCTCCATCATACCAAAACATGTAAATGTTTTCCAATATTAATGCATGCACAACTTCAACCTCCTTTATGTGCAAATGATTAGCAAAGTAAGGAAGACAATTATTCAAGAAGTCATTTGGATTTTGATCTTAAAAATCAGACATACTAAAAAGGAAATTTCACTATTTAACTACTACCTCCTTTTAAAGTCCTTAAGCTGTAATTTGCCAACATTGCGTAATATACAGTAATCTGATGTTAGGATCTCAAAACAGCAGTGACAAAGGAAGTTGCTTTTAAAGATACTTTTCAGACTGTTTTCTAATCCTCAAGCAAGAATTTGAGGTCTTATTCACTAAGAAGTATTTACACTTAGAAAATTCAAATTATTGTGCTTGTTCTTGACTACTATAGTAGAAATGATGGCCAATAACAAAGACTCAACTAATAGCCCTTCTTCCACCCATAACTGATACACTTTATACAACATAAATGCCAAAAGAAGTAGAAGTGGTTGAACAAAAATGCTTTTATTCAACAATTAAGCATGGTTTCAGGACATGAAGGGTTAATAAGACATCAAATGATAGTAATGAATAATATCCAGAAACAAAAGCTTTCCAAATGCTAGTTTCTTCATTGGGTTTAAAGTTTGAGTTTTCTGGCACTCACAACACTCTAGCAAGTTACCATTCAAAAAATCTGAAGACTTACATGTTAGTGTGCTCCTACACTGAAGGCTTTCTTATTATTTACTCCTGTACCAACTGCTTCTTGTCTAAAAGCCATCTCTTCATTGCTACCCAACAAAGAAAGCAGGAACATGTTTTTGTGTGCTTTCACGTGATTTAAACCTCAGCGCAGTGTAACACAGCCAATTCCTTGAAATTCTAAACTAGTTCATAACAACTAGCAGACACCTCTGTTTTCCAACACTCATCCCTCTGTGAAGTATTTAACAGAGAAAATGAGTTTTACAGAGTTTTACAGTTTACTTTACAGAGTAAGATGCAGAATATAAATAGTCATGTGATCCTACTTAAGGATATAGAGCAGTTCATATGGACACAGCCAGACTAAGTCTGAACTAACTACTTCAAACACTACTGCAAGTGAACTACAGATTGGTTTGACTTCTATAGAGTTCTCTGAAGGCCATTTTGACTCTGCCAGATGGGCCGCTGTAACATGACCAGCACCTAACTGACTTCTACAGGATCTGTAGGTTAAGGTATGTTTGGGACAACCAGGGGATTAGGCCCAGCATGGGTTCATGGAAGGCAAGGTCCCGCTTGACCAACCTGATTTCCTTTTATGACTGCCTGGTGGATGTAGTAAAGGCTGCTGATGTAGTCTTCAACAAAACCTCTGACAATGCCTCCTTTAGTATTCTCCTGGAGAAGCTGGCAGCCTGTGGCCTGAACAGGTATATTGACTGCTAGGCAAAAAACTGAATGGCTGGGCCCAGAGAGAGGTAGAGAACTGTGACTGGCCACAAGTGGTATTCCCCAGAGGTCAGTACTGGGACCAGCCCTGTTCAGTATCTTTTGATGACCTAAAAAATAGCACTGAGTATATCGTCAGTACGTTTGCAGATGACTCCAAGGTGGAGGAAGTATTCATCCACCTGGGGCTAGCAAGGCCCTTCAGTGGGATCCGAGCAGGCTGGATAGCTGGGCTGAGGCCAGTGGGATAAAGTTCAGCAAGAGCTGGGTCCTGCATGTAGGCCACAACAACCCCAGGCAACACCATAGGCTTGGGATAGAGAGGTTGGAAGACTGTGTGGAAGAAATGGACCTGGGGGTGTTTGTTGATGCTCAGATGAACATGAGCCAGCAGTGTGCTCAGGTGGGCAAGAGAGCCAAAGGCATCCTGACTTGTTTCAGAAGTAGTGCTGCCAGCAGGAGTGGGGCGGTGAGCCTCTGTCTGTACTCAGCCCTGGTGAGGCTGCACTTTGAGTACGGTGTTCAGTTTTGGGCCCCTCTCTACAAGAAAGCCATTGAGGCCCTGGAGCGTGCACAGAGAAGGGCAACAAAGCTGTGAGGTTTCTGGAGCACACACAGGCCTTATGAGGAGCGAGAGGCTGAGGGAACGTGGGTTGTTTAGTCTGGTGGAGGCTTACGGGAGAACTTATCACACTCTACAAAGAACTGAAAGGAGGTTATGGCAATGCGAGAGTTGGACTCTTCTCCCACATAACTAGTGACAGGACTAGAGGGAACGGCCTCAAGTTGCACCTGGGGAGGTTGAGGCAGGATATCAGGAATAACTTCTCTCAAAGAGTGGTCAGACACTGGAATGGGTTGCCCAGGGAGCTGGTTGAGTCACTGTCCCTGGAAACGTTCAAGAAGCATGTACATATTATAAACTAAGGGAGATAGTTTAGCCGGGAAATATTGGTGGTAGGTGGATGGTTGAACTTGATGATCATTTTCAATGTTGGTGATTCTATGATTCATACTAAGAATGGAGACCTTAAAATAGTTTTAGGACATCTGCAACAGTTTTAACAGTTTTCTGTAGGTTCCTGAAGCAACTGAATTTTTAAGAATTCTTTTAAAAAGCTCATTGTAAATACACATTAGGGTGTTTAGCAGGTACATGGAAATACCACACACCACATAAATACCCATCAGGAGGTTATTCTACAGTTTTCAGATACATGTATGTGCACTAAAGTTAAAACCAAAAACGAATTAACCAACTGCCCATTTGATTCGTATCAAGGGTCAAATCTCTATCCTAGTACTGCTGATATACCTTTTTGCAAAGCTTTATACATGAAAAATAATGTGTGTGAATTCCTCTGCTGATTTTTTTCCAAGCACAAAATGGAGGAAAAAAGACACACTAAATAATTTCAATAAACAGGAAAAATCTCAACTACAGAATGCAAAAGTAGCAACAAATAGAGTATGAAAGGAAAAGGCTGTTTTTGGGAAATCTTTTGTCACTTCAAATTTCACTGCCAGCTTCTGTGTTCTGCTGCTGTGAAAAGGAAATGCTGTTATGAATTGGTGGCTTTCATGCAATTTTGGCAAGACTAAGGAACATCAAAACAAGCACAAGCTACAAGAGATTTAGCATTCTTAACTTTTTTTTTTCTTTCAAACATCAATTACTTAGTTAGGTCTTAGCAAAGCTATCTTGTGACTAAACATCACCATTAAAGCCTAGGTCCCAAAACCTGGGTGAAATTCAGACTTAAGAAGAGATAAGCTGAGCTATGTCAAACGTTCAGATTCCATGTGAGCAGTCAACTAGGTCACCACATATCCACATTTCTCTAAAGCTCCACTCTATGTGACCTGATGCTGCGAGACGATGAATGTAGACAATAGTGACCATCAAGAATAGCACATCCTATGTTTGCAAACCTGAGGTATATGAAAGGCACAATCTCAGCTTCTATTGATTTTTGTACTGTGTACTCCCCACACTGAAAGAGGATCAAAAAATGGAACATGAACAGATGATTTTGAACACACAGAGACAAAAAAGAGCTACCATCATCAGCAGCTCTACAAATTCACGTATATTTATGTGTAGGTTGACTCTAAATACTTTTATGTGTGGAAATCAAGTAGCTATGGTTTTGTGAGGATAACTTCTTTGAAAAATATTGAGGCAATAAAAGAAATATGCTCCACTTCTAGAAGCATGAGGAACTACAGAAATTTCTAGACAGCACCTTTACTAATTTTCAGGTGAGATTTCTATCTGTGACACTTCCATTTCCTCATTGACAAGGAGGAAAGGAAGCTCAAATTTCCTTGTTCTGATCCATTCTATCTCACAATCATGAAGTAAGCATTCAGTCTACTTATTTGTTTTCTTCTCCCCATGAAGGCAATAGTAAGTCAGGGTTTTTTTTTTAATAAGGAGTTCTTTGTACTATGAACTACCACTTTCATGCGAATTGGAAGAGTAAATAATCTTCTTAAAGAAGATCTTTTAGAAGTTTTGAGAAGTGCTTAAGAACACAGAGACATCAAACAGAAAGTATCTGCATCTGCCATTTTAACAGTTCAAAATAGAAGTCCATATTTCTAAAAAGTGTCACATATAAAAATGCAAAAAGACTGACTTTTGTTTAGAGATGAATTCTCATCTGCCTTATAAAGCAGTGCCAAATGGACAATGGAGAACTGATCTAATTATACCAATGCCTCATGTAATTTTACCAGATAGAAGCAAACAGGTAGTTCATTCTGATACTGGTTTGTTTGCTTGTTTGTTTTGTTGGTTTTTTTTGTTTGTTTTATTTTGTTTCGGGGTGGACAAATAACTTCAGCTGAGATGGCAGGGAAGTAGCTGGATTGGCTAAAATTTCATGATCTAGGATCTTTCAGCACTTTGCTTGTTTCTTTTGTTGAGAACAGAAACTTCCAGAGAAGTTTTCAGGAGTGACGTGTCCTTCTTTAAGAGGAATGGCGTGTACATCCACTGAAGTGGCCTCTTCTCCCAGGCAACAAACAGGACCTGGGGAAATGGCTGCAAGTTGTACCAAAGGAGGTTTAGGTTAGACTTAAGGAAGAACTTTCTCAGAGACTGGTCAGGCACTGGAATGGCCTGCCAAGGGAGGTGGTGGAGTCGCCGTCCCTGACAGTGTTCAAGAGGCGTCTGGATGAGGAGCTGTGAGATCTGGTTTAGTGCTTGTGGTAGCAGTGGTAATGTGAAAACGGTTGGACTAGACGATCTTATAGGTCATTTCCAACCTTGTGATTCTATGATTCTAAGTGTACAGTGCACTATGCAAGGCTACTGATAAATATCTTTTCCAGCCTTTCATGTTTAGCTTAAGGAGGAAAACCCCACACAAACAACCTCTGAGAAACACTTTAATGTACTGACTGGAAATCAGTATAAAGACAAAAGTCCACTTTACAAAAATTGACTTTTTTTCTTTTTACTGTGCCTACTGTACTATCTTAACGATCTACTATGACCAGTATTATTGATACATTTAAGAAAGGAGGTGTACCTAGTTGACAGCTTTCTGATCATGTTCGAATGTTCTCAATAGTTCATTAACGATGCACAGTCTCGTCAATACACTTCCTAAATTTCTAATTATAAGCAGCAAATATGCAAGGCCATTTTGTATTTCTGAGACTCCTTCTCTAATACTCATTGCTAGATTTGCCTAAAGACAAAAATAAACGGAAAACAACAAGCCTAGGCTAAACAAACTTTTGGTCTAATCTGATACAATCATAGAATCTCCAAGATTGGAAAAGACCTACAAGATCATCCAGTCCAACTGTCTGCCTATCACCAATAGTTTTCATTAAACCATGTCTCTGAACACAACAGTAGCTATCCTGTTTAGTTCTCTGACCACACAGTTGTTTTCTCCTTGTTTAGCATTCTGCAGAAACTCCAGAAAAAATAAACACATCCAAACCATTAACACAATCTGCCTGATGAAGATAAATACTGTTAATGCAGATAGCACATCCTACAATCACTGTGCAATCATTCTTGATTTTGGTGACCATGAATACCAAACACATATGTTTAAACAGAGACTTGATTGCTCCTAGCAGTCACAGAATTGCCACAACCGGCAATCATCATTTAATACAAGTTATTGACAGCACCCAGGCAACCCAGATGGGACCAGCTTCTTCCCTGCAGTGTGGAAGGACAAAAGATTTATTACTAATCATTTAGACCCTTGAAATTTCTTTCAGAAGGTTCTTCTTAGCCACTGTTAACAATCTGGCCTGCCCTGAGATCAAGTCAACACACACTGAGAGCTCCCTGAGAAATATCTTTCTCCCCATTACTGAAGACAAATGGAATGCAAGTCACATATTTTGCTGTCATATAACATATACTCCCTTTAAATCCCAGTGTTCACCCAGAAATGTGTGCAAGACCAACTAGTTACGAAACAACAAGTACTGTATCAGACAACACCATACAGTTGAAAATCTACCATCAACAGCTTACTTATAAAGATAGCTAGTGGAACTAACAGTCCTACAGAACTAAGGCTAGAGGCTAAGCAGGAGATGATACTGAAACTGCTGGTTAGATGCCTCTTCTCGCACACCACTACCACCACATACAAACAGTTGGATGGGAACACACATGCTAACACTGCCACTGTTAAACACAAAACCACACATCCTAACAGGGATACTATAGTGAAATAAATAGTTACAACAGAATGCTGTTTTACAGTTGGAAGTAAACACTAATTGTACATTTATAAATTGTTATGCCATATTTAATACAGACATCACTTGGTTTGACAGATGACAGAACCAAAGTAATTTTTCCTTAAAGGGAGTAATGCTGAGGTCTTGCTTACCAAGCTTTCCCCTCTTTTCCCAACTGCTACTTGTGGTCTTTCTAGGTGACTTGTGAATACATACCGCATGGCCCTCAGTGCAGTTTTGTATGCCAATTCAGCATCATGAGGTAGGAGAGAGGTGAAGAGATACTTGGCAAATGTGTGCATTGGAACGCTCTCTCGATGAATGACTTCCCCTAATCCACTGTATGGTCCAGCTGCAGAAAAGAGGAAAAAATGTTTATCTTTACAGACTGCCAAAAACCAACTTCTGCACCTTTAAAAACACTCAGCAGAAATGGTATCCAGTGTTTGCTGTGCTGAATGCTAAAACTGCATTGATTATTTTTCATTACTCATATCATACATGTATCACATATACATGAAGACTGCTCTGAAAGTAGTGCCTCCTGTTTTATGATGCTAGCTCATTTCAGAGGCAGATGTTGGTGAGGCAGTAGAGGTTAAACCTTCTCACCAATATCCCATTGCATGTTGTTGCTGTGTGACAAATGGTAGTGAGGGGCAGTCTGACAAATGGCATCTGACAGGGAAGTGCATATTAAGCAAAGGTCTATCACTGAATTCCTCTATGAAGAGAAAACAGCGCCCATTACAATTTATCTGTGGTTGCTGAACTTTTATGGAGGCTGAACAGTGGATGTGAGCACAACGAGGCAGTGTGTTTCAGCAGAGGGTGACAGCGACAGTGGTTCACCTCCAGTGCAGATTTTTACAAGTGTAGCAAGCAGGCTCTTGCTGATCACTGGCAAAAATGCACAGCTAATGGTCGTGATTGTGCTAAAAAGTTGTGTTTTGTAGCTGAGAATTTTCTCTATCAAGTGCTCTTTGTATCTAACGTAGTTTCTATGTAAATCAACAAGAGGTAACAATTTTGGGGTGACCTAGGTACAATATATTACAAACCTATTACATACTATATATTCTTTGAGACAATGAGACAGACTGCAAATTGCACAGTACTAGGCACGTTACCAGCCCACACACAAATGACAGTCCCAAAGCACCACAGGGTTCATTTAACATGTTTACAGTATGCAAAAACTGAACGTGTTAGTCTCAGCTTTGCCTCCACATCCTTAGATTATGCACATGAATCCCTACACATCCACTAGTAGTGTGTGATTTCTTTCTCAAAGATCCATCAAAAAAAAGTGTGGGTTCAGTGAAGAGGTGCACATCTTCAGTTGAAGTTACATGACCAATCACTACAACAGCACCTGGTCCCTATTAATCTCACTTGACATAAGGCATATAAATTACCCTTTGGTCTAGATTTTGTCTCCAGAGAAGACAAGGTCAGATCTTGCAAGAAAACCTTGTTTTGCTAGTCTGTTATAGATATGTGATCTCAAAAATTACATTTGCTATGAGAAAACTACTCCCACTGCTGTGACAATGGATTTTGCACATATCCAGTGCAGTATTTCGTAAGAGCAGCAAAAATAAATGAAAATTTAAATGTGATTATTTCTTTGATGCATTCTGAAGGTTAACAGTGACTACAACCTGCAATCACTTGAAGCTGTTATTCCTGTTAACATGAACACTATGTCAAGCAGTTTTTGGTTTCAAAAGCTAGTGTAATATGTTGGAAGATACAGATCAAGAATTTTACATTAACTACTACTGGACAATTACAGCATAGATAGCAACTAGCAGTCCTAGAAATTACTGAGAGAGAAGAGGATTTTACTTCTTCCTGTACTACAGTTTTCAGTATACCACACTTGGATGGACAAGGTCTGGATGAGCACAATTCACTACAGAAGCACATACATCATTTAGATTTCCAGTAGCAGTTTGAAATGGCTGGCCCTACAGATGAGGATGTACTTGCACAATTTAAGCAGATACTTCTTCTGCAGAAGAGGATGAATTCCATGAAGCAAAGTTTGTAACAACTTAAACAAGCATATCTGCTCCAATGTTTTTCTGACTGCTTTTTTACACAGCACAAAGGTAAAAATATCATGTGAAATGAAAAAGAATCTGAGCTCCATAGCTGGGCATTTCTTAAGACTGGAGCAGATTACAAAGGAAATATCAGTGAAGATTTAGTAGTGACACAGTGTCTTGTATAATCATTTAAATGAAGGTGAAATCCATTAAAAACTATCTAGCATATCTTCAATGAAAGGAGCTGTTTCCTATCTTTTCCAATTGGTAGTTCAGTCAGAAACTCAGGGCCTGAGAAATACGTGACAAAACATTTATTTGAAAATATATTCTGCCATTAAGTTAGTCAATAATCAAAAAATTAAAACAGTTCTTGCAACCAGTATTAACATTCTGTCTTCCCACGCATTCAAATATTAGCTGCACACAGCATGCATTAGTTGGCACCAGCATCAGAAATCAGCTTAATATTGGATTAAGCTTGCTTTATTATATCTACAAGACTTCAACAACAAAAACACAACTGGTATGATTAAGATCTTCCATCACTGTACAGTATTTCCTTCATGTGAGCTGGTAGTTCCTGTCTAACCATGTGTAAAAACTGAAGACAATGCAAAGAAAGTTACATTTATCAGCAAACAGCAATGCAAGACCCTCTGCACACTGCTCGTCACAATTTCCTAAGTAGCTATTTTAGCAGATTTCTTGCTATGGTCAGTCGTTGACTGCTCCAAGGAAACAAACCATCAGTGATCAATGCAGTAAACAAGGGAGCACTCAAGAGAAACCCTTTTCAGCCTTTTCTTCATGAAGCATCCTTAACAGTTAAGAGATGCAGCAAATTGATTTTATAATCCATAAGATCTCTGCCTGGTGGTTGTTAATAGCTGGATCCAGTGAGAAGCTGTTCTTGTCCAAAGGCCATAAAGCAGTAGCAGAGCATATCATAATGGAAACTCTCCCTATGGTACAGCTTCTCTGCAATGTCAAATGGCATCATCAGTAGATAACAAAGTCTTTAAGGACCTGGTCATAATGCATCTCTTCCATTAAATGGAACATTTTTTTCTAAAAACGTCTCAGAGAAAGCAAAAACGTCTCAAAGAAAGCAAAAACCTGACTGCTATATAACAGCCTTCACAACTCAGCTAGAGCAATATTGCACTCCTCACCATGCCTCAAACAGGTATTCAAAACTTGGACCATGCCTTCACCTAATGAGTTCCTTTACAGTATTCTCTCTCATTTAAAAAACAAAAGCTAGGCTATTTTCTGAATATGATGCTAAAATGATGTGTGTTAATCCTTTTTAAAAGTTAAAGCAAAGACATAAATTCTTTTCCTACAGATTTTATTGCAATCCACCGCAGTGACTCCCAAACAGAAAATTGCCTAGATTGCAGTTTAGTCACAAGATCAGTCTTTAAGCCTCAATATCTGACCATGTATTTTAATTTTCAGAGATGATTCAGACTTCAGAGGGAACTCATTTTCTTAGATACTAAATAAAATGTTATGCTTCTATCCCAGCAATTTTCTAAGGTCTTTACCTGGGGAAAAAAAAAATGTTCTTGCATTTACAAAGCTGACAGCTCTTTTTCAGGAAACAAGTGATGTTTAGAATTCTGTTATCTGGGAGCTGCTGATAACTGATTTCTGATAACATTTAATTGGAAGCTGGGGCTGTATAATTAGGCTACTGAGATTATGACACACAACAAATAAATCTTAAGAACAAAATACAATAAAAATTGAAATGAAAGGCTCATACGTCAGTAAATGCCTTCTATCTACAGTTATTCTATTACTTGGTGTATGTTTCATTTTTGTAAGAGACTGTAAACAAAATTTTGCTGGAGTTCTACATGAAAAAAACATCTTAGGTAGGTAAGACTAGTTTCCACAGAAATACTAGTTCCATGGGCTTCTGTAAGTGAAGATAGTTTAAAGAAGCAGTTAGCGTCTATATTGAGCTACCTTCTAATAGGAAGACTGCTTGTTTTCGAAAAATCTTCACCAGAGTATCATCCAATTCAATTTCCTGTAGCTTAGAAATAAGCTGCTCCTCGTTTCGACAAACCTTCTCTTGTGCATACAAGCCATCTGGCATTATTCGTTGCTGTCCCAGCCCTATCAATGCTACTTCCACAGCCAGTGTTAAATATGATTCCCCTTCTTCTAAGAACTTGTGTGCAGGCAGGTGCTGGTACTCCAGAGATTTGCATTGCCCCATGTTCTCTGTAAAGGGTAACAGAAAGAACAACACATCAGTAAGCCATTCTAATCCATAATCTGCTTATAATGTCACATTTACAAATGCTACCTCTGTCAGTACTCATTTGTTTAAAATGATTTAAATTACTGGCTTTATCTCAAGATCAAGTAAAAACCACCCGATGCAGGGAGAAATAAACCAATTAGAATTTAAAAAATAATCACACAAGTAAAAAAGAAAAGATTTTTCTTTAACTCACACAGGTTAGAGGAAAGCAGTTTTTTCTCCAGTTTTGCATTAACTAGACCAAAAATAGACAATACATCTTGATTTTTTGTTTTTTCCCCCCTCACCTATTTCTGTACCTCCTTAAAGCCTCAGTGTTGTATCAGGGACAGGGAACACATTTATATCTCTGCATATATTTCAGATGAAATAATTAAGACTCTGCAAATACAGTAGACCTAGCAGCTCCACAACCTCTTAAGCATTTACTGCTAGAGTTCTTCAGAAATTTTTATATGTGACAGCTACATTTATAATAAACCTGTATAGTCTCTGAACTTTACTGACATTGTTCTCACTTTCAGTACAGTACCTGTAAATTCCATAGAGACCAAACAATAAATGGCCCTAAGAAGTACTACCAATTCATCTGGCACTTCACAGATGACAAAACACTATCCCACCCTCTAGCAGTTAAAAGACTAATTGGGGAAGAAAAACCTATGATGAGAGATGTTGGGAGACAGGCAACTGCAGCATATGAGAATCCAGAACGCATGTGTGTTGTGTAATGGAATTTACTTTTCAACAGACAATTTCCATTTCTTAAGTTGTGGGGGTTTTTTTTTGGTTTGTTATGGGTGGGTTTTTTTCTTGTTGTTTTTGCATATTTTTTTTTAATTGCAAAGAATTTAGTTTCTAATTTATTTTAATTAAAAGTTCTTCTAGAAGAGGTGGATATGGGATTGTAAGTTTACTGAAGAAAATCTCACTGAATGAGTTTTGAGGCAAAGCTCTGAGGTGACTGTGGATATGTATGTGTAAGAGTTATAAGCAGAAGGATGATTCCAACTTCTATCCATACAGAATCTACTGCAGAGGTGGAAATAGACTGAGAATGAGGAATGCATCTTATAAATGCCTGCAAAGCAAATATCAAACTTGAAACAGGCATACACACGTCCTGATCAAAAGCATGCATGAATTCTGAACTACTTTTCAGCTCGCATTCTTTGTAGACCACTGTAATTGTTTTGCCATCTATTTGAAGAATTATGTGCATATATAGCTAAGAAATCCAATAACGCACTGCACTGCATTAGGAGAGTGCTGCCAGCAGCCAGACCCAGCAGGTCAAGGGAGTTGTTTCTTCCCCTCTGCTCAGCACTGGTGAGATGCATATAGAGTGTTGCATCCTGTCCTGAGCTCCACTGTATTTATGGTCATACTGGAGAAAATCCATTGAGAGGCCACAAAGGCGATCAAGGGCCTAGAGCTTCTCTCATATGAAGAAAGACTGAAACAGCTGGGACTGTTCAGCCTGAAAAAGGCTCAGGAGGATCTCGTGCAAAAATTTCCAATAGTCAAATGTATAGACGACAGCCAGATTCTTCTCAGTGAGACATCGTGACAGGACAAGAGGCAGTAAGCACAAAATTAAACACAAAGTTATATTTGAGCATAACAATTTTTTTTTTTTTAATGCGTGTTTACTGGAAGAGATTGCCCAAAGAAGTTGTAAAGCCTCCATCGTTGGAGTGCCTCAAAATCCAATTGGACACAGTCCTGAGCAACCTGCTGTAGTTCACCACTCAAGTAGACCTGCTTTCCATTCTCAACAATTCTGCAATTTTGTGACCTTCTGCATTATCTCAAAAAAAGCCCAGAGGAACGTATACGGAGATGCCGCTGCTGTAAGAACTCATATACTTTTACTTTACACATGAAATATAGAATTTTAAAGAATGAGGAATGGATAATTTTGAAGTGTTTTTATATAGCTTAGAACAAAATTCTACTTTCAGTATTTTCTCTTCTACACATTTTCTTAGAGAAGGTAAGTATGAGTCCTTACACTATGTTAATTCAGAAAGAAAGGTAGAAAAATGCATCTGGGTACTGAAAACACATAGAAGATAGCTTCCTATGCATAGCCTTACCCATGAAGTCTGAGAATCCATGGAAGCTCTCATCATCCACCCTGCAGGCTTCCATCAGGCTACTGAAGAGAGTGCCAACTGGATCCAAAGGATGTCCCACCCAGCCTTCCAGATTTGTTATTGAGGTTACTCCTTTGTGGAGAAGTTCTGTTAGAAAAAATTGTGAGAGAAAGGAAGGAAACAGAGCACGTTAGCTGCATGAAACAATTATAGAAGTACAATTGATTAAAATGCTTTCAGTACAAACAGTAGACTCTGTTAAGAAAGGGGAAACAGTATCTTCCCAGGCAAATTATCTGCCCTTCATGCATATGCAGAGGAAAAAAAAAAAGAACAAAGGCCAAACACCCTTTGAGTACTAACAAAGCGCATTATGGGTCAAGAATTTCAACTGCAGCACTTCCTGAAATTATACTCAATAGCAGGAAGTCTTCTGAAAACATGTGCTGATAACTACATCAAAGTCACCAACTTTTTTCCTTTAGCACTATGAATGGAATGAAGTACACACGAAGTACATCTCCGGCACTGTGTTCAGCTTTGGGCCACCCGCTACAAGAAATACCCCAGATTGTATCCAGAGAAGGACAAAGAAGCTAGTGAGGGGTCTGGAGCACAAGTCTTAAGGAGAGTGGCTGAGGGAACTGGGATTGTTTAGTCTGGAGAAGAGGAAGCTCAGGGGAGATGTGGTAGATCTCTACAACTACCTGAAGGGGGACTGTGGCAAGATGGAAACCTCAAGTAGCACCAGAAGAGGTTCACATTGGAAAACAGGAAAATCATCTCTGAAATGGTGATCAGGCACTGGAAGCGGCTGCCTATGGAGGTGGTGGAGTCACCATCTCTGGAGGCATTCAAGAACCACATAGCAATGAGAAAGATGGTTCAGTGGTCACAGTGGTCATGGGTTGATGGTTAGATTGGATAAATATAGTGGTCTTTTTCAACCTTAATTATTCTATGGTTTAAAAATGTGTAGAAGCTGTTGTGGGTGCTCTGCTTCTCTTCCTACCACACATTAACCTGCAGCTGCCTTTACTTGCTCTCATTCATGGACTGCCACCTTTCCTTAGTAACCACATGTATTACAGCAAAGTTTTAAAACACTAGAAAGTCTACTTCTTACCAATTTAAATGTGTAGGGCTATAAAGTGAAACTGTTGAACTGACTATGCAAGAGGATGCGGTTGGGTTTTGATTGTTGTTGTTGTTTAAGAATCAACTGATATGTAATACAAAAACAAACAAATAAGTTACTGCCTACTAACAAATAGCACACACTACAGATGACATGCAGAAGTCAGTAGTACTAGTGAATAGGATTAATCACACTGACTTCTTACTGACTCATATTTCACCTCACCTACTGTGCCTATTTATGAGGTTCACCTGTGTCACTCCAAACAAAGGCATTAGTCCCACAGACATTTAACTTTAGCCCATGCAAGAGGTTCCATGTACGTCAGATCAGCCACATGAATAAAAGCCAAGTAGAAGTATGTGGTGTTTGCTGGACTGAAATCTACAACTGCAGAATTCATCTGCTTATATGGATGATCAGAACATACTGCAGTATTTAAAAAAATCAAAATTCCAAATGAATGAAGAAAAACTACAAAAGCAGCGAGTGTTAACACAGAAATGACAAACTTCTTTGTTTCAGGGTAGGATGGACTGCATTTCACACAATCCAACTTTTATTTATAATAGCATAATACTAGATGACAGCTATAGACACTGCTCACAGAGAAGAGGAACTTAACAGGAGTACTGAATGCCTACATACTCCCTAGCAACTGGCAATAAGAAAGAGCAGTACTAAGCCCAGCACACTTTCAGCAGACTCTGCAGACCTCAGTCATATGTACATGCATACACAACCCCACCCTCACTTCTCCCCCCAGCCTGGGAGGCTGGAAGAGATAAAAAGATCTTAAGGGAACAGATTTTATGGAAAGATACATTACATGATAGAAACCACTTGGAAAAATTCTCATAAGTAACAACATAACATGCTTTTAAATTTTGTTCAAATCTAGGATCCAGAACAGTGTGTAAAACAACTAGCTCAGATACTGTGAAACAGAAATGGAGGCACATAAGAACTACCAAACTTTTTTTTTTATTCAGATATCTACATTTTCATCATTTAGATTTTCAACTGCCCATTTCTGGGAAAACACCTGCATACATACTGAAAGATTTACAGGCGACTTCACAATGGTGTCTTAAATTAGAACGTATGAGGATCCAGATATCTAGGAGCAGCATTTAAGATCTAAGGTCTGAAGTGAGGTGCTTTTGTAGTAGTCATGAACTGTAGTCATGTAGTAGTCATGAACATAAACATGAAAGTTTATGTGTAAAAACTATTTTGGGTAGCAAGGATCAAATGGAACAAAATTGTATCTAAAGAAGAATGTTCATTACAGCGATAACGGTCAGAGGAATACCATATAAAAAACAATGTTTTAAACACTCATTTCCATTTGTGTTGATATAACTTCATTCAGAAACACTAAAATTTAAGGTGTTAAGAGACTTAAGGAAGAAACGGCCAAATCTGCTGAATTTCTGTAGTGCAGACTTCGCCTTGGTATAACCCTCAATGTAAATTTAGGATCTCCCCTCAGAAATGTACAGCTCAGCTAAATTATGTGTCAGTGGAAGAAATAATTTAAAATACCCAATGTGTACACAAAGCTCTGTTTGAAAGGCTGTACGTTACACAGAATTTACACTGTGTAATCAAAATTCCTGACTGGGATACAGACCCAGCTGTGTCAGACATACTGAGGAAGTCAGAACCAAGTCCTTGCCCTACAGAACTCGTACAGAAAGCCCTCAATCTCCAGAATGTTACATCACCACCATGATCATTTGCAATACATAGCTTAAGGCACCTTTTTAGCATTATAGCTTCAAAAACAGTTTTCTCATGCAAAGTTCTAGTCCAGCATTACTGTCATCTCATTGCATTCTTTGCCATTCTCTTTTCCGCAATTACCTTTCTTCTGAGCCCGGAACACTTCCAGCTGTTTCTGCTGCTGCCTTCTTAGTGTATTAACAATAGCTATTGCTAGCCTCAGTGCTTCTCTTGGGTATCCATGAGATCGCAATGCATCCACCCTTGCACAGGCTGTAGGAACATGTTCTAAAAGAGAGAAAATAACTGAGGAATAGCAATGCTTCCATGTCTGCAATGGCCTGTTTTGTAGTTTAACTACAAAGGTGTTTTTTTTCTTTCCTTCTTTTTTTCATTTGTTTGTTTTGTTTTTTACTATGCAGAAGAGACCTAAAGGACTACTGTTGAGACCAGTGTTTCAAGGGAGCGTCTGTTCTTTTTGCCAGGCTTTTCATTCATCTCCCCCCGCCCCTCCAAAATAATGCCATAGAAACTAAACAAAGCGCCAAGTCATGGAAACGTCTTTCCGGTTCAGCCACTTACCATGCCAGAGGGGCCACCCGTGAGAGTCAAAGAGCGAGTTTTCAGAGTCGTCATGGTAACAGTAGTTGGTGTATAGGTCACTGCTGATAATGTGCTGTAAGTGGCTGTCCTGCCAGTGAAGATCGCACGCCTCAATGGCTCGAGTGAACACCGTCCGATGGGGCCTGTTCGATGAATCTGTCATTTCACAAGTTCAGAAAGCTGCATCAGCTTTTACTCGTTCACATGTGAAGAAGTCATTCACAGTACTCTTGTCATCTGCCTATTCACATCCCCCAACTGATGGCAGTCTGTCTTGCCCCTCTGCAAGGAGCAGACTGCAGATGACATTTCACATCCTACAATCAAGCAGGTCAAATCAAGAGTGCACCGTTCCCATTTGGGAAGAGAACTATGGAACAGCAAGACTACTGCTAAACAGGCCTTTGCAAAGGGAACACCTAAGATGAAGGACATTTGACAGCTCTCCTGAAAACAGACTAGAAAGGTATACGGCACAGCTACTCAGACATTCACAGCTTTTCCCATTCTGGAGCTGCTAGGATGCGGATGGATGAACAGCACATGAAGGACTTCCATTGTTCTCCTTTGAAAGTGACATTAACTCTGAGCACTTGTTCAATTTTCTCCTCATAAACATATACAAATACTGTAGGTAAAACAAGGCACTGAGGGCAAGGGACTGACATAACCCTCACTGGGCATCATCCAATGGCAAAAGTGTTAATACAGCTCTGTCTGTGTATGTGAGATGCCATGCTGAAGCTGCTACTAGTCCGTTCAGGCTGCACAGAACATCAAGAGATTCAGTAAGCAAAACCAATCTCCGCAGGGAGTTTTATGCTGAACGAACTTCTGGCCCAGCTAGCTGTAAGGTTTATAAAGGAACTACGTATTTTCTTCCAAGAAAACAAAACAAGGAAAAACCCATCTAAAGCCAAATCTTCCACCTCCCACAACTAATTAATTGTAATTTCATCATAAGTATATATGAAATATGTATCAAAATACTGAGTATTTTGAAGATTATGAGGTTTTCCTCCCTGCTCCCAGAGAAATCTTGCATTTTCCCCAGTTGTTAGCCAGAGTAATAATCTTGCTTGAAGAGGACCAGACAAGGCTTCTGTCAGATTTAATAATCACATTTTCAATTATCAAGAATGATGCTGAGTAAGAAGAGACACTTCCTCAAAGAAGTTAGTGTTGCCTCTGCACACCACCCAAAACCTGGAAATGCAGACTGCACAACAAGAGCACATTCCACAAATAACAGCTTTACTTTTTCATACACTCAGTTTTTATGCAGCTGCAACAGATCTCTCTTTAAATAAGTACCAAAGGCTCTGTAACTGCAAACAAAAACCCCAACACTGGAAGAGATACAAGACTGTAGTCAAGCACAGAAACAACAAGCTTTTACATGACATACTTCAATTTTCATGCAACAAGTATTTAGGAGGACTAAGTGAAAAGTTAGAAGACCTAACTAAACACAAATACTTGCTTTGAAAATTTTGCAGCCCCAGCACAAAAAAAAAACTATCCTTTCTGCAAGGACAATATTAGTGAAAATAAATTTGGCTGGTCAACTTTTAACAAGAAAGTTACTAGTCCCAGGAAAGAGTGCTGAATTCTGCAAGGCTAGAGTACATAAGATAGAGGTTATATTATATGTTGCAGTCAGTGCATACGTTTAGGCTCACCTTGGTTAGCATTTGCACCCTGAGGCAAAGCATTGGTTAAATTGGGCAGCTCGTTTCCATGGTTTCCATCTTCCCAGGGACAAACATCCACACTGTTCCATTTTTTCAGCTGTTTTAGCCAACTGGCCTTCTGCTCCAACTTGCAGTGGGGATTTAAGACTATACACATCCACAGAGCACCTGATTTTAAAAAAATTGCTAAATTATGTTTTCTATTAAAAATGCAGCAGCCATTGACTAATTGCAAACTATACTGTAATACTTTTACTCTCCCCTCAAAGGCTATACTGCTTACTTCCCAGCTATGCCTAGCATCAGGAAGGCTGAATTCCTGGCACAGAACCTGACCCATCTGAGCAGTTGAAAGACTGTATCAAGCCAAACTTCTCTATTAAAAGGTATTTAACATGTATTTTGTATTAGAAAATCTAGAGTTCACAACCTATGGGTCGTCAGTCAGCAGTATCCGTCAAAAGCAAACAAGAATTCAGAAAGTTACAGCAGGATGTTACCCAAGTTTTTTCCTTTTATTTTTTTTTGTATTAGAAGTGAATGTTGCTTTCTGCAAACTAAATCTATGTATCTTTCAGCTTCACATTACCAAGAAAGCATGTAAGTAAAGTACATACTTTGTGAACATATGCTTCCCAGTAGAAGCACTGCTGAACATACAATGCATTTTCCAAACATTTCCATCTCAAAATCCAGGAAGCACTGGCTTTGTGAATTCTTACAGGACAAAAATATGTTTTGCTGCCATTACTCCAGTAATTTGGTACACTAGAAAATTTGTTTTACATTTTCTCTTCATGGAGCCCTAACAGAAAGCTAATTTGTGCTGACACTTCACATATACCATCACTTTAGAACCTGCCCCCTGCCTCTGTATAACAGGGCAGGCATAAATACATCAATGCACCTAGTAACAATTTTCAAATGGAAGGATTTTTCTCTACATTAGCTCTCTCTTCATCAGTGTGAACTTTGACAGAAGCATGAAGATATCAGAAAGCGCTATTTAGCAGCAGTTCATTTGCTTATTAAGAACATGCCTTATACACTACAAGAGAACTAGAGACTATGCCCAAACTACGCAATCTTCATGATAGACTGAGCAAAACAATGCAGCTGGTTCTTCCAGGACAGTAAGATTTTAACATTCATGTACTCTTTTGCTAGCTAAGAATGCAAAATGGACACTCAGAGCACAGGCTGTTGCATTACATTCATCAGAGTAGCTCAGCATGTTGGTATGCCATAATACAGGAGCCAGAGGAAACAGAACCTGATCCTTAAGGTTATAATTCCCCAGATACTCTGATTACCATGGAACAGTGGTTCCATGTGGAAAAAGGAACTAACAGCAGAGAAATCTGAACACCAAGAAAATAAAATGTGGTACTATGCAGAATTCCAAAGAGATCACAGAATTGATCAGGTTGGAAAAGATCTTAAAGACCTTAAAGATCATCAAGCCCAACTGCAACCTAACCATACTACCCTAACTCTTGCCCTATCACTATCAAACCATGTAAAGAGCCGTTCCCTGTCCCATTCATACACTCCCTTCAAGTACTGGAAGGCCACAATAAGGCCACTTACTCCTTCAGACTCAATTTCAGAACTCCTTTCTCTAGAAGTAGATGTTCTAAAGAGAAGGATGCTCCATTACCCAAACCACCCTGTTAATCGTGGCCACATGCACTGCAGATGACATTAGGACTGAGTTTTTGCAACGCAGAGTATAGCTGCCCACTGTTAAATACAGTAACAGCAAATTCGCATTTTTCTTGTTTTGTTGTTTAGGTGTCTAAAAGTTATTATGGGAGTAAGATTTTGTTTTTAAAATGTTTTAAAATTAAATCTTATGACTTTGCTTTAAACACCCTTTTGAACAAGCTTCACTTGATTCAATAAGCATCTGTGCACACTCACTACTGCCTCATACATAAGGAGCACATGTCTTGTAATCTGCAAAACAAAAGATGGGTATGGGCATATAGGAACACCTTGAACAAGAGTTAACTTGGATTCCTTTTTTTTTATTTTCAACGTGAAGCACTACTTGAGGGCACAGATGGGACACTGAATCTCTCAGCATCTTTGTAAAAACAAACAAACAAACAAAAAACCAAACCCACATACTTTTAATACCTTTCAGCAAGACTCCCAGAGTTTTCAGACAAAAGCAAAAGAAAGCGGAGTATCGTAACTGAATTTGGGAAGCATTTCAGCCATTCAGTCAGGCAGAACACACACTGCTGATTACACAACATCCCTACAAAATGGGTAGCCTTTTACTTTTCTGTATCTCAAGCACCAGTAGAGGTGAAGGAATAACACGCCTTCTCCAAAAGCTCCACTACACGGACAGGAAAGGGAAGAGATAACCGAAAATACCAAAAGCCTCTAAAAACTTATTTCATTTAAAGAGGGCAATTACTTTGAGCATAACTACACCATCAGCAGCCCATCTCAGATACCCAGGCTATTTTTATGCAAATGAAGAACAAGAAAAAGTGTATATCTAATAAACCGCATACAGACCACTCCAGCTTTCAATAGCACCCAACTTCATGCTCCCACCGACACGAGTGTGAGCTGGGTGTGCATCTGGGCTGGTTAAGGCCCTGGCACAGCCCTGCAGGCTGCTCCATCTCGACACCACAGGGAGCATGTGACGAACTCCCCGCCAGAAGAGAAAGGAACAGAAAGAGCGTGGGGCTCAACTCCTGTAGTGCTACAAAGGCCACCATCTGGGAGACAGAAGCACAATGCCAGTGACCCTACAGTCTTCAACCTATTGGGGGCTCTGGGTTTTTTGGTTGTTTTCCTTCTTTTTTTTCTTTCCCCTAGTATGTGTATGTGCTTGTCTGAACTCTCATTTCTTCCTCATCCTTCTCCCTGAGAGCATTGCCTCTTTACTGACATCTGCTCCATCCAGGCTTCTTCCATTCACTGGTCCTTGTCCTGCTTTCTAGCACTGAGAAGACTGAGGAAAACATTTGTTCCTGCCCAGATTTTACCACACACCAACTGGAAGAACCCTGGAGGACATTTTTCCCATTTAGCTCTGCTGCTGTTCAATGGGAACCCCCCACCCGGATCTGGTCACTGACCCATAGACTTACACTGGCCTCAAACAAGAAATTTGCTTTTCAGCCTAATGAATCCTACAGTAGGAAACTGTCAATTTCTGGAAAATGCATTCCTGACACTCTCAAGTTTACCTGTTTGACTAGATGTCACCAATGCCACCTGCAGTATGCGCAAATGTCTCATTAAATGAAAAACAGAGCAAGAAAGTGTTTGTGTTTACACGTTCTGTCTTTCTCTATACCACAGAACTCTCTCCCACCTCCCTTTCCCCAGGCATCACCTATCTTTTCATACAAGATCTCAGGACCAAATCTAAAGTAGTTCAGGTTCAGATTCCTAAACTATGAAGGATGTCTTTCCAACACAAAACTAGTACAGTACCAAACAATTATAAACCATGATGTAGAATTTATTTTTCTCCAATAGGTAACTGTAAGGTAAGTCATGCTGTGTGTGCAATTTGGTATTAATTTCACAAGGCAATGAATCACAGAACTGTCACACTTCAGGAAGGAATTGTCTATTTTGGTTCAACAATAATCCTCTTGACCTGAAAACAGCTACCTTTGCTAAACAAACCGTTAGTTCAATCAGACCTCTTTTTGGAAACACACAGTTGTAATTCATCTTTAGTGTGCCTCATATCACAAAAACATAGGTTATATTATTATTTTACACAACATATACCTTCTTTTTTTGTGTATGCAAACATCAGACTTTGGATATCACTCAGTAAACACCCAAACCTCTGAATTCATGAGGGAGAAAGGACAGCATCTTTTTACATTGAGCAGGATTTGAACATGCAAATTGAAAAATTCTAAGAAGTACTGAGTTAAAACATCTAAAAATAGGTGATGTATAATTACACATCCTGCATGAGTGTATTCATAAAGTTAAAGGAAGTCTGAGGAATATATACATAGTCTCCTCAGAGAGAGAACACTGCTCAGTTTTCAGAAATCCCATTCTATTTTACTCTTACGCCAGTAAATCAGGGAGTGGAGGTGAAAACAGTTTTAGGAGGGGCTAGGACACTGAGCATGAGTGAAGATCCAGCACACAATTTAGTGTGACTGACTACTGTTCTCCCAGAAAATCTGTTTTTCCTAGAAATATTACACTATCTTATCAGAGCTGTAGTTTAACTAATCTTAATGCATAATCTTAATATACTTAAGATCAATACACATAGTTGCAAATTGAAAATATACGGAAATACATCCATTTGCAAATAGAAAAATACAGAAAATAGATGCAGATCTAATTCAGAATTTCCTCGCTTTCTCTGTTATCGTACATCTGTTTCTCTAAAAACTAAAACCCCCCACCTTTCCAAGTTAGTAACATTTTATCATTTCAAAGGAAATGGAGCAAGGTAATCAAGATCATTCCCATTGTGCAACCTACAGCTCAGCTTCAGGGCTTGCTGTACACTTGCCCTACTTGAATCTCATCAATTCAGTTACAAAAACATCATTTTCCAGCACTGGGAGTTGCAGAATAGAAACAATAATAGGAGATGGAACCTATGACCCCTTTATAATGCAAGTATTAGCAAAGGATTTAAAAGTGGTTTACATCAGGTTTTTAAACACATACACACTTTCAGTGGGACAGGCACTTGGAAACCTCAAAGAAGGTGGCAAATGCTATTTATTGCTTCTCAACAAGAAGGACAAGTGCCTTCAGAATGACTGGTAAAGCCGCCTCCCTCCTCCTGTCATGAAGAGATCTTCGTTAGAACAGAGCATAATCAGGAGTCTCACTAGAGAACACTCCAATTAAATAGTTGCTTTTACGAAAGAATGAAGATAGGCAATGCACTTCAGAGCTGTGGTGTTCCCGATAAGAATCCCAAGGAAAAGTACTAGCAGTGTTCAGCTGGATCCAAGTTGCAATTTTACTCATAAAAACAATCCCTTAATGCACTGTGGTCTCTCTATGCAGCCTTCAGAAAAAAAAAAAAAGAAAAAAAAAGGCTTGCTGTGGGTGCTGTATTTCTTGGAGAACAGAATGTTTCATTTTGCTCTAATTCATTCTATTACTGAATTAAACTTTGATGTATTGGTCTTGACAAGTGCTTCATGCTGACTGTATTGTGTATGATAGTATAATCACTCCCCATGCATTTCACACAAGCTGGCTGATTAATGCAATAGATTACCTGCAGCACGGATGACAACAGAGAATCACTGCACTACTCTGCACACTGAACTCCAAATGTGCTTTAGAGGGAGTGTAGGAGTACTGGGACAAAAATAAAATAAGATAAAACTAGTTCCTTAAGTTTTCCTTTCCCTCTTATTGCACACTTCTGCTCCAAAGGTTAAAATCACACATATATTTGGCTGAAATGGCCATTTGCATTATGAAATTTTATCAATTACAAGCTGTGGTCTATGTTTGTCAAGTAATAACCACCGCAGTCTTCCTATGCTTCAACTTCTACACAACGAAACAGGAACCAGCATGTATCTGTCATCTCACTTGAGCACTCTGTTGTGGACTTTTATTTTTATTTATTTATTTATTTTGGTTGTTTCAAACTGCTGTAACAGACATCCGTCCAGTTGTCCAAATGGTTACACAGAAGAAATTTTCTTCACGCCACAATATTCTTAAGAAAGCATCTGGGTATCTGTTATATGTCAATTACATGTCAATTACATGCCCCTCTAGGCACTTACAGTACCCTACATTGATCAACTTCTCTAATATTGACAAAACAATTTATTCACTTGCTCACAAACAATCATTTTATGGTGAAAGCATTGCTAACACTAGCACAAATAGCACAAATATACTATTTCATGAACATCTTGAAAAGGTTCTTTGCATTTTTTTAAATCGTTACCAACTTTTACAATGAGTTGGTGAACAAAAGCACTCTGTCCAAAGCAACAACTAGCTATTTTACCAGATTTTTTATTTAACTAGTAATTCATTCTCAGCAGTCATCTTATTTTCAGAGACTGACAATTTTCAGAAAAAAAAAGTTGATGTGTCTACTAACTATAGAAGCATGATCCCACCTTCATTTAAATTGATGGATGAATTTCTCTCATACAAAACTGTGAAGTTTGAGAGGAACAAGATACCCATAAAAGAAAGGGAGGGAAATACCTTTCATCCCTCAAAAAAAGCATAGACAGTCTATCACACAGTGGGAAAGGTCAAAAAATAAATGATTACCATTACTGTTCTTAGAGAACCTGAATAGCCAACTGTAAATGTGAGAAGAATACATTCTCACAATCTAGTCTGAATTCTTTCACAGTCTAAGATTTCCTGGGTTATTTTCAGCTTCCATATCAAAAGCGATAGCTTTTACAAAGAAACATACTTCAATTTTAAAACTTTCCACTATAAAAATCTATCATAATTACTGGTGAGCTGCTCCACTGCAAGGTACCCTCACTCAAATTCTAACATAACTTTTTTTTTTTTTTTTTAATTTGCTCAGCTTCACTTAAAATTTCCAGCTACCTTTATTTCTTAAGTGCCTTCACTGTCCAGTTTCTAGTCTGTTTAGGTCTTTGTCTTGTTTTGACAGACACAAAATAACTAAAATTGTTTTATCTCTTACTTTAAATGTTTTCCAGTTTTCTAGTTATCTTCCTCTTATCCATTCAATAGAAAACTGGAAAATAACACATGGTTAGACTGCTTCAATTCATAGATCTAGCACTTCCTCCTCTCATATTAGTTGTAGCACAAAATTATTTGACTGCTCAGTACTACGGAAGTATGAAAAACTAAGAGAAAAGGAGGAAAAAAAATGCTAACACATGTTTAAGACCATAGTACAACTATGATGTTTATTTTGAAAGTCACATTTTCATATTTAGGGCAGCAGTGTGTACCAGCTCCAGCTTTTTTTCTTTTTCTTTTTTTTTTAAATGAGTATTTCAAGTAAATCAGTTCAACAGCTTAGGAATAAAAATGTAAAAAATTGCTTTAAAGTGGGCACTTGAAGAAATTCGGCTTCTAGTGCAAAAAAGTGCTTTCCATCCAACTCAACTACATGGAAACCCACGATTTATGTGCATTAAAAATAAAATCTTAAAGCTATGCTTGCACACTTGAATTACTTTTAGCATTCTTCCTCAAATCAGTAAATGCAGCTTTTGCACAGGAAAAAATACCTTCTTTGAAAACAGCTCCCACCAGCTGTCATAGTACAGCCTCATGGACGCTACAGCCACATACACCCCCATTTTTAATATCATTATGACAGAAGCCAATCTTCTACTGTTGATAATGAAGGAGGAAGGAAATCACCTCAGAAGAGGTGGACAGAACACATCTCTGGAGAAAGATGGCCTGGCTTCATTCACCAGGGAAATGAAGGTGACAGCAACAATTGAGACACTCTAGGGCCGTGACAGCAATTTCTTTAAGTTGTCATCCATAACTCAGGCTGCAGAGCAGCAGAAGCGTCTTGTGTTGATAACTCAGAAGTACTGTTAATTTAATGCCTCCAATAGCATAAATCATTTCAATGTAATGACATATATTAATAGCTTATTCTGTGAAAGAGCAACACAACCTTATGTGTGCCTTCAGTTCATGCCGATTTTCTAACTATATAGCAGTTGCACCATTGGAGCTAAGTCTAAAAAAATCGACAGGGATCAAAGGATTATCAGTTAAGCAAGAACAGCCTATTGGATGCTACATAGACACAGACACAAATATCTATGATGTCACTCCACCTAAGCCTCGCAACTGAGCGAAGCACGATGCATCCCACCACCTCTGAAACAAAGGCGTTCCAACAGGTTTCACTTCAAGGCCAAAAACGTGATACCTGAAATTGCTTTACCTAAACTAGGAAACTTTAAGGTTATTTTCCAAAGGTGCAGGAATCACGTAGTTATTGACATACATCTGACACTTGAGAAACTTGAGAATTACATTCTTGACACATCACTTCAGAAATACCAGAAATTATAAAGAAAAGCCCATACTTCTACTGCATAGTTGATACTACACCAGGAATGCATAAAGTGGGAAGCTTCATAAAAAATGGTGTTAGAGCACAAAAACTGCAATGAATTTGTAATTTCAGTGATTCCTTTTATAGCAGTCCTAAAGTAGCCACCAGATCTAGCATCAAGAAGGAATTTCTCTAGAGGCACACTGGCAACAATTCCAACTGCTTTTGTGCCTTTCTCCTCCCTCCTTTAAGTGCTAAGCAGAGAATTTGTTTACGACAGCTGGCATGTCTCATTTGTACAAGTCTGTCTGTCTCTTTGTCTGTCTCTCTAATTGCAAAGGGAAGGAATACCTGAGACAGAAATATAGATTGACAATAGCTCCATTTAGGGTTGAAAGAATTTAACTTGCTATTTCTAGAGATGAATATAAGCTTGTATCAGAAAAATTTAGTGGTTTTCAAATCAAAAAGACTTATTTTACTCAATCAGTAGCTTGCTTGAAAAAAAACAGAAATTAAATCTTTCTTAATTCATCTATAATGATTCTTTACCTATATTCAACATCTGGAATTACGTTTTAAATGTAGAGCAAAGTGTCACTAATAAAATGTTATGCATCATCCTTCAGGAAGTACACTGCAGTATTTTTATGTAATGTGACCTTGCAAAATGATATTTTAGTTCTAAAGTTTAGTGTGAAAATGTGTCACTAATCCAGAAAACTGTCAAAATATCAGCAAACGAACTCAGATTAGATCACCAGGATGTCACAGCACTTAAGAGGTAGCCCACATTAGCTTTAAGTGCTTTCAGAGTGAAATTTGGTATAATGAAGAATACTAGACCTGCTAAGGCAAATACATGCTTTTCTGCTCAGGAAATATCCTTACAGGAACAATCCACTCTGCATGCCTAGCAGAAAGAGAAGTGGGAGAGTCACCAAGAAAGCTTGATGCCACAAATGAAGCTCATGGCAATACTGTGAGAAGTTCATACTCTGAAACTTCAGAACTAACAAGTTCTGAAGCATTAGAGTAGAGAGCACCTTATTTGGATATACAGAATGCCATTTTAGTTCTCCTCAATTTTGTGAAGTAAAAGAACCAACTGAGCTCAAGATAAGCAGGACAAAAACCCAGGACACGTCTGAACATTATTCGTGGCCCTGCACTGCAAGAGCTCTCTGGAGCTTCCCTATGAAAAAGTCACCATCTTTCTGTTCCATACAAAGATAGTCTCTGAACAACTTCCCTCCTCCTTAAGCTGCTTATAAATATCAAAATGGAGGTAATCTGCTGGAAATGTTTGTTTCTAAACATGCAAATCATGTGAAGTTTCTTCACAGGAAAGGCAGGCAACAGGATATAAAGACAATGAAAATGGTAGTACACACAAAAAAAATCTGATCCTGTAATCTGCATGTTGACAAGCTGTTGGGATCCATCACTCCACCAAGTAGTAGATACTTGTCTTAGATTTTTCTACTTGACTGCTTTCATCAGATTAAGCATCTGGGATTTAATTTAACAGTTTCAGCTTTATTAAGCTGTCACAAGCACAGCCCCACTTTGATAACAGTAGCTGCTCCAATTATGGCTTGGTTTAGGGTTGTCAAGTATAATGATTCATTCATGGCACATGAGAAGCAATAAAAGGTTGTTTTGCATTACAGCTTTAAAGATGTGGGCACTTTTTTCATTTAATTTGTCACTTAGCTTTTGCTAAGAGGACATTTAAATTGCAGTAAAAGGCAAATGGGTCTTTTAGTTTAAATGTAATCCCCATCTTCAAATGATCTGTAATGGCACAGTGTTCGAGTGGGAACACTATTGTTTCACAGTGGGCCCTGATGGTGACATGTGATATTTGTATTCAGGTCCTGTATTATCCATGTGGCTAAAGGGCTTCCAATTTCATTTCACAGCCAGAAGCCAGCAGAAAACACCAATTAACTTGCAGATCCCACTTGCCGACAAAACTCAGCCTCTTCTCTATGTCTGGCATCTAGCAGTGCTCAACATTAATTCCAAAGCAGAGCCTTGCAGCCCTCACAATCCCTGTGCTGGGGCACAAAGTCAATTTCTCCCTTTTATTAAGGTGATATTTTCCCTTTTGTAGACCACAAGCAACATTTACTTAATTTTGATGGATGAATATTACAGAATTACTACTATGGTAAGATTGCAAGGACCAGCTATTTCCTCTAGAGTACAAAGGTTAACTGACCTTTCCTTGAAATCAGAGATCTCAGTTCAATGGGCATCAGCAGATACTCACTGTGCATTTCCATACTCCTCCATTTTATCAATGCAATTTAATTAAAAAGGCAATACAAGGGCTTCAGATAATTAATCATTATGAAATACCGAAGTCTTCCACCACGGTTACTGAGAGTTAAACGCCTAAAGATCAGCATGTGGAATTTACTTATTGAAACAAAACACCATTTAAAGAGCAACAACATGAAGAAATCCAGCTCAGCTTTAAAATCTGGAAAGTGCATTCACATATTACTGTGGCAAGTTGGAAGTGTTCAGCAGCGCACCACTGAAGTCACATTTACGTTCTTCTAGCATGAAAAGTATATAAGGAAGGCTTATAACCTCAGCCTGTAATTTTGACCTTGCCAATACCACACTGTTTGGAGTACCCTAAGTAGTACTTAGATCAGCCCCTTCTTTGACATACAATAGAGGAAATCAGCTGAGAATAACTGTTACATTCTTCCTCTTGATCTGAAGGCTTTAAAAAACAACAAAAAAGCTCTACAAACAACTAGTTAGTTAACCGGAGTCTTTTGAATGATTGCTTACTGAATTGTATTAGAAAATTGCCAATCTCCCACTTAGAGGCAAAGTATTTACTTTTAACAACTTATTTAAATCAGTACCTCTGAACACTCAAGCCCTGACTTCCAATGAAGTCAGTGCAATTTACCATAAACTCCAGCAGAAACTGATCAGGGACTTGTGTGCCCTTCCAGAACCCTTGCCAACGCTCAGTGGCAAGCAGGAAGCATCAGTTAAGTTCTAATGAAAGGCTCAAGTGACACAGTAAAGGAGTAAAGCTGAAGTTATTTAAGTATGCTTAAAAGCCAATGCCAAGATGGAACTGACAAAGTGGCCATAAGCCTAGTGGTTGGCAGACAGCATACCAGGGCATCAAGCAAGCCTTTATTAAGCAGAGTCTATATTTACATACTTCAGATGTCCTAAAGTCTTCCATAACTACCATGCTAAATTGCTACTCACCTGCAAAATAAGTGAGATCATAAATAACTTTTTTTTAATAAAAGCTATACATGTTTACCGCTCTCAGAGTACTTTGAACAGATAATACAATAAGTGAAGTATGCAAAGGCCTCTCTCACCCTTTTTATTGTTATTTAGTTCCCTGACAGCTGAGAAGATGAGAACAAGACAGGAAACAAACGCTGTTTTAAAATATATTGATAGCCAAGTTCTCTCTGCCACTACCAGAACTGTCAGTCTCCACAGACATCCTGCTTCTTCTTCTGTAGTTTGCTACTGTAATTCCAGCTCGTCTTAAAACCTCTTTCACATATAATTATATTTTTTTTAAGTGATGCATGTTTCATCTGGAATAGGGGACATGTCTACCTATAACAAAACTCAAGGTGAGATCTTAACAAAAATATGGGAGCAACTTGTACTTTCCACACAAGATAGGAGTCCAGTTGGAGAGATTCATCCAGTTAAGAAGTTGTGTTCTGCCTTAGCCAACTATGCACCTGATGTGGATGAAATATTGGTTACTGAAAATCTCTCTCAGGATCAAAATACTTCAATACCATCAGAGGAGACAGAGCAGTGCAGGACTGAAACAGCAGAGCCTACCTCAGATTACAAATACAGCAGCTGAAGAAGTGGTGAAGCTGAAGGTTGCACTGTGGTTTTCTGGGAGTGGCAAGTACAATTCTGATCAAATAGAGGTAAACTAATCAATTACATTAACTTAAACTATCGTTTATTTGATGCTGCAGAGAGATTCCACTCCTTCCACCTTCAGGTAGGTGTTATTAAAAAGATGATGACAAGAGGAGCTGCTAACAAAACCTTTTACATTTTCTGGCAGTATGCGTTAATGCTACAGGTAACAGATGGAGAGCTCACTTATGTCTTTCCACCACCTACCAGCTCAATTCACATATGCAATGAGGCATGAGAATCTCCAGTCCTCAGCATGATGGATTATGATTTTTATTTTCAGTTGGCATTTTGGTAAAAAGCACTATTCCCGAAGCATCATAAAAATGCCACACTACAGTGGTTGTTACACTTAAGGCAAAATAGTTTTCAAAGAATCACAGTTGTAGGGGTTGGAAGAGACCTCTAGAAACCATTGAGTCCAACCCCCTTGCAAAGCAGGCTCCTTGCAGCAGGCTGCACAGGTAGGTGTCTAGGTGGGTCTGGAGTATTTCCAGAGAAGGAGGATCCACAATTCCCTGGGCAGCCTGTTCCAGTGCTCCGTCACCCTCACTGTGAAGAAGTTCCTTTGCATGTTGGTGCAGAACTTCCTACACTTCAGTTTATGGCTGTTTTCCCTTGTCCTGTCCCCAAAAACCACTGAAAAGTGATTGGCCATGTCCCTTTGACTCCCACACTCAAGGTATTTATGAACACTAATAAGATCCCTTCCCAGTCCTCTTTTCTCAAGGCTGAAGAGACCCAAATCACCAGCCTTTCCTCATAAGGGAGATGCTCCAGGCCATTTATCATCTTCATGGCCCTCTGCTGGACTCTTCCCAGCAGATCCCTGTCTTTTTTTTTGTACCGGGAGCCCAGAACTGGATACAGCACTCCAGGGGAGTCCTGACCAATGCAGAGCAGAGGGGGAGGAACCCTCCTCTGAACTGCTGTCCACACTCCTTTTAATGTACACCAGGATCCTACTGGCCTTCCTGGCCACCAGGGCACACTGCTGGCACACTGCTGGCCAACCTGTCATCCACCAGGACCCCACATCCTTCTCCACAGAGCTCCTCTCCAGCAGGTCTTGTCCCAGTCTGTACTGATACTTGTGGTTATTCTTTCCCATGTGCAAGACTACATTTGCTTTTGTTATTTCTTATCTGGTTTCTTGCTGCCCAGTTCTCCAGTCTGTCTGGGTCTTGCTGAATGGCAGCACAGCCTTCATGTGTGTCAACCACTCCTCCCAGTTTTCTATCACCAGCATACTGGCTGAGGGTGGTGACTATCCCCTCATCAAGGTTCTCAATGAAGATGTTGAACACGACTGGACTCAGCACCGACCCCTGGGGAACACCACTAGTCACAGGTCTCCAACTGGATGAGTGTTGTATCAAGACTCACTCTAGTAAAACTTTACCTGCTACAATAAATAAAGTTTTTCACCACAGAAATCTATAATCTCAGCTAGACAAGCCAGTCTTTATTAGCCTAATGCTTCATTTAGAGTGAACATCATTTATGCTAAGATTTCATTTAGTCTCAGACACATTAGACAACATCAAATCAATCACGATCATTTTTAACCTTTACAAGAAGGAAAAGTTATGTTGACTTTTCCCTTTTAAAGGAAGGAATTATTCTTACTTTGATTTACTTCTACTTCATCTTACTTCATTTAGCTTTGTTTTGCACCCCTTAAACATATCAAGACCATTATGACTTTTTGGCTCCATTCTCCACAGCGTTTACATATAGTCTCATGGGGCATTGTTTGTAAGTTATTATTTATGTGCATCTTTCATGCCACGTGAGTCAGAAATAGCTATATTGGTCAGAATGCATCTCAAGACAGGCTCCTCCAAGTCTAGACTTGGAATGTCTTTCCAGATTCAGTGAAAGCACAGGTAACTACTAAAATTTCCACAAACCACAATGCAATTTCATCCTGCCTGTGCATCTTCAACTTGCTTTCAGAAAGCCTCCAAGACAGCAACAAAACCTTACTGCAGCTAAGATATACCATATTAATCTTTTCACACACTCAGTGAATTATCTTTTAGATAAACAAATCAGATTTACTATCATTTTAAAAAATCCAGGTCACTTATCACTGTTACATTTTACGTGTCTATAATACCCACTTGATAATAGTTTGTTCCAGTGCCTTACACTCAATGAATACAACGCTGGTAGTTACTGAGTATTTTTCTTTCCCACTTGCTTACCTTCCTTTACAATCTTGGTGACATCTACCTTCAAGCTGTTTCTAGTTTTCCTTCCCTACCACAAATTCCTATACGTTGAGAAATTCTCAAACTGTTACAAAGACTTCAAAACTGCATCAGCAGGTTTCTGAAACCATTTAGTCCAAGTGCCTTCAGACTTTACTAGTTTAAGCATTCCTTGTCTACATCAGCCTGCAGTCCTCTCTCTGCTGTACAAGTCACATATCTGGTCACAACTGACCTTTCCTGTAGAGCAGTGTTAACAGTTTCAGCCCTCAGTTATGGGACCTCTTTCCCAGTTACGTAACAGACTTATTTCCTTTGTTGTAGTCTTCTCACACTTAATGAATCTCCTCCTTTTGGCTTCTCTTTCTCTCTACTTTTGAAGTAATTTCATCCTTAACGTATCCAGTTCATCGCTATTGGTTTATATACCTACCCTTTGTTGTATACATTTTCACTTCTTGCTTCACTTCTTTAGACTCTTAAGTTACTTACTTACTACCTACTGCAATCATAATTATTTTCATACCACGCCTCTCATCCTTCAACCACACTGTCTCATACAGCAGATCAGAAATTCAACTTCACCCAACTCTAACAGAATAAGCAAAGCTGCATAAAACTAACTTCTTTTACCTAGGACCACAACAGCTTCCCTCCACCCCCAAACGCATAATTGTTTCACTGTACATATTAACAGCGGATGATTTTGAAGTCTGTGCATTTACCCAGTTCATCCCAGAGCTGCCTATACTTGTCAGTCATTGTAGTTCCTTGTTGTCTCCAAAGTGCCAAACGAGGGTCAGCCATGAACTGCTCCGTTATCAACGTCAACATGCGAGCTCCATTTGAATCTCTCATCTTAAGCATCTCTCGCACCTAGGAAACGAGCCTTTTAATACAAACTTGAAAAAAAAGTTCCATCACAGTGCAGACAGCATTTCACTGTTAAACATTTCACCACTGTTAAATAATAGAATTAATATGTATGAAGTGACATTCTTAAGTGGAAACAATAGTTTTCTTTCTCATTTTTAACTATTTGATTTCAGCATCCCTACACAATTCTGCAAACGCTTCTTCCAGAAGTTATCTACATGTGTATTATGCAACCTACTGCAAAACTATCATTTCTACAGTTTTCTCCAACATTTTAAGGTAGGGAAAAAAGAGAACAACAAAGATGCAGATTGTTGAAATGTTACTTCATATCCTTAATTTGATTTTGAGACATGAGAGTGTGTCCCATGGCTGTTCAACAGCTCATTATTAACTAATCGCATTTTTAAGGCTTTATATTTAGAAGGACTTGAACTAAGGCACTAACAGTCTGGCTAGAGGGATGAGAGGAGAGAAAGAAGGGAAACTTTACGACATTCAACACACCTTTGCAAAAAGCAGATTGAGCTGCTTCCCTGATCCATGGTATCCACCCTGCGAGAGGAAGAGTTTAACTTGTTCTTGGACCTGTTCCTCATCCAAATGCCAGCAGTTTTCATCATCTATGCTAGCACCTGCTGTTGGGTCAGGAGCACCTGCAAACAGCAAGAAAAGAAATTATGCTGTAGATAAAGATGAAAGGTTCATGAGTCCAAAGGAGAGAAGTATTGCAAAGGTTTATGGATTTGTATTTTTTCCTGTTTTGAACATCCTGGCTTCAATCTAAGCATTCCTTAAAATAGATTTTAAAAGATCTCCTCAATACTGTTAAGCATTTAGTGGGAAAGAAATGACAGCCTATCAAATGCTATTTAAATAAGCAGTATTTTATAATAAAACATTAAAATAAAAATGAGGTTTTTCCTCTCATCTCAGTAGGTATACAGGAATGCTTTTACAAAGAAAATTACACTTTGCGTAGCACTTCTACTACTGTGCTGTTAAAACACTCTCCCCAAAACACATGTGTAATTCCTGTATCTTCTGCAATCTTACTCATGTTTAAGTGACTACTAGTGAGCACTGCTACAGATGAACATGAGGAAAGTAATCACCTCAGTGTCTCTGAGCTGTGATGACTCTGCAAAGCTAAACAAGGAATAAATCCAAATAAATCCAAAGTATTAAAGCACTGAAGGCACATCCAGCATAAAAATACTTTAATGCTCATGCTTTTGAATGAGAATTTTAACGCAGTCAGTGTTATCAGCACAGAGTGAATTCAAGTGAATTAGACTAGTGCAAACTGTAACAACTGTAATTTACATCAGGATGCACTTTGGCCAAAGGTTGCTCTAACACAAATTTTACAGTTGACATAAGTGATTTTCCACTAGTGGCCTCTTCTGAAAGCTAAAGATTTAACGAAAACAAGTTCTTGCATCATTGAGAAATGTACATAATTCTGAATAAACACACACTTCCACTGTGTATTTTTTAAAAGGTATTTAAAGTGAGAAATTTGAAATGCACTTATCTAGGCTGTTAAGGTAGTGTATCACCATACCAGATGTAAGTATTTTAAGCATGCCCAAGACTCAACTAACATTTTCACATTGAGCTTGTTGCTACTGTGGAATTTCTATCTCTGTTGGCTTTTAAGACGATATTAGAAACTCAATCACATTACGCAATTTACCACCTTTAAATTGCAGTCCATGTTACCTCTGTAGCCAATGCTAAATGAAGAATGTTGGAGGAAGTGAAAAATACACAGTCAGATTTGTAAAAGCTCACTTTCAAACAAGTCCTGAGAACTCAAAACATAAAGCCATCTATAACTCTACAGATGAACATGAATTAAACACTGATTCTGTCGATTTAAGCCTTCATTTCACATTTGCAGGTGTGCCATGCAGGTGAAGCTTTTCAGCAGTTGCAGTGAATGGTAGGATCTTTATTCAATGAAAACGCAACAGAAAGATTTAAAAGGTCAGAGGGATGTGTTGTCTTCTAGCTGCTGAGAGTATTAAAAAAATCTTCTGGCTCAGCAACTTCCTAAGCTGTATCCAACTTCAGAACCTACAACTAGGAGTGCAGCACTGCTGTCCTTATAAATGTATACTTACATTAATAAGGAATTGCATCTTTGAAGATGTGAAAGAATTCTCTTGCCTTCCACAGGAAACATAAGAGTGCCTCAGAAGTCAGAAATTAAGCCCAAAACAGTACAATAAAACAAAAAATTAAGAACTTCTGTGAGCGCTTACATTTTACTGTGCTAGTTTCATTGGGCTTTCAGTTCAGTCAGCAAGATGAAACACCTGCTGATAAGTCTTCAGTTGCAAAGACTGAGATTAAAAGTGAAATCAAGTCACAGGAGAATAAGCAATGCGGCTGTTGCACAGACCCAGATCTGTAGTATCACCTTGCAAATAGCTTAAATATTTCATTGCTCTAAAATGCAGAGAAAAAGATCTGTGAAATTGAATTAAATAAAAACACTGATATATAAAACATATGTATCCTTTAGTTGAGCAGAGTTTTGTCTTTAAACAGTCTTCGTATAGCTACTTTTAAATTGTATTAAAAATAGCTCAAGATTCCTCAGCTAAGCTTCCCTATTTAGGGAAAAAAAAACAAAATTCTTTCCATAGCTGTTTACATTTTATCAGAAGCTCATCAGTCAGCATGTGCTGCAAGGCTACATTTCATTGCAGCTACCACAGATGCTTTAACAAAAGGGCTCTTCCCCAGCAACCAAGGTGTCTGCTGCCCAGGACCATGGCTGTGCTCCCACCCAGGTCCTTTCTCCCAGCAGGATCCCAAATATACTTTCACTGGGGACTTACTTACATTGTATTACACTTATACCAGCACTATTTTTTATGCCAGTGAGCTAGACTACCATAAAAGCTGAAGTTGTCACACTGAGTGTTTGAATTTTAAGACAGATTCAATTAAGTACTGTAGTCACTTCTGATTTGGAGCTGTTTTCCTCAAGACAAGCCTACAATCAGCATGATAAAGATTTACAAAGTTAGGTTGTATAAGGAAATGTCAGTGTTTGTTTAACTGGTACCAGCAACGGCTGTAGTTTGCTGACCTTTCCAAACCACTGGCAGCCATCATCAGGAGCCACAGGCTAACAAGGCATGGAAACAGTGTGCACAACTGGGGCGAGCCCAGACCCTGTCAGAATCACAGAATCGGAAGAGTCTGAAGGGACCTCAGGAGATCGTCGAGTCCAACTCCCTGCTATAGCAGGTACCCTACAGTAGGTCACATAGGTAGCCGTTCTGCTGGATCTTGAACATCTTCATAGAAGGAGACACCACAGTCTCTCTGGGCAACCTGCTGCAGTGTTCCATCACCCTTATCATAAAGAAGTTCTGTGTGTTACTATGAAACTTCCAATATTCAGATTTTAGGTAATGTCTCCTTGTCCTATTGCTGCGCAGCACTGAGAAGAGCCTGGCCTCATCCACTTGCCTCCCACCCCCCTTCAGATAGTTATAAACATTTATCAGATCCCCTCTCAGTCTTCCTTTCTCCAGGCTAAACAAACCCAGGTTACTCAGCCTTTCCTCATACTGGAGATAACCCAGGCCCTTAATCATTTTTGAGGTCCTTCACTGGACTGCTGGATCTCTTGTCCTTTCTGAACTGGGGTCCTTCTCCACAGAGCTCCGTCCTCTCTAGCAAGTCATCCCCTAACCTCTACTGATCTGTGCATCCTGACATCACTGCCAGGGAATCCTCTGCTCTCACTGATCTCACTGCTGGTTTTCAGGCCCAAGACTACTATCTCCACGTCTCTCAACCAGATGTTTTCTGAGATTCTTGTGTTAATATGGAGTAAGGTGAACGATCACTAACTCAGCCTTTCTTCTGCTCACACACATATCACTTTTGAACAACAGACTTTCTAAACTGCAACTTCTCTTCTGAAGACATGGGACCAGGCTAGTGGAGGAGAAACTGTTTAAACAAGCAACAAGATTTCAGGAGGCACTGCCTTAGATGCTGATAAATACTGTCTTAACAGTAACTGGCAAGGAGTGCCAAGCTCTGAACATTTGGTCCCAAGGCAGCAGCTTGGCTCCAGCAGCAGCAAAGCCCTGGATAGGCATCTCAAGGCTTTGACCAAAGTAGGCCTGGAGCCAGGCTGTCTGAATGTCATCCCTGAAACACAGCTTGGTACCAAGAGCAATCCCTTTCCCCACTTATAAACTGGGGATAAATATTACTTACATGCTTTAGAGGGGTGTCATGAGGATAAATTAGCTCACATTTGAACTATGAAAGTGAAAAGCACTGTATAATTATACTAAATACTGAAACCTGTAATTAAACTGTGTCAGTTTATAGACACTTGCATACTAATCTTCCCCCCTTCAACCTCTGACTTTGTTAACTTCTGTCATGACTGGTCTTTGAAATAGGTTTTATGTCATGCACTTAAAAACAGTTAAATACAATAAATACAGTATTTGGCATGCAGATACAGCTAGACATTTATTCATGCTCTTTTACTAAAATTAAAGCACCCATATGATCTTAGCAATCAAAGTAGTACTGAAGCATAATTGTTTGTGACACTGAACACTGAAATGAAATTTGAAAACAGAGGTAGCAAGCTTTCACATTTATTGTTGTAACAGGCTATAAGTTAAGCATAAACAACTTCCAAGCTCTAAGAAGCAGAAGCATTTAAAAAAATTAAACACTGAGCAGTTAGTTACACAGCAATTCCGACTGTGACTGCTTGCAAAATGAGCCCCAGCATTTAAGATCTGGCATTGAAAGCCTCGAGAATAAGGCTAAGCAGAACCAAATCAAGGAACAGTAACTAAAATAGGCTAAAATTAGTCTACATCACAAAATACTCAGGACCAAATCAGCAGCAAAATATGTTTTAAATAAAAGAATGTAGTTTTTAAGGCCTGAAATGTTCTAACCTTCAACTTGAACTTCTCTGAATTACTCATCCATAGTCATGCTGAACTTTTTGAACTTCACATCATAAAAGTCTTCTGAATTTAAGTATACAGATGAACAGTAGATCAGTTCAGTGTCATTGTCATCCCATGGCAGTGTTAGGAGGAGATATGGAAAATAACAGCAACTAAGAAGTACCATTTACTGAGTAGTACACAAAAAGCACAATGGCTCCAACTAGAAAACAAGTTTGCTGTACACTGATTTGCAACAAAACAGCAATTGATTGTATAAAACTAGCATACTCAGAAGTATTCTAAATAATAATTATATAAAACAAAAGATCATGAAAGTAGTAATTCAAGAATACTGGCATGCCTTTAATTTTCCCAAATGATTCAAAGTTAAAATAGAAGTCACTTCATCTGGTCCTTAACATCAGAACTTTTGGACAGAATACAACACCTGTTAAGCACAGCACAGCATCAAAGAAAAAGAGCAACGGCAGCAAAGCAGCAAACTCTAATAACAGAAGAGGTACAAACAGCACACACTGTGGTAAGTTACTGAGGTAAGCTAGTTACACTCCCCTCCTCTCAAAAAATTTACCTTCTAAAAACTTCTTCCCATTCCATTTGCACAGCAAAATGCTGTAGCTCATCAGCTGACAATTCCTAACCTCTACTGCTAAAATCCTAATCTCACAAATGTGACACAGCAGTAAGTTTCAAAGTCTGCTTGCAGATGGCAGAGAAAAACTTACTTATCAGTCTAGACTAGCATGCACTGCTTTTATTGTCCCTTTATTTTTATGTTCCATATCTCAGAAGAAAAACTAACCATTTATTTTCTGTATAAGTTCTATTTTAATGTTTAGCAAATGTGCAAAATCCTTTCCTGAAAATATAAATTTAATAAAAAACATTATCTTGGTTTTGTAGTCATTAAACCTTCATTTCAGTTTACATTAGACTACTTTATTCACCACTGCTTGAGTTTCTGAGATTTGCCTAGTTATGACTAGCTTTTTTTTTTTTTTTATACTTCCTTCCCATTATTTGGATCACCACATAATCCCAAGAATAAACACTAGAGCACTTAATATTTACCTACCTAGAAAGAAAACTGCTTGTTATTTCCTATACTTCTCTCTTGCGATTAGATTCTCAATTTTGCTGGTTTAAGCTGGCTCATATGAAAGAGTCTCTCTTTTTAAAATACAGCTTACCTTCTTCAATAATAAGTATTTCCTTTTTCACTTTTAGGGAATTGTAATAGATTGGAAATACACTGTATTCTATTGTTCAGCCCTACCCTACATTACCCACTAATAACTACAGCAGGCATGGAAGACAATACTCAGCTTTCTATCCCCATGCTTCTTAGACTATCTCCCTATTCCTTCCTGGGGTGAGGCTCAGTCAGGAAACGAGAGAATACAATGACACTTGCATCAACTGAGGGTCTAAAAAAGGATTCACTGCTTCACAGACTGTGCCATTAGTATAAGCCACTCCACTAGCTTCCCCCAGTGACCTCCTACACAAGGAAAGTGGCCAAAACCATCTAAAACCTGGCCAAAGTCATCAAATTCTGCACAAGACAGAATTCTGAGCAAACAAACAATTATCCAATTTGCCTTTTGTGGAAGGAAAGCACTGTGCAGTTATTCCATCTCCCAAGGCAGCTCATAAGCCAATCAAGAGAAACGCTGTGGTCAGAGCTTTTCAAAGCCCCAGATGTTGATTATTTAACAGTGATATTCAAGACAGCTGCTTTCTTTTGCCTACTTCTGAACTATGAAAAACAGAACTAGCACATCATGAGGGGGAAAAAAAAGTTTCAGACAAAGAAACTGTGAAATTCAAATACCACTCAGGTAACATCTAAGAACATCTCATACAGACCCAAGATGGACCTCCCTTTGATTAAAGCTGTTCCTGGGGTCTCTCCACCACATCAGGTTTTCCATTACTTACATAAAAAAGCTTTTGCAAGTTTTTTTCTAAATTACCTGTGCCTCCAAGCAGCATTCAGTAATAACTCTGCTTCAAACAATAGTTTAGTAAGATTAAACTCTTCTAAGAGAGCTCTACAAGACAATTTGTATCACAAATTGAACATCTGCAGTGCAGAAGTTATCATCATTTGAGACCATTCCCTCTAGTCCTATCTCTAGTTACATGGGAGAAGACACCAACTTGCATCTCACCGCAACATCCCTTCAGGTAGTTGTAGAGCAGTAAGGTCACCTCAAGCCTCCTTTTCTCCAGACTAAACAACCCACGTTCCCTCAGTCACTATTTGTAAGGCCTGTGTGTGCTCCAGAAACCTCACAGCTTTGTTGCCCTTCTATGTGCATGCTCGAGAGCTTCAATAGCTTTCTTGTAGAGAGGGGCCCAAAACTGAACACCGTACTCAAAGTGCAGCCTCACCAGGGCTGAGTACAGACAGAGGCTCACCGCCCCTCTCCTGCTGGCAGCACTACTTCCGAAACAAGTCAGGATGCCTTTGGCTCTCTTGCCCACCTGAGCACACTGCTGGCTCATGTTCATCTGAGCATCAACAAACACCCCCAAGTCCATTTTTTCAGCCTCTCTATCCCAAGCCTATGGCTTTGCCTGGGGTTGTTGTGGCCTACATGCAGGACCCAGTTCTTGTTGACCTTCATCCCACTGGCCTCAGCCTGTCCAGATCCTTCTATAGGGCCTTCGTACCCCTATATAATTACAGACTTGAAGCGGATAAGCACCGTGTAACGGCCTTTTGGTTGTTCCTCATCTTACTATAGCCACAGCACAGCTAATAGAGCCATAATCTGCCTTTCCTTTCCCAAGCCTGCTTTCGCCTTTTCTAATAACCTATTTTAAGTCTCGTCTGCATCATGCACATATACACCACAATTCTTCCTTCTTTTCCATTAATTCCTTATATTCAGTTCAGGCTATTATCCGCTCTCATGCTATGCATGCCTTCAGTTTATAACATCAGAGCATCTTTCTCAATTCCTCAATGCCCTGCGCCTGCTTTACTTTTCTTTTCACTGCTACCAGGCAGCTCTGCTGAACACCTTCCCAATCTCTTCCAAAACAACCAAAACAATAGTATTCCCTCTGGTCACATCTAGAACCCACCCAAGATTAAAACAAACAAACAAACAAACAAAAAAAAGAACATTCCAGAAATTCATACTGAAGCACCACCTACTTGGGCCTGCCAGGGTCACTGGAGCCAAAGAAAAGAGTCTAGACTGCAGATGAGACATGTAATCAGAGACCTACTTGTTTTGTTCCTCCTACACTGCATATAGCAAATACATGTTTTTCTTCCTCTAATGTTAAGGTAACTTTGTTGCACTGGTATTGAAAATTCTTTGCAACAGCAGTCATCTCTCTTAACTACCTAGCACACAAGAACTCAGCAGTCATCTCAACTACCTAGCATACAAGAACTGTTCCTGCCAATGAACAATAGAACCAAAATTTATTAAGATAACCTGATGAACTATGAACCTATTCTTCCCTCAGAACTGCACTCAAGCTTACAGAAATTGTCACAATATATGATGTTTCAGTGTTCCTGTCCTCATAGGAACACAAGGCTAATAAAATAATTGGGTCAACTCAAGCCCACAGCAGTTCAGGAGAGCCCACAGAAGAGCAACCTCACACCCAGCACCCTTTAAAAAACCTAAAATGGTTCATTACAAGAAACCAGAAGCCATTAAAGCAATGTGCTGCAGGAAGAACAGAAAAGAGACCTTTGTTGACACTGTAGGCTGCTGCAACAGTAACAAACAAACAAACAAACAAAAAAAGGCATGGATATATATCATATTTTTCCTGACCTCATATAGAAACAAAATCTAAAAGGATAATAAAGGCATTTAATGTATGGAAAAGTACAAGTAAAACCTACCTGCTTTTATGCTTTGCCATGAAAACAAAATTACTCAATCAAAACATCAAAAGATGAGTTTAAAAAGAACAGAGTAACAAAAAGACATAGTTAGTAATTTGGTTCTCTGAGCAACTTGAGTGCACAAAGAAGAGCAGTCACATTCTTCATAGAAGGAAAATGTAACTGTGAAGTAGATCAGGTCATGTATAAACAGCGCCGAAGAGATCAAACTCATCACTCACTAATTCTTTTCTCTCCCAAAAGTTTTATATTCCAAGCATATTAGAAGTGCAGAATTATCTTTCGTATAGATCACAGAAACACAGACGAACTCAAGATGTAAGGGGCCTCAGGAAGTCATACTTCTAAATGCCATTAAGTTTAAGATCAACGAGGGAATGAGGCAAGAGGAAGAACAAGCATTGAACTTACCATGGACTTGATTGATTTCTGAATTCTGAGAAAGAATTTCGTCTGCTAACTTTTGAGCAGTTGGCAAAACTTCTGTATGGTGCACTGTGATCAAATACTGTACAAATTTTTGTAGTTGGTCTCTGTTCATTTGAAAGAGCGTCTCTGAAATGGGAAGATGCAGTTTGACCTGATCTGGCTTGCGGATCCGGTATAAAGAAAGTGCCACAACGTGGGCACAATAAAATATGTCCTTGTTTCCACAGCTGCAGGTCACTGAGGTAATCTTGCAACGATCAAAGCTGATAGCTACATTGCAAACAGTTTCTGGCTCCGATTGCATTGCAGGCTCTGTCACTGTGCCACTCAAGTGGAAACCTGTGCAGGAAAAGAAAGAGAGCTTATGTTGATAAGAAAAATACTATAATATCATTATCAATTAAGTTTGTTAAAAAAGTTAAAAAATACATACTTCTTATAAATGATGCATTACAAATATGATGAACCCTTTCATACATACACAGCCTTTCCATCTATAACAAAACCAAAGGAAGTAAGTTTATAAGCCCCCTTTGCCTTTCCATCACAGCATACACAAAAGCTCAAATGTCAAGCATTTATTCAGTAACTGACATCTGCTCAAGCAGAGCTGCATCCAGTTTAGATCAATGTAAAATTCCCAGCAGCTCAGCAAGCTGGGAGCGATTTTCCAAACGTTATCCCAGGGAGATCACACCTATCAGCAGATTTAACCATTCTCTCAATAAGCAAGAGGGATGTAGTGCACTCTAGTGGCATGAACCATGGCTCTAATCTCCACTGCCATAGTTTTGTGGACACAAGTCACTTAAGCTGCTTTCACCACTCCCACCACTACAGCTGTGCTATAGCTCACTCTCACACAGGTGATCTAGTAAAGCAGATATGGTTGCATAGCTCTTTGTAGATGGAAACTGCAGCAGTTTTCCATGCACAGGACATAAGAATTATAGTACTGAACAAGATGAGCAAGCAACACTTCAGAACTTTGCTTTATGATTCTGTTTTCCATACAGCATGATGAAGGCAAAAGAGTAGGGTTTTAGTATACTGTAAGAAAATTAGAGTACATAACAAGAAAGATGTTCACTTCAGCAAAGATACTACCGCTCAACTAAGAATCCTACTGAACCAAGGTCTCAGACACTATCCTCTGAAGATCAGATCCAAACTCACCCCTGTGTTAACAAATTAAGTCTTGCTCTCAATTTCTCATTAAATAGCAGAATGTGGTTGTTTTTCGTGGATTTTGCATAGGCATGACATTTATCCTGGCTCAAGCATTATGTCAGAGGTATGGATACAGAGAAATGCAACTACATTTCATATACTGGATCAGTGTTAAACTTGAACAGTATATATAAAATCTAAAACAATCACTAGAAGTGTTACACATCAACTATTTATATAAATAATTAGCTATATCATATAAATACTATAAAACTACACCAAAAAAGTCCAAGTGATTTAGTTTTGTGAAACAGAAGGATATGCTTTGCAGAAAGTAGTATCAAACAAAAATTAAGTGGAAAAAAATATACAGTTTGCTTTGTAGTCCACATCTCCAACAATTTTAGGAAAAAAAAAAAACAAAAAAAAACAATGAACAACTCTTCAACCTACAGGAAACAGGAAAATTTCTCATTTTCCCCAGTTGTTCATTTTGCGTGTTTCAGAGCAGGTTGTGCAGTCAGCATTACTATTTAGACTATATTCGGCTGCAGGACTCTGATACTCTGCCTTGAGGAAGGTCAAACCCAGACTTTGCAGAAGGCTTTTTACCAGTCAGAGTGGCTAGGGTTGAAACTGAAGAGGTAAGTGTGCTGTAAAGAGCACTGAGAGGAAGGGGGAGGAAGCTGAACAAGCCACAGCATTCCCGTGTTGCTCTCAGCTCCACTCAGTATTTGCACAGAGAAGGGGAGTAGAACTGTTCCTTAAAATGTGAGGTCCTCCGCTTTTCCCTTTTCTTTTTAAGTACTAAGGACACACTTCCATAACTGCCCCCTCAGAAAAGAAATAAAGATTTTGTTAGCCAGTTGTTTATTCCAGGTTAATATCCGATATAAGAAAGTTGGATCAGTGGTCAAAAAAAAACCAAAAAAAAACCTGTATAGGAGAATTTTATTTTAATATCAGCTTCCTGATAGATTAGGGTTAGGATGGTATGGTTAGGTTGCAGTTGGACCTTATGATCTTCGAGGTCTTTTCCATCCTGAGCAATTCTATGATTCTGTGATTCTGTAACTCCTATGAAGCACTTATTAACTGTTGCTGAGCTAAGAAAAAGCCTAACGCTGGAACACTTCTTCCACCTCTCAATACGTAGATGAACTATTAATTTCTGTAGAATATCTTTTATTGTCTCTTTTCCTATGAAACCAAATAAAAAACATGCCCAACCAGCTACTAATTAAATGCTGAAAACTTAGAAGTGGTAAAGTATTGAGAAGGTTAAAGGCCTCCTGGAACATCTCCAGACAGTGTTAACAGAACTAACTGCCTCTAAGTCCCTACTCCTGTTCAGGCAAGCTCTGTTCCCTGCTCTCCACCCCTTCCATGGCAGTTTTCTGAGAATTCACATTACAAGCAGCAACATTTATAAACACAGATCCTGATCTGAGCAGTGACAGCACTGAAACAGCCAAGTCACAAAACCAACCCTTCTCACCTTACCTAGAATTTAAACAGAGATATCAGCTGCCCCGGCACTCCAAAACACAGCAGATCTGCATTAACTGCATTGTACTGATGCACTATGCTGTGCAACTACAAAGCAGTTTTCCTTTTTTTTAAATAGTCAAACAGAAAAAGAAGGTAGTTGTCAGTAGTAAATATGACCTTCGAAAACATTTCAACATGTCACAGAAGACAGAGAAGAGGAAATTTTGATTCAGAAGACCTGGTAGAGCTGTTGTAATTGGACAAGGAGGGCTGTTCCCTCCTGTAGACAGAGCCTTCATCTATAGTCATTCAGCAAACTCTGGACAAGAAAGTTTGTAGTGGATAGGAAACTGATGCACTGTGCACAGCAATTTGTAGGCAGCCAGCAGGAGAGATCTGAGATGCTCCCTGCTGAAGGCAAAGGGAATCGCCCATACTGGGACTGGAAGGTACTGAGATTTCTTCACTTTCTCCTGCTTCAATCTGCACATCTTTACTCCAATGGTATTTACTTCCCTTCAAAGAGAATTCCTCTTTTAGTTGAAGTTATGACTTTTGTGAGAAATATTTACCCATTCTGAATGCATACAAAAACAACAGAAAGAAAGAAACAAACCAAGAACTCTAGTGCTTCACCTTGAAAATAAATAGCTCATTCATTGTTGTCTAAAGACAACAAAAGAGTTGCAGGCAGAAGAGCGAGTTCACTACAGAAGCTATTTATAGAGCACACATTTCACCTTTTCCCTTCAGCAGCAGCAGTTGGAGATTTGAGTTTTATTGTTTTCACAACAGCACATCACCAGTAATTTAAGCTCTACTGATATGTTCAATATGCAGAATATTTGCATTCTGGTGAAAAAAAAACGCATTTACAAAATCAATGAGAGCACTAAAACAACGTATCAAACAAAGCTGTTTCACAAACGGTTTTTCCTTCTGTTGAACATTCACCACAATGACGATTTAACAGCCAAAAAACAGCTGCGGTACTTTTAGAAGGGGACTGTGCCAAAGCGCCATCGGGAGGAAAATATTAAGAAGTTACTGATTTTTACAAAGCAATTTTTGCCAAAATCTATTTGACAGTATCCTATCCACTAATTAAGAACTGTCTGGGACCACAATGAAAATTCATGTTACTACAAGGCAGTATTTGCCAGTAAGACTAAGCATCTTCAGATGTCCTTCTGAGCTTTGCCACAGAAAATAAACACTAAAATAAAACAAAGGAAGCTTCAAAACAACAGTGGAGAAGCAATATATGTAACACAGCAGTAGGCTGGCTTTTGGTTACTCAAGTCAAAAGCAAATTTTGAAACAATTTCCACTATTTCAACAGGGCAAGCAGCAAGTTTATTGCGCTAAATAAGCAACATCAAGGCAATCTCAAATTTTTTATCTACTGTTATCCTGAGTTGCAAAGCATCTTTCACAGACTACCCCAAGTCCAAAGATGTATTTTAAAAGATACCAAGAAAAGCAAGAACTATCAGAACAAGCTAAGTAAAATTGTGGAAAAAAAAAACAGGGACTTTCAGGATGTTGTGGTTAGGGAAATAAAACAAGAGTATAGCAAGTGTATTTAAGTAGCTTTAAATAACTCAATCTAAAATCTTAAGAGGTGTTGGATTCTTCTAAGTTATTTAGAGTTCAAAACTCTAAAATGGTGCTCTAGAAAGAGAAAAAAAAGGAAGCAAAAGACCCTTTAACACCATAGAAGCCGAGTCAGTCAATAGTAGAAAAAAAAAACAAAAACATAAACTTTCCCTGAAAAAGACTTCTGAATAATTCTTTATCAAGTTTTTAGCTGCCTACTCATAACATCAAAATAAACATGACTGGTTTAAAAATAGCAGGCTGTTCTGATAAACATACAGTAATACTTTAATAAAATTTGTGATTAAAAATTCCAAAGCTATTTTGCATATATAAGAAATGCAACACCATTGCCAAGAATTCCAGCGATTAAAAAAAAAAAAAACAACAAATTCTAAGTTCACACTCACAACAGAAAGCTTTGATTTAAATGCAACCATGCATCGCTACTGAGTATTGTTTATTCATGACAGAAAATAGAAAAACATCTAATTTCAACTACAGAAACATCCTAAAACTTAGGAGTGACCAAGTAGCTTGCTGTCACATACTTTGAGTTTGCATACCTCAACCGCTATGTATACATTGTGTTAAAATTAGGAAATGTGCTACTGACTCCATCTGGACAATGGAAATGCTCCTTAATATTGATCCATTAACCTTCTTTTCAAGAAGCTTGTAAGAGCCATCTATATACTTCCATTTAGCAAAACCAATGAGCTGTTCCTTGCCCCAGAAAAGTGGAGTTAGAAAAGAGGCTCTGCATGGAGTGACAGAAGAGCTGCTTCTGAGAACTGAGGGTCCTGGGTGAGCAAGACTCACACAGATGAGAAGCCTCCCCTCTAGTAACTTATGTCTGTCAGAATCATATCCTCTTATCTTAACAGTCACACCAACTTGCAAGCCTGCCAGCTCGGGTTTATTTATACTGTTACATTACTTGGAACACATAATCACAGTGTAGAGTGAAACACAGCTCTGCTTCATCTTGCCTATGAAACAACAATAAACGCTCACAGAAAGTAGTTCCCACAACTTGCCCATTAGCTATTCTTTCACAGTTGACACCAGTGGTTGCTTTTTCTTTTCCCCAGGATGAGCAAAAATATAAACCATGGTCATCTCATTCAAATTTTGTCTTTTTAAGAAGTGATTTTCCTTTAAGACAACAAAGTAGTATGCTACATTCAGTTGTCTAAACTCCAAAGTGCTCTAAATGCAGATCAGCAACACTCTGAAATCATTCTGAAGTCAAAACTTTGCATGCCACCACCCAGCCTGAAGCTAATGTTAGCAACCTATTTATAAACTGGAGAAACTCTGATTTAAAATGGAAAATACCTACCCATAGCACCTCAGACGTGTTGGCAGAACAGTACTGAGAAGCACAAAAAAGGATTAATTAAGATGTGCAATACTTAAGATGCTTACTATACGTAATGTATGCACATGGGATAGAATAGCTTATATTTTGGGAGGATTGCCAACTAGAATGAATTTAGCTTTACCACTGCACTCTCACATTAACAGAGGACCAGCCACAACAACTGCCTGCATGCTATGACTCACATTCATAAAGACAACTTTCAGGATCGGATATTCTGGGACCTCTGCATGCAAGGGCAGCATGGAAGCAGCAATAAATAACTCCACACACACATCGTGCTGACAACTTGCAAGTCCGTGACATCTGGCCTGTGTCCAGGACTGCGTGTGCTGTAACCATGCCAGCACCAGTGACCCGAGTGGCCGGAGTTATTTCTCCTGATGCTGAGAACGCAACAGTTTATTTAAAGACAAAATTCCTCCAGGACTTCCTCTCACAGCCCGAGCCTTCATGTCTCAGAGCCGTTCAACTCAGTGTGTTCATTAAACAAAGGACTCTGCTGATCTCTGAAGCTGAGCTATGTGACAGGTCCATGTCACATCTCCACTGATCAAAGGCCAACACTTAATGCCATGGTAGGTCCAAGTAGGTCCACTAATGACTGTGGATGGGATGCATCCACCCAGACCATTCTTCTCCAATTAGAAGAGGTTGTTCACACAGCAAATACCACAACAAAACAATCCCAGACCCACAAGCCTCCTCTCCTGTTCTAAGACCAACACCTACTGCAGCTCCTGTCTGGAAGAAGAGGCGAAGAACACAGCACTCTCCCCAGGAGCATGGCCCCAAGGGTCACTTGTTCAGGGTGCCACCACTGTCCCTGTGGTTACAAGTCTTTCTCCCTCCCCGCACAAAGCACGTGAAAATGTTCAGATCACATCTCTACACGCACTGGAAATCACCTGCGTCCCAAACACCTCATGGATATCATCATCCTTGGTCTAGCTATCTGCAGCATTACCTCTGCAGTCAAAAACCAAACGAAAAAAAAAACAGCAAAGTATTGTTGTAAATATGAAATATTGTTAAAGATACTCAAAAAAATCCAGACAGTAGTAACACAGAAGTCCACTTGCAGCACACTAATGCTGACTGCCACCTACAACGCTACAGTCCTCAGAGCAGCAGCAGTCTTCGATTACAGGCTGAATAAAGCGCAAGGCATGTTCTGGAAGTGTTGGTGCTGACAGATGCCTGTCAGGTAGAGAAGACCTTTAAGAATCTGCACCAGAGGAGGCGACCCACTGTCACCACTGCTGAAATGCACCACCTGCTGCCTCACTGTGCTCACATTCACTGCTTAGGCTCCACAAACATTCAGCAACTGTTGATGAATGTCAGCTGGTGCCATTTTTTCCTGCACGGAGGAATTTAGTGACACACGTTTGCTCCATACACACTTCCACATCAGACACCATTCTGTCAGAGCGCCCCTCTGCTGCCATCTGTCACACAGCAACAACATGGAATGGAATATTGGTGGGAAGATCCAATTTCTCCACTGCCATACCACCAGCATCCACCTCTGACATCATGGACCAACATAATAAAATAGGAAGCATTACTTCTGGAGTAGCCCTTACCTATCCCACGGAGATCATGTGATGGCTACAAAAAATTAAGAATGACAAAGAAATCAAAAGATCGGTAGAATGTGTGCCAGTTAACGTTTTATGATTTATGACACATGGAATATGGTGGACCTCAGATTCTGCAGGAGAAGAGGCTATCTGAGCCATGGGAAGGAGGCTGGAACTATAATAGTTCACTGCAGAGACAGTGTGAAGTGGTAGCCATAAAAACTACAGTCACTGACAAGAAACTTGAAGCAAATTTACAATGAAGGACAAGGAAGAGGTTAATATTCAAGTTAATTCAGTTAATATTCAAGAATGTTGCTAGAGATGGAGCTACTCTAACATAATTGTGCTTTTAACTCATCACGCTGTTCAGATAGTGCAGATAGTTAGAATGCGCAAAGCTGTCTATAAGGTTGTAACAAAATAAAAGTAGTCATCCAGTAGGCTTACGTTTACATTCAGCCACAAGAAAGGCTGGAAACATACGGCTAAGACATCCTAATAATTATCTACAGATACCGCATGATAAGGAAACCTTTACTCTGTTTCACAACAAACCCGTCCTATCTGGTGGAAACGAAGGAAACCAGGATAATGCTGGTGAATGTCTCAGGCTCTATTTTTGTTATTTTCTCAAAAGGAACAGACTGAGACAGCAGGATGTGCAAAGTCTGAAAGGATCTGCCTGGGAATACGCTTCGGAGACCAGGAACAACGGCTGATCACTACCAGTCTTCAGAGAACCACCAGGAAGACATTCACTGCTAGCTTTTGGGGAGGAATTTGTTCCACAGCACTGGCAGAAGCTGGCAGTAGCTGGCTTCCACTCCTGCAAGAAGCAGCAGTTGAGATCCATCTCCCACGGAGGTGCTGCGTCAGCTTTTACTGCTACTGCGTTATCATGTCGTGGTATTCACAGGGAGAAGCTACACTACTTCACTATGGTGCAAGAATAAATATGGCAAATGGAAAAGTGAATGCAAATGAAGAAAACCAAAAGAAACAAACTCAAGATTAAACCCCCTGTTTTCATTAACATACCCTCAGAGCAACAAGCAAGGAATAGGCTGCTCTTTTGTTCATGGAAGTAAATATTTGTGTCTATCAGGCAACTTAGAAGCTGCTTTGCCTGTCAAACAGACACAGTATGGCCCTTTTTTCTTTAATTTTTTTCTTTAAATCTTACATTCTTATTGCTAAGAGGATAATTATTTTTTTTTCTTCTTATTAAATGGCTACTACCCAAGTCTTACCCTCAGCCAAGAATTATTTGTCTCCATGAAAAGGAAATACCAGAAATTAAATCTTAGACTGAAGAAAATTTTCAGGAAGATCTCTCCGTGTTGAAGGAAAGGGGAAGAGGAGAAGCACTCAGCTCAAACTGATTTTTTGTTTTGGGAATTCCCTCTGTCAGACTGGCCTCAATTCTACTCTCTCTCTTCAACCCAAACAGACTCTGGACAGAAACTTTCCTTGTTGTCCATACCACCATTTTACTAACATATTCACTACTTACTAACAATTCTACCTTTCCTTTGTTTGGGTCGCATAAACTGCAGCTTCAATTTCACTTTATCAGTTCATTCTTACACTGCCTCTGAGTGGCCATGATATGGCTTGGCTCTTAAAAATAAGTGTGGAAGCAGCACTAAGTCTTACAACAGATACAACCATTGAGTGGTTGAGTCTGGCTACTGCTAAAAAGCTCCAAGTCTTAACTGTAGATGAACTGTCTTGGTGGCTTTTTAAAGAAATGTAGTTGATGACACAGAAAAACACAGAGCTTAAATCAGAAAAGATGGGCAAACGCAAGAAGGGAGGCTCTTTAAGAATTACATCCTGCTTGACTCATAACTGCTTTCTCATCCTCTTGATAAAGGACGATAAAGGTTTGATCAAATTGCCACTGTATTTAATGGGAAGTGGATAAAATACTAGAAAGGAAGACAACAGTAATCACAGATATAAACCTGGAAAGATATTTTAAAAAGATTAGAAATAGCTACTTCCTGTAATGAGTGTGTCTGGATTTCCATAACGATGCTTAAAGTTTAGGAAAACCAAGCACAGGATGTCTGAAACATAAGCATCCCGCATTAAAAGTTATTTAGGTCATTCCAAGAACACAAAACATTTCACTGACAGAGCTACTTAAGACTGCACTCAAACAGCACAAGTTTAAGCTATGTAAAAGCACTAGCCTATACATTTCCAAAACTGCTTCCTCCAGGAAATAGTATACTTGGCCTAAGAGGAAATTACCACTCCCATTTCCATAACGAGTTGTGGAATAAATTCTATTGTTTAAAAAAAAATAAAAAAGAAAAAGAGCAAAGATCAACCGTATACTTGCATCGAATCAAAAATAGCATTCAAATTTCCAGCATGGGAGACCCTAAGGCTTTTCTTAATGGCCAAATTTTTTTCTTTCATTTATGTAGTAAATACTCAGAAAAACTTAATTTTCAGCATTTACAAAATTATTTTATTGCTTTAGTTTTATTTACAGCACATGTTTGTCTTACAGCAAGACTCAGGATATTCACTGAAATCCTGTTTATTCATAACCAAAATAGAAACAGAAGGAAAAAAAGAGGTTTTTAAGCACAGAAACAGCAGGCTTTACACAGGACCTCAGAAGGGGCTCAGCTGACATCAGACTATCAATTTTACAAGATTAATTATTTTAGCAACTTTTTTGGTCATGAGTGCATTGTGAGGGACTGCACAGTATTTCCTGGCAAAGCAGCAGAGAAAAGGATACTAAAACCATAATGTTGAAAGATCTCCAGGATGCAAGTCTAAAAACAACACTAATATCACAGATGAGCCGCCCCTGTACAGCTGAAGCCAATATGAGGGAAAAGCACAATTCTTTTTCTAGATTCCCAGACCAACTGCAGTGGAGCCCCAAATCCAGATTAAATCCTGGGAAATAATCATAATAAAATTAAAACATACAAAAAATAAAGCAACATGCAAAGGTCACCTATAGAATACATCAGAATACACTTGACAACACAGGCATCAAGCCTAAACTCACAAAAGCGGATGTATTATGTGCAGATAGGTTCTTGTAGTTCACAGTTTTTCCATATTGTTGCTAGGCTAAATCTTAATTCACTTCACACTGTTCAAATGATTATTCTGTGAAAATAAATGAAAATATAGAAAAAAAAAATCAAAATACAGAAACAGTCTACACACCCCACCAACAAAAAGAGCTGTCATGATTTGACACACAGCTCCTCCATGAAGACATGCACAATTTCTTTCCATAGAGGGGATGACAAAGGAATAAGCTTCAGATTTCTAAAGGTGCAGAAAATGTTGAGGATAAACTGCTTACTTGTCCACTGTATTTATAAAAAACAAATATCTGTTAGTTCAATCAAAAATTACATCAATTCCCAGGCAGCAGCAGTTTCTTGGCATCTCTGATTTTTGGGAGTTTGTGAAATACATAAGGAATAGGTGTGGCCTGTGGGGGGAACCTGGTGAATGTTCTTTTTAAAAAGGTGAACCAAATGATTATGTCATACCAACACATTTGGAGCACATGGCTGCTCCTCAAACAATGCAGATAAGATTAATGTCCAATTTTCTTAAATACTTGTAAATTAGGAGTTCACCTCTTCCTCTGAAGCCACATACTGATATTACTTGAATGAATGAGGTCCTTCCCTGCCAGAGCCATGAAATTCAAGGAATATCTACATTTACCCTGCAGCACCCATGGGTTTAACAAGCTGTATTTAACACTCTATTAATCACACTCTAGATGGTATTTTAGCACATACCGCTTTATCCAAGCCTCTTTTAACACCATATTTATCATGAATGATAAAATTAAATGTGATTATTCTTTTAAACTAGTGCCTCACAGACACAAAACTAAAACTTTCCAGTCAACATAACAAATGCAGCTAGTAAAAAGTTGGGAAAGGGAAGGGAAAGCAGGAAAAAACAGAACTGCACATTCAAGGAAGCAAAAATTCCAGGATAAAGTAAAGAATAAAACAATGAAAGGAAGGACATACACAAACAAGCACTCTAATTTGTCACTTGGATTTATTAAACAAGTTAATGGAATTTAGCATGCTGTGGTTTGGCTTCCAGACTGAGTTTTACAGTACACAAGGTGTTACGCGTGAGAACCCCAACAAAACAAAACAAAACAAAACAAAAAAAACACTTCTGGTAGCATTTTCATTTATAATTTTACAGTTATGTACTCATATCTATATATTTATACTTATCACAGTGAGAAGCCAAGAAAGACTTTAAAATCTTCCTTTTCCTTTGTTAAGCATAAATTACAAAACCACCATCATTTATTCCCCTTTTAGAATGCAGTGCTGGGAGATCCGAAAAACAAGGAGACAGATGATCAAAACCTTAAGGCTGGCAAGCCTCTTGAGCTACCAGGGAGCCAACCAATAACTTGATTATAAGCAACAAAGTAGTAACTCTTGTTCATATTGGTAAGATTTCCTTTTCCTTCCCAGATCTCTGTATTCTCTTGTCATTTATTTTCAGAGTTCAGCTTCTGATAACTCACCTACACTACAACTATTAGCACTTCCGATAAGCCATTAGGTGGTGCACCTGTGGAAGAGCAGTTAATGCTTCACTGTTAGCCTTGGTTGCCTACTGAAATAGTCAAAGCTTAAGCTTGATGGTGAGCATGAAACTTACAAGACCAAGTACTTGACTCAGAATCATTTTTTTCTATCTGAAACTACACACTGCTCTTGTAGAAAATTCATAAACTGAAAACTGGGCTTATAACATGCACTACTGTCAATCTCCCAGCTCTTATCAAAATAAATTGAAATACTTCCAAATTAGGTCCCTTACATAAAAGACTATTGATTTTTATCCCTTCAAGTGGTTCAAAAGAAACTGAAAAATCATAGAGTGGATATCGTCATTCTTGTACTCTACAATAACATGTCCATCTTCCCTGCTTTCTCACTTGGCGAGAGAAACTAGCTAGATACTACAACAGAGTTGTCTACTTTTTAAAACCTAAACACACTCCACCTCCCCCAGTAACACATCCTGACCCTTATCAGTCAAATCAGAAGGAAAAGTACTGATTAGCTAGCATCAGGCTTCCAAAGTGATAACTAATATATGATATAGCTTACTTTTGTCTATTGAAAGACGGTTCAAATCTAACATTCCCTATACTAAGGCACATTAGACTACACAGCAAAAAATACTATTCACTAAATTCATTTTTTCCTGTTTACTTATTCAAGCAGGAGGCTTCCTCCTCTGATAAGGAGTGAGACATATCAGGAAATGCAAACACGATCGGCCATTTTCTTCAAAATCTCCTTTCCTCTTCACCATCCAAATCTCTGGATCAGAGATGTGACAGATGTCCATACAATGCCTAACACCCCTATTTTATTCTCCAAGGGAGTCTTAGGTGTTCAAATCCATAGAACTAGCTTTTTTTCTAACAAGCAGAAGTGATGGTTTAATATTAAATGGGGTCACTTGCCTAAAGAAATATTTGACCTTTAGACCAACTGTTTACAAAATACTTTTAAAAACACAGAATATACATATCAATAATAAGCCATGAATATCCAATGCCTGTTGACCTCCACTTACTGAGCAATAAGCCCACATTTCTCACCTCCCACAGGACAACAGTGCCCACAGGTCACAGGAGCACAGAATTCACCTGTTAGCTGAATCTTCCAAACACTGATATAGATCAGTCGGGTCAACATGCTCTGGGAGAAGGATGAGAGGAAACACCACTCATCTTTTTCTGAGCTAGTTCTTGTGGATGCATTTCATTGATTTTACTTCATCTTTTGATTGCACGGAGTACATAAACAGACTCGAGAACAGTCACTTCAGAAGAGGCAGGGAACCTTCCACTATCTCTCATCTCCAGCCTGGCAGCAGTAATTCCTTATTTGAATACAAGGTAACAGACTAACATTCCTCTTTATGAATTTACTCCGAAAAGCTCTGAAGAGCTGCTCCATTAAAAGCACATCTCAGAACATCCTGCTGGTTTGGATTACTAGGACGCAACCCCTTCCCTACACCACCCAGTCTCTCATGGACTATAGAGCTGAAATTACCTATTCATTACATGTGAAGGAGTCTCACCCAGAGCAGCACCCTGCTGCGGAAGACTGCTACTTTACATGGCAATTTCAGAACCACAGCATCTGCTACCTTACTAATATGCATATTTAATTCTGCTGCACAATGTGGAGAATTACAAGCTGTTCATTGCATGTTTGTTCAGATATTATGTACTTTTAAGAAGCATTATTCCTTTTGAAAAAGGACGTACTTTTTATTAGGCTTTCTCCCTGGTGTTCTTTAAGAGATTCCCAAGAGAGCAGCTTAAGACTGTTCCAGGCCAAAAAACCCCATGACTCAAGGTGAGGTAACCAGATGTGACAAGCTTGTGATCTACTAATATAATTCAGCTTAGTTCCTGGATCTCACTCCCCGGTGTGCAGTTTTTACTCTGTTTTGATATGAAGAAAAGTGGAAAGGGAATCATAACTCAGAAAGTGGTGGGAAATCTGCTCCAGGTTTTTCTTGCCATTGGAAGCATGAATATTTGTATCAGAGTATCCAAATATTCCAGATTTTACTCTTCCTACTAGATAAGTCTCCAAGTAGTAATGGTCTGTTACATAATTACTAGTAATTTTGTTTACAATAGCAAATGACTTCAACAAAAACTAAAAACAAAAACAAAACAAAAAAAACATAGAAACACCAAGTTTTTTCTGGATTCCAGGTACTGGATCAGTGTGAGCAAGATGTTCCATGTCTTTCAGGAAAGGCTTCAATATCATCCAACTCCTTTCTTCAGACAGTGTCAACATTCTCTACACCTACCTCAGAGAAAGCAGTATAAATATGATTATTCCAGGTAACAAAATTTGTCTATTGGTTAGACTAGAAGGCAACACAAGCATGCATGGTTTGCAGTTCAGCTTTTGACTTCCTTACCACATCACTTCCAGAAGAGCCCACTAAGAGTCTGGTAAAAATAATTTTGCATTACTAGGGTGATGTCCCCTGGGAAGCAGTACTTTGCTTTGGAGCAAAATATGATCTGCAGTTTGTTGGAAGGTGAATGAAAGGCAAGGCAAAGGCACTCCACTTAACTAAAACGACCTTTATCTTAACTAGACAATTGGGATTTTGCAGACATTTGTTCTGAAGTTATTTTTCAAATCTTTCTGATGCTAGATTTGGGAGCTATGAAACATGAAAGCACCCCCAAAGGCTGCCTAAGGTTGTTAACAAAACTAACTGGTACATCCTCCTTGTTCCAAGCTACTAATAAATTTAATCATGAGGAAGTAGCAAGAGACACCCCGTCGGACAGAGAGAGCCTCAACCCAGTCTGCTCTTACCTGCCACAAGCACATGGGAGTTCAACCACTGTTTTGAGACAATGTCCAAAGCTTTCCTACTACACCTTTTTCTTCTCTCCCTATTTTCATTTACACATTAGACAACCTCTGTCCTGAGAAAGGAAAGATTCCAGGGGACTAAGCTTTCCTGATCACCCAGTGCACCCAAAAACTGCTGTAATGCGGAAATAAACCACTGCCCTGAGATGTTTAGGAAGCAGAGCACCACAGCACTGCCCAACAGCTTGCCGCAATCAGCAGAACAAAGTAGGGGTCTGCCTGCTCTGCATGCCTGAGTACAGCCTGCACCACAGCTGCTGGGAAGGCTGCACCAGGGACAGCCAGGAGGAAACCAACATCCCCATGACACATACATGCATATGCACGGTTTGCATGCAGTCAAAACAGGAAATCAGCAAATAATCCCTTCCATTCTGGATCTGTTGAGGACAAAACGCTGCTACAGAACAAAAAGTATTTTTTTGTGCATGCACACTTTTCTGGGCATATATCTCTTTTTAAAGCAGTAAGCAATTTGAACAACACACCAATACCTCCCCAAACAATCAGGACATACATGGACTCGTCCAAACAAAACGCAGGAATGACCAAACCTGCGAGGAAGGTCAGTCACAGCTGATACATGTAAGGGAGAGTAAAAGTACTTGTTGCTCACATCACATTAGATTCAGGAAGAGAGAAAATGTATTGGAAAAAAAATATACAATGCCTGATAGTCCGTATGCAGGGAAACAACCTAAATATCAAAATCACGAAGCAGAACCAAGACTCTTCTAAAAAAAGGTTAATATTTTTTATTCATCTACATAAAATTCATGAAGTATAAAATGAAACTATCATATTCTGGTTTTGCAAATTTAATGTACTTTTAAAACATTCCTGCCAGAAAATACTGGTCTAGAAAAAAAAAAAAAAAAAGACCTATTTTCTTTGTACGAGTACAGATGTTGCAAGTTTACATATTGTTTTTAAAGGTGATGTCAGCTTTTTTGCATGAGAGGGCAATGCAAATTCCAAGGCTTCTTGACCATGAAAAACAAAAAGGATTATTTTTCATTTCTGGAACAATACTGAACAAAAAAAAACTTGTTTAGGATATTAAGAGAAGCAACCTTTACACTTTTTCTTCAGTCTACCTTCCAAACAAAATGAATGCTAAAGTAGCCTCAAGTATTACTCACTTCTCGGGTGAGTCTGAGGGATTTTGTTATTAAGATAGCTGTCCCTGCAACCTTACTGCTTACCACATTAATTCACATGAAAATTCCCTGTCCAAATTTTTACTATTGAAGCTGTTCTTAGAACACTGGCAGGCTCTACTGCTGTAATGAAATGTTGATTCAGCAAGCGGAGTAATTACTTTAAAGTTGCTCTATGATCTAACCAGCTCAAAACAAACACTACCTCTAGTTATTCTTTCAGAGTTAATACTGAAATAAGACGTAAAACTGGCTGAAAGAAATTGAACTTTTTTTCCCTTGCCTGTTGAACATGAAAAAAAGCCTTAATAAAATGAAAACAAAATTCATTTGAACTCAAAACTCCTGTCCTTGAATTTTCCAGTAATAAAAGTTGTTTCTTAAAAGATGAGAATACCTTTTTTACTGTTATTTAAGGATAATGAATTGAAAGAAAACGAATATAATCTCACAAAGTCTCTCTGCTTCCAACCATCTAATGAAGTCAGTTCGGCTTTGTTTTCCTGGGGACTCCAAAGGCTTTGTTGTAAGGAAGTAACTCACTCCAACACTCGGGGAGTTATACACCACTGACCCATTCCACAACCACTTCAAACAGCAGAGAAAAAGTTCCCGAAACACCAGAGGCAGTTTGCTAGCATTTGCAGCAGTGTAGTATTATTTACACTCATAATCCACAAAAGTCACTGGCACTGGTAGAGGGCAGAAATGTCTCTCCCCATTTATTATTGTAGGAATGGAATGTAATTAGATGCATTAGATATTAAAAAGGGGGAGTTGATTTGAAGAGGTACAGCACAATGTATTTGTATTTTATAACTTTTCCTTAGAAATAGCTGATGTGAAAAAGTGGAAATATATGTTAGTACCATACTTGAAATACAGTTGCTGAATTATGTGATTAATTCTTGCTTGCAAAACTGCAATAGTTTTTCAGTGTTCCAAATAGCATAGGACTATGGACTAGAAAGCATATTGTAGGGCTATTCTGTTTGGATAAGAGACCCTCAGCAAAAGAAAAACAGACTTAAGCATCAAGGAAGCCAGGGCCTCTATGCAAGACTGGACTGCCATGCTTTGTGGGTAGCTTGGGATGCAACCCCTGTCAAGATACTCCCCTCTATCCTCCTTCCAAGCTTATCTCTATGCAAGGATGAGCAGATGTCCAGAAACAATGACCAAGTGTTGAATGAGCAAGCGTGAGGTTAACTAATTAGTGATATACACTTTGCTAGCAAAAACTGACATTTAGCCAGTATCGGTATATTTAGTTGAGTGTCAGGAAGATTGTGAGCCTGAAGTACTCAACCAATGAGGAACCAGGAGAGAAAGAGATAAGCGTTGAGTAATCTGGCATAAAAGATGTAACACTGTTTCCTGCACACTCTCCTGCTTGCAGGTGCCCGCCATTGCAATTGTGAATAAAATCTGCTTTATCAGAGATACTGTCCTGATAAATTATTTGGATACTTCCAACGTTATGGATTGCGTACTGCTGTGTTAAGGAAAGGCAGTGAAGTACTGCATGATTGCAGAGTGGCCTAAGTGAGTTTAACACTGTCAACCACACTCAAAAATGTATGTGCAATTCATCTGCAAGGTATTTGCAGCTGTCTGAAAAGCAGAGGTTTGAAATAAAAGCTTTTAGGGTCAAATGGGTAAAGTGGGGAGGTCAGATGAGAAGGTTGTCTAACACCAGCACCAGGTGAGTTTGGAACGAAGAGAGAAGAGCCAAAACTGCTGCTACTGCTGCTGATAGAACAACTAGCAGAGCATGTGGATTATACCTGCTTCAAGGAAGGTCAGTGCATGAGAAACAGGCAGTCTGGACAGGATGGGGCTCAACTGTTTGCTTCTGTATTTCACAGTGAAAACTTTATCCACCTCAAAAAGCTGGGTCAGAGGGAAAGGCAGCCTTGCAGAAGATCTGCCCCATTTTTAATGAAGGAAATTTGCCACCACTTATTGTGCTTCAAGCCTTAGAAAAGGTTATTTTGAGGCTTAATAGCTCAAGGATCGTGTTTTCTCATAGGTGCACCACCAGCAGTTGAATCTTACTCATTATCTCCCAAAAACTGATGGCGGCTAAATTGGTATCAAGAATGCTTCAATCCTGTCTGAAGTCTACTTTCAAAAGCAAGGAAGAAACAGTAAGCTAATATTTTAAATGCAGTTACTCAACAGATTGAAAACACACAGAGAACAGCAGAGTATGCTGGACACTGAAACCCTTGGGGAAAAAAAAAAAGGTTATTTTCCTATTTTAATAGGTGGTAGCTCTTCAATTGTATAACAGCAAACCAAATGCATCAATTTTTAACCTTTAAAGTAGGAGCATGGAATGAGAGTGAGAAAAAGATATACTGGAAAATAAAAGTCTACATGAGACCAGAAAATATTTGAACAAGTATCTAGCAGTTGTTTAAAATATGAATAACTAGATTTGGAATAATTATCCCAATTTAGAGGAGGTGCACATCTGTTTATGAGCAAGTGAATACAATCTGTCAGCCATTAGAATTATCTATCAGAAAGAATCAACTGCAAGTTCAATAAGCATTATTTGTATTCTACATAATAGTCTTCATAATAGTTCTTTCAAGACACTGCAGTGGTAATACATTTAAAGTATTCCACTGTGTACTAAATTGAAGGTACCTATACAAAGTACAGCATATTCCAGTTCGATGCTTCCAAACTCAACTTTTTAAATATTGCTGCCATCTGCCTGCAAATTCATATAATTCATATATTTCATAGTGAAAAAAAATAAATAAATTCATATAATTCATAGTTTAAAAAAAAAAAAAAAAGAAAGGAAAAAACAGTAAAGTCAAACTACTGTCCCCGTTGTATCTAGAAACATTAAATACATGAAGCTTGGTATTTTTATTTCTTTCCCGTTTCACTACACTAATGTTCTTCACTGACTAAATTCAGGAAGGCAGTATGAGTGACTAAAAAATGTATGGAAAGCTAAGTGAGTATTATCTGCAGTTCCCATCTGAATGAGAACAGGTGCTGCAGAAGCCAAGTGCTGAAATGCTGTTATGTGCTATGTCTGGTCGTTCTTGGGGTACACTCCAAATCACAGGACCCACTCAGGGAGGCACCAACTCCATGCTGTTCAGCAGCTGAAAGTCCACATACTCTTCCCAGTGTTCTGTCCACAAACAAAATAAATATTTCAATTATGACTAATCTAAAACAATGCACAATGAAAGCTGGGGAAGTCTTGGGAGCAGTGGGAATATTTAAACTGGAAAAGAGCCTGTGGGGTTTTTTCCTATTCCTAATTACAGCACATTGTATTAATCAGGCCTGGAAACCACAAGCCGGAGACTTTTTGTGACCAGACTGTCATGGAAGCACAAAACATACTCAAGGCCAAACAGGTGAAGATGCATTTTCAGAGCATTTCTGTGGGGATATCCTATAGGTAAACAGCACATGGATGAATTCTGTTCTTCAAGAAACTGCAGCTTCAGAGAGCAAGTATTCTCGACCGGATGACAGCCAGTGATCATGCAATTAAAGTAAAGTATTTTTTTTTTTTTTTTTTTTTTTAAATATTCTGCTTTGCTTACAGCTTTGTCTAAAGCTCCAATCCTGGTCCCTACTCACTTCAATATACAAATACCCAAACACAGGACAATACAATAACTGCCCAAAATATGCACGGCTAGATTCGAAATGGTCGAAACAATTTAAAGCAAAAGCACATACATTTGTGTGTGAGAAAATACAGACTGACAGCAGTTTGGATCAACTACCAAAATCAACTGCAAACTTAATAAGTTATGGAATAATTAACAAACAGAGTTTGTACTCTTGTGACTATGTTGATCTGTGTGCTGCTGGCCCAGGTTTTCTACAAGAAATCTTGTACAAGCTTGGTGTATACGTAAGCACTCCTCACAGCAGCCACAGCTCACTCCTGTAGCTGCATGGAGGATCCAGGCTAACAACATCCTGCACAGACCAGAAGAGCTCTTCAGACCAATTTTATAGACACCACTAAAGAAAAGAAGGGCCTCTTTGTTCTTGTCCAGAGAGCAGAATGGCGTGCGCTACAGTTTGTTCACATGTTGCTTTTTAGAAAGTATTCTTTTTTATGACTTTGGAAGCAAAAAAAAAAAAATCAAGCTTTTAGTTTTGCTTCTCCTCAGTTACTGTAAGAAGTGGGATGTTCCTGTTCACAACAGACACAGGTACAACATCTAGCCATGTTCCAGTCTGAACTGATCTGAGTGCACAAGGTTTCAGGCTACTTGAGTCATGTTCCCTTTCTACAGAACACTAAGAATTTTGACTTCTGGCCAAATAAAGGAGTAATAAAAACAAAACAGGCTTTAAAAACAAAACAAGCAACCCAAGCATTTGATTCATTACCAATCAAAAAGAAAGTCATACAATTGTGAGAATACCATGCAATATAAATGGAAAGCTGCAACTCTATAAACGTATAGCACCTTCATGAATGGATTCTAATGTACCAGAAAAATAACCATTAGAGAACACAACTGAGCTACCAGACCAAAAATATAAACTAAGGTAAGTATTTTTTCATATCTAATATATATAATATTCATATATGTATAAAAACATTTTATATTAAACGGCACTGAGAAGATTATCTAAAGCAAAATATCTGCAGAAGCCACATTAGTGTTCATTAGAACTTTGATAACATATACATATTTCATATCCAAATAAAATGAGCCCTAATGTGAAAGATTCAAGTGACCAAATATTAATGAACAGTAGTAACGTGATCTTCAGATTTGACAATGCAGCTAAGCTGCTAAAGATTTGAGAATTTATGAAAGCTGAACAAATTTTGGAGTTGAATATCTCTTCTTTGGATGAGAATGTAAGCACTGAGCAAGAGAAAATAAGACAAAAATTATACAAGATACAGGAACTGCAACACCAAGCTATTACTCATTAACTCGTCTCCTGAACAAGAAGTTTACTACTGTAGTGCCTCCTTTAGCAACATGCCATTCTTTTAAGAGATTAATCTCAGACTCTTCAAGCATAGCTAGCAGTGAAGAATGGTATACAAGTACCAAATATAATTCAATCTTTTTTGGAAAAGGTAGAAGAATGAACGCAACACCCTGTAGAAAGACATACCATTTTTTGTATTGCCTTGTATCTCCTTATGCCTTTTCAGCATGTTTTATCTGCTACACCTTATGATGTCAAAGTTGGCGCTGATACATAAAGCCTTTTTCCCCATTTGTACAACATACCTATACAATCCTAGTCTCAAACTCGTACGACCTACAAAAGTGTATATGTAGTTTTTTATTTTAGACTGTATATGCTTCAGTCTGAACACTTAAAGGTTTGAAGACGCAGTGACAGTTTTGTTTCTCTCTTCCCTCTCCACTTCAGTTTTCTGACAGCAAGAAATCCCCTTCTAATTCTTCTCTGTGCTCCTGATCCATACCTAACTGCTTTTCTAGGGCTAAGAAATACCAGCTGCAGTAGCTGTAGATGAAAACATTATTCACTTGCCCTGGGCTTCAGGAGCTGAAGTCTACGGTTCAATTTGCACAGGTTGTCTAGATTCCATCACCATCTCTCCAACGATGCATACACATCTAAATTCAAATGCAGCACAGGCCAAAGTTTAATTTAATGTTGTTGAGAAAAGGGAGGCAGAATTGTTTTGAAATTCTCCCTGAAAAGCAGCCTGTTGTATTAGAACAAAGCAGCTTGTTTCTATCGTTCCTTTGTTTGACAAGTTTAGGCTGGTTAGAAAGGTCATTTATGCCTCAAGCACCAAATTAACATTTGAGGACATGAATTTTAAAAATGGCTATTTGCTTCTGCTCTCTGAATAACTAATGCCTCAAAAAGAAAAAAAGGGAAAGAGAAAAAAAGACTTAGCCAAATCCCAAAAGGAAAAATAGCCATTTCCTCAGGCAAACTAGACATTGATTTTGTGTCCATGACAGCATAGGATGCCTGTATCTTAATGAAACCTCACAAATTAAGCAGGTAGTTGAAGCTATGTCAAGCAAAAATATTGTTTAATTACTGAAGAAATACTTTTGACTGTATCAAACAACTTTCTCCCTTCCCTCCACATAGACAAGCTCCAATGCTCAGAGTGAAATCCTTACCGAAAGCAACAAGTTCCAGGCATGCTTTGCACTGGCCTGTAATCTTTAACACAGCGGTGCTCTGCTTGCTAGTCCTGGTTTTAATAAACCAAGTGTGTACTCATAGCACAAATAAAATATTTATAAACGTTGGGTTTTAAAAAAGAAAGATGCTGGTGTGCTTTCAAACTAGATAACCATAACCTTTAAGGACCAACTCCCCTAAACACGAGTCTTTCCTTTCCCCATCCCCAAAAGCACCTGTGGCTTTTAACTAACCCTTCCAACTAGCAACACCTAAAGACTGCATTACAATGAAAAGACTTACAACCCTACAAAAAAAAACCTACATTCTGAAAGCCCCAAATGTTGGTTCAAAACCAAATGAAGCCAAACTCAAGTTACTGCAAGCAGGTACACTTTCAGCAAAAGCTCATACCTGACCACCTGCTTTTCCAAGCTCTCTGAAATCTGTTCAGCTGCATTGCATTTATTTTCCCCTCCCAGTAGATGGAGACAGGAATACAACCCACAGATGGAGTTCCCAGCCACCTGCAGGGCTTGCTGGTTACAGGGATTCTAATTTTCAGCAAAAAAGTTCCAAACAATAGCAGCAACAGCTCAATGCCAGCAGCCTGCACAGCAGCGCTGGCACAGCTGATGCCAACCGAGTTGTTTCACAGAAGTGGGGCGGTGGAAGGAGACGAAAGTACAAACACAGTGTTTGTGTTGGCAACCCCTCTGGGAAACATCCCTGCCTGCCAAAAAGCATCACCCAGAATCCAGCAGAGATTGCTTTAAGAGTTCCATTCAAATGGGAGCTTTTGGTGGTTTTTTTTTTTGTTTTTTTTTTTTTCATTGATGGAGAACAAGCCTCATTCTTGGTGAAATCTTTCAAGTATTACTCAAATATTCCAGCCAAAGGGAGTGCCTATGCAGGACACAGGGCATCCTAGGTATCTGCTTGCATATCTGAGAATCCCATTCCAGCCACAGCAAGAGTCACCAAAACTCAAACACTCCATGCTATCTTAAGCAGATGTCACTCCACAAAGCACTCAAAAAAATCAGCTCAGCGTTGTGAGCTCCGCAAGAGTAATCTGCAGCAGCAGAAACACTGCTAGGCTCTACTTCATAGAAAATACAATTGTAAATTGCTAGGAAAAAAAAAACCAAAAAGCTGTTATTTTTGAAGACAGAAAAAAAATGAGACAACAGATTTTTACACAGTCAAGGGAAGTCGGTTTTCTTCATTTTTCCACCTGTGAAAAGCATCTTATTGTTTTGTGCCAAAACAGGGAAAACAGCAGTAAGCAAGGGAAAAAAAAAAAAGCAAACCATATAAATCTTCTCATAAAAATGCTGCTTTATCACTTTCCTGTGATTGTTATTTGTTGAAACATCAATGCACGGAAAAGTATTAATACAGTTACTCACAGAAGCTGCTTCCAAACACAAAGGAATCTTTTTTTTTTTTTTTTTTTTCCCAGTGTGCAGCTTTCAGCACAAAATCCAGATACCGTGCTTTTACATTATCAGCTTTGTAACAGCTCTGAAGTAAAACTACTAAAATAGCCATAATGTTCCAACCAGGAAAGAGCAACTGTGTGGATCTAAACACGTGAATCATTTTCTATATTATTTTTAATTTCAGATAGCACTGTCACAACATGTTGATCATAAGAACCCACATTATAGGAATCTATGCAGCTACCACTGGCTCAAAAAGCACATTCTGAAGGAGCCTTACAAAGAAACAAACTCCAAAATTTCACCAAGTACTTTTACAGGCACCTCCTACATATATTACAGACCTCAAAGCACTGGCCAATGCAGATGGCACTGTATCTCCACGTACTGCTGCAGTGTCTCTGTGACATAAGTACCAGTGTGATACGAGGATTTGTCAGCTAGCACAAAAGAGCTCTGTAACACATCTCAAGGATAGAACCAGAGTACAGCATGTTTCACAGAACAAAATTGCATGTACTGCAGCCACTTGAAGCAGACAACAAGGATGATGCAAAACCCCTTTAACCCAGTTCCAACTGAGCAGAATCCTGCATTTCCTAGCTTTCAGCCCCATACTGGCACAGGAAGGCACATCCACGCCATGGCAACCTGTGTCTCACTTTCAGGGTTGTGGCCATTTACATTCTAAATTGATGAAATGCAGTCTACATTTAGAAGAATAAGATAAGATAACAGAAGACAGCAACAGAAAAAGGCCCAAGTCAAAAAGCTACCAGTGTTCGAAGTTAGCAAACAAACACTTTCTACAGCAACTGAAAAGGCATTTAACACAAGTTTGAGGACAGCTCCACTCATTTAACTACAGTCCTCTGTGAATACCGTTACTTTACTGTTTTTAGAAGCATGAGGAGAAAAACAAAATAGCTAACGACAGCCAAGCAGCCACCCGCATCCAGCCTTCGGGCTGCGCCTGGAGCGGGGCTCCCAGAGGCAGCCAACCAACACGCTTCCTGCCCCCCAGCCTTGCAGCGCCCACAGGACCTCCTGGCAAAGGGCACTGCCTACAAAGCCGCGGTGCCTCGCATCCTGGTGGGGGAAAGATGGGATGCTGGGCAGACAGAAGAGAACAAAAGCTGCCCAGCGTCTGTGGGAGAAGACAGGAGAGGAAGTTATATGCTGAAAATGGGATGGGACTGGAACACTTTGTTTGTCACCCTCACTGCATCCAAAGCCCATCAAGACAAGCGACTAACCAGAAGGCTTTCACAGAGAGGAATCTCTCTACCCCCACTCCAAGAAAACCGAGAAAAGGCAGCAAAGCAGAGCCAATTATCTTCCACTGTGAACTGAAAAAAACAGATGGGGCACACAACAAACTTCCATGCTCTTCTGCTTAAAAAAAAAAACAATTCTACAGTCACTGGAAATGTTTTTCATTGCACTTAAAAGTGCTTTTATCTATTCATGATACTCAGGAAAATAGTTCTGTTAAGTGTAGTTTTCTTACCTAAACAAGAAGCTGCCTAATTTATTACTTCTAATTTATTCACCAGCTGTGAGAGCTCTGCTCTCTGTTCCCTGGCTGTAGTTCACTAGATAGCCAGTCCCCAAAGATGAACTGGGTGCAGAAAAGGAGGAAAGGAGGGGATGAAAATGATATCTAACAGCAACCTCGATGAAGTCATTTTTCCTTCAGACACATGCAAAACTGCCCTTTCAGTTAACCTCTCTAGAAAAGTGAGATAAGGATGCTTCTTTAGCTATTAAAACCCAAGACAAGGATGACAAGGATGCAGTTCAGCACCAAAATCCCTTTACCCAAAGAGTCAACACAGGGAAAGAATACAACATGTTACCTAATATCCTGCCAAGAAAGAAGGATTGCCCATGGGAAGCAGCTAGCACACACACGGCATTCATCAGAGCCTTGCTTCATCTGACTGCCACTCTGCCTCTTCATACAGGAACACACCAATAATGCACAAAGGGAAAAGTTTTGGTGTTTCATTCCTGAGTACTTACACTGACATCATCCCAAGCTGGTCGTGCTGCAGCCAGTACAGATGTCTACAACACAGGACCATTGGCTAGTAGGGCACAAAGGGAAAATATAACACTGAGTACTAGCACTGCGGCACTGCTCCATTTTTTTGTTCGTTTTCGCTAAAGGCTACATTGCACTGGATTTCATACTAAGTATGCTACTGAGGGCGTTTCCATTTGGTTTACGAGAAGAGCCTCTCACAGAACTGCATCTAAGTTTGTTTCACTGAGTCATCTTGATGAGGGACTGCTGGTGGGGCAGCAGGGAGCACTGCGCCTTGAATACAGGGTCCAGAAAAGAGAACTGAAACAGCAATACAAGTATTTACCATAACAACAGAACCATAACCATAACAGAAGACTGAACCTGAATTAAGGTAGAAGGAATAAAAACAGCAACAACAACAACAAATTGTGTGCATTTCTGTAAAATCCACGTGTAATTAATTTAATCCATCTCTGCATATAAAATTAAATCTGTCAGTGAACTTCAGAAGTAGCAAATATGTTTAGCTTCATGCTGTGCCTATTTGTAGAAATGCAGAACTTTTAACCCAATATACCTAATTCCTCTTCAATACACAGCAATATTAAAAGCTCTGAAGTCCTATTTCATACGGCCTGTGCCACATTTAGCCAGACTTAGTCACTTTACAGCTCAAGAGGAAATCCCAGATTGTGCTCACTGGAATGAGGTGTAAAACTAGTCTGATTCATACTGGCAACCCAGAGGCTTCGTCGCAGTCATGCTATTGTATTACTGCTGCTCAGATGCCCCAGACAGAAGCTGAGGCACCACTCTGGTATGTGCTGTCCAGTAGCAGTCATGAAATGTAATAATAATCTCCAGCAGACAAGACAGGAAAAGGAGAAAGCAGTGCACAGCAGAGTGACTCACCCAGAGGCACAAAGCTTCTCAGCGGTACAGAAATCCACCTCTGATCAGATCTAAAGAAAGCCTCAGCCACTGACTGTGCCTCCAACACCTGTTTTAGGGGTGTTTCCCACACTAGTACATCTGGTCTTTTCCGGCTCTGTGTAAGACCTGGCTCCCATATCACCTGAGAACGAATCTCATGAACTAGCCTTGCCCTGCGCTAACAAGTTTTCCTTAGTAACAGTTTCAGCATGCATTATCTTCCCTCTGACTGTTCCCCCATTAGTCTTCTTTATGATTCTGAACAGGTAACTACGGCTGCCACCTACACCGGCACTGCACTTCCAGGAGAGAACTGGGAAAGCAATGAAAAGAGGGATTCTCCCAGGTGTTCTTCATCTTCCTCCTCCGTCATCAGCTCCACGATGCCTTCATAGTTGAGCTCGATCTGGAGACCTGCAGCCAGCACCACCTGCTCACAACAAGGTGCTGTTTTATGCGCGGCTGCCCTGTGGTAAGGAACCGGCCCAAAGCTTTGCAGCTCCTAGGGAAGCAGTGAGTTCTGAGAGGAACGGCAGCACAGAAAAATAAAACTGACAGGAGGAAAACAAGCAAAATAAAGCCAAGGGATCAGCTTCAAGGAGCTACCGGGACCTGCTTAGCAAACGTCTTGACGGCCAGCATCCTCTACGAGCAGCATTTCTCCTAAAACACAGAACGAATAGCGGCAGTAAGACTTCCTGCACTCAGTTACGCTGCCGGTAAAGCCGACCTCGAACCGCGTCTCCCCCGCCCGTCCCGCAACCGCCTACTTTCCGGGCACGATCGCGCGTCGCGCCGTTTCGTAACCCGGAGCCGCACGCACCGCGCCCGGCCCGGCCCGACCCCACCCGCCCGGACCGGGGGGCGCGACGCCGCGCGGCCCCGGCGACGGCAGCGTGCCGGCGGGCAGCGCTCTCCGCGGCCCCGGGGCGGAGGGTCCGCCCCCTGCCGCCGCCATGCCGGCTGGCCCCGGACTGAACCGCCCGCGCTACGTCAGCTGGCGGGGAGGCCGCATTCCTCGGCAGTGCCGGCAGAGCCGCCGCTGGGAAGCTTAGAAAGCCCTCAGCTGGAGCGAAGAAAGCAGGGGTTGGCCGGCGGCCAGGCGGCTGAGCTCAGCGTTTTGCAATGCACTTCCTTTTCGCCGAGCCGCTTGCATAATGCCGGAGGGCCGCTCCCGACGTTAACCCTTCGCCTGCCCCGCCGAGAGCTGGCGGCGGCCGGCTCCGCCGCGGACACGCGCGGTCCCGTCGCCGGGAGGAGCCTCCGCTTGCCTGCGTCCCCACAGCTCCCCGAAGAGCGCGTTCCTACTCGGAGGCTCCGAGAGGCAGCCGCGGCCGCCCGCGGCGCTCCCAGCGCAGAGCTCCGGCGCGGCGCTGCCCTCCGAGCGCCGCAGGAGCCGGCGGTCGGCCGCGGCACGGCGGAAAGCGGCACGGCGGAAAGCGCCGCGGCACCCCTGTCCGCCGAGTGTAAGAGCGAAGGAAATGCTACGTGTGACACTGCCAAGTGCGAGTGTCGGCAGCACCGCGCGCCGATCTCCTCGATAAGGCACGCTCGCAATCTTCTATTTTGTAACATTCTGTAATCTTCTAAGCCATCGGGTTTGGCTCCGCTGCTCAGAGCACACACACAGAATACGTTGCCAGGATTTGCCCCATAGGTGAACGCGCATCCAATACACGCTGCCTCACCCAGTGAGAGAGACTGATGTCAGAGCAGACAGCTGAGCACCCTAGGAAACGCTTGCGTAAGATTTAATAACTTCAGCTACCAGCATCACACCACTACCATAAGGCTGCAGTCACTATAAGCTGAAAACAGTCTGAGCTCAGAGTGTCACAGCAAAATTAAAGATCAGTTTTAATTCAGCAAGCAAATAAACTTCAGGTGTTTTGTGAGGAATTTTGTCAGGACAGTTTTGCTCACCTGTCTCCCACCACCACCTCTTACCACTAACTCCAAAGGAACAAATCTCCATACTTCCCGAAGAAGAGCAACTACTCTGCTAGATCACAGCTTTATACACTTCTGTTTAAAATCACAGGCTGTTTCCTACAATGGGCACTTATGTTTCAACCAGAAAACTGTAGCTTCCCCACTAAAATAAAAAGCCATCTCAATCAGCATTCCTCAGAACTGACAATGCTCAAGAGCTGCCCAAGCCCAATAAATGCTGTGGATTCTGCCCTGCCGAGAGCTGGATTCTGAATCCATAATTTGTTGAAGCTCTAAAGAGACACCATAGCACCAACCCGTGCTCCTAAGCTGTATGCGCAGGTAGTACAGGGAAACACAGAATTCTCATTCCCTTAATATCACATACATAACATACAGATATTAACAAATACCTCATCTTTCCACTGCTCCCTTCACGTTAAGTTCTATAAATCTTCACAGATTGTCCAGCTTGCCACCACACACAAATTGCATAGTTAACTGTCACAAATAGAAGCATCTTATCCGGATGCATAACTGACACCAGGATTTAAGAGCATGGAATGAATCAGTTCAATGTCTTCAAAGCACCAAGGCACTTATTTGAATAAAAGTTCCCCCTAGCTACTGTAACTGCCACAACATACATATTTTAAGCCAAGATTTTATCAGCATACACAGCAACACACACACAAAAAGTACATGATGGGGTGATTTAACAGTTGCTGTGGGGATCATAACTTCTAGTTTTCTTGACATTTACAAATTCAGTCTCTGCTTTAAGCATGGGAACTATTTCTTTTGCATGTAATACATAATTGGGTTGGAAAGGATCTATTCCTTTATCTGATCTACCATTACCATGTGCAATTCACAGATTTATAATCATTAGTCTTCCCGAAATATGTCTAACAATGTCAGTTCCAAAAACAGACTACAGTGTTCTGCTGGGTAACTGACAGCAGCATTAAGGGGATTTCAGCTGAGCTTCAACTCTCCTCCTTTAGGGATCACATTTGGGGTATGTGCATGAACTATTAAGAATAGTTTCCTGTGGGACTCCTCTGTTCTCTGCTATCCCAGTGATGTCCCCAAGTCACCTTAGCCGACACAAGACAAGCTGAGGAACTGTTAGTACATCTTGTTAGACACTACAGATTGCTATAAGATTCCAATTAACAATTACTTTCCACGTCTGAAGCGACAAAATAATTTAGTTTTAGCCTCATTTATAATGCTTCCTCAGGTTTATTTCAGGCAGCTCCCTCAGTGAAAGCAATGTCACTTCAGTGTTTTTTACCATACCCCTGCAATTATCTGAACAGTGCTCAAAATAAAGTCCTTCAAAAGCCTCCCTAAAATAATCTCATTCTTAAGTGTCTCCAGCTTATCTAATTTAGATCAGAAACATTTTAAATATCTTTGGACTGCTTTAAAATATCTCTTTTTAGCTGCAGAGAAAAAGTTGAAAATTACAACCCCCCGGAGCATTAAAGAAGAGAAATAAACATGGAGTTTCAAAATTATCTCCTAGGGTCTTATGAAGACTGCTCCAAAATTAATGCCTCCTATTTATCTCCATGGAAACTCCTACAGATACAAAGAACACAATAACACTGCTTGATAGAGCAAATTCGCAGTTACAAAACACTATTTTTCAACACAGTCGCTACCAGTAGCTGTGCATTTTCACAGAGCCTGCATACTGCACTCGTCTGCCACTGTCACCACTGCTGAAACGCAGCACTATCTGCCTCACTGTGCTCACACCCACTGTTTGGACTCCATCAATGTTTAGCAAGCGTTGATGTGCCACTGACACACCTTTACTTTATCCACACTTCCATATCAGATACCATTCTGCCGGAGTGCCCCTCTGCTGCCATCTGTCACGTGCTAACATGGAATGGGATATTGGTGGGAAGGTTCAATCTCTATTGCCATACCACCAGCATCCGCCTCTGACATCATGGACCAACACAGTAACATAGGAGGCATTACTTTCAGAGCAGTCCCCTATTATTTTTAAGCTTTTTGGTTTCAGAAGTAATTAATCAATTTCTAGAGATTTCAGTTGACAATTATGCAGTGCAGTACAATTATGTACCTATTCAGCCATGAAACCACACATCACATCTTTGTTCTCAGTGCTTCTTCCTCTTTCTTTTTTTGCTACACCCATTTTCTTCACTATTTAAGAATAAACTTTTCAGAGCCAGCACTAACTGGTAACATGAGTTTGTGCAGCATCTAGCACAAACAAGATAAAACAAATGCTACGAGCAGACTGCAAGTGGATTAGAGCAGAGGTGATGGGGTAGCACTGTACTGGCAGTGTACAGGAGCTACAGAGCCATCTTCAGTCCTAGGACATCTCCACCAAACCAACAAAAACTTAATAAACTAATCATTTGGACTTCTTAAGATGAATAAGTGTTTTTATAAAAAGTGTTCTCTTTTTATATGAACACTAAGAAACAGGAAATCCAGAGAAAGAAAACTTCTCCAACCCATGAACAAGGAAGTGAAGGGAAACGAAAAGACAACTCAGCATAATGATGCAGTTAGAATTTCCATTTCAAAAGAAAAACCAATGTGGCTTTTATAACCAATATGGACCTTTGTTTTGATTGCAGTTATAAATAAATTACTACCCTTGCAATTATTCTTAAAGACAAACCATCAGTGCTAAACTACACCCTCTTTAGATCTGGCAACTCTTCACAAGTTTTATTTAAGAACCAACTGAACTCCTACACTTCATTTTTACAGACTAAGACATGGATTTCTCCTGTGAGTTCTGCACTTTCAGAAGCACTAGCTCTTCTTGTCTCTGCAAACCCATATCTCACTCATAGGAGGCCTATAAAGAAATAAAAGTAAGTTTGGAAGCGGCATTATTTCCTGACACAGTTTGTAGTACAGTGGAAATGCCCTGATACTGGATTTCACAGAGCTGTTATTTTATTGAGCTGTGGTGGACTGCCTGCTTTATGACGGCTGAAGACGAAGTGCTGAGGGCAGGCTATTTCAGGGATTCTACAATGACCTAAGGATGCTGCAAAAGGAATAACCCTTCTTCCATTTCCTCTGTCAACTTGGGTATGTTCCAGGAAGCAGAGCAGCATACATTCCTTTTTTTTCTTTTCTTTTTTTTTATTCTTTTCTTTCAACCAGCAGAGAGAGAAGTAGGAAGAAGCTCATTCACTGAGGCTGTTATATATGTGTTGCTTCTTTTTATTTTAACAGTACTACATCAGATAAACTAAACCCCAGAAAGAACCTTCAAGGTGAATGGGATGCTTTGTTGTCAGGTACTTTCCTTCCTCCACCTAAGTTCTGGGTGGCAGGCAACTGTAATTGCTCCGTCCTTCTGTTTTGTTTTCTTTGGGAAAAACTTTAACCTAATGTAATTTGAGAGCTGGATAGGACAAATTAGGTGTGCCAGACAGAAAGGGAATGCCCCTTCCTCCTCCCCAAAGAGAGATTTACTGCCTTAGCATAAGCACAGATTAGAAGAAGGAAGGTAATAAAGCATTCCATTAATGGCTTATGATTAGCATTGGGAAATCCACAGCACCTCAGGCTAACACACCCACAGGCATGGCTTTGCGTGCCACTGGCAGCACCAGGCAACGTGCAGGAACCACTGGTGCTTCTACTTGCTACCACAGTTTTCCCACAACTCTTCTTTGATCCTACAAATGGAACTGAAGCAAAGAATGGACCAACTAGGGAAAAACAATAAATCATCTTTCAATGGGTACATTCTTTGATCCATAACACCACATCCAGCCACATTCAAGACAAAAATCCCACTTCTGCTAGCACAACTAAAGGATAAGAGTCAAAGAAGCAGCTGAGGGCAAGTTCCATGCGTACTGTCACTGCAAGAAATGCACACAAAATCAGAGCCTAAGTCCTACATACATATGGACTGAGTTCTTCCACTGGTCACAGCCAGTGGCAGAATACTTGCAAAACTTTAGCCCAATCTTCAGAGTTACTTTAATAGGTTCTTAGCAGTTAAAAACATATATAGCAGTAACGTTGGTTTCTCTCCCCAGTGTATTTACAGAAAGATGTGAAATGGTAAGAAACCCTGAGCACACATGTTATTTATGTTGCTGATCTGACATGAAAATAACAGTTTCTTAACTTTTTTTTTTCCTCAGCACTACTACAGCTAATAAGACACAACACTCATGAAGCAGTCTGAAACTTTCTCAAGCACTCTGAAAACATAACTGTACCCAGTGCAATTTCAAGTAAAAGACATTATGTTCCAACCTGTGTTTCATTATGAGTTGGTTCAGTGCATACATGGCTTGTTTCTCTCCCACAACAGTTTTGCAAGCCTTCAGCATAGGTTAAACCTGTTCTCTTGAAATGTCAAGCCCCTACAAGAAGAGGCAAGAAGCCTATTTATAAATTAGGCTGGTGTTTACTATGGTATCTTCCAACCTTTACAGAAAGCTGTTCTGGTTCAAGTTACAGTCTTTGCCGTATTTTCTGCCTACAATATACCATTCATAATAAAATGCAATTGCCTGCAACAAAGCATCATCAGCAAATTAGAACTGCAAGTTTAGCATCTAAAGGAATGCAACCACAAGAATTCAAATGAGAAATAAAAATTTATGGCAATGTATTAGCATGGTTAAGCAGTACAATTGTTAGAATTGTATATAATGCAAGAAAAAACTTAAGATGCTTAAAAATAAATACAGTTCATAAGCCACTAGCCAAGTATCTGTTCAAAACAGACACTCAGGAATCACCTCTGTTACTCACATTTTAATGGAACTGGGGAAAAAAAATAATAATATATAATAATAAATAATATAATAATATTTTCTCAGAAAGAAAAAAGACAGTTAAAATTTTGATAATGCTGAGGCAAAACAAAACAAACAAACAGGATAGCCAAGTACACCGAAACACTGCAGTGTAACTGCGAAAGGACAAAATTTAAAGGAATGAGACTCAATGCTATCACCAGAAATACCGAAAAATGGTAATTTCATATTTATCATCCAAGTAAAGTTACCGTTACAGGAAAAAAAAGATGCTAAGACATTAGTAAAACATGGAACTTGAAGGATGTTTAAAAATCATAGCAACAACACTGTCTACAGCAGTAATGTTAGCAGTTTATAACAAAGCCTCCAGGCTCTAATTCTATATCCTAAACACTGGGTAGGGAGTTTCATTTGTATCTCAATGCACCAAAAGATTTTGGCAGCAAATTAAGGATAGGATACAGCATTAGATAGATAGGATGGATAAAATGGAGGACTGTCCTAAACACAACATAGTTGAAAACCGGTACCGAGGTTCCATAGAGGTCAATTCAGACTGCCTCTGTGAATGGGGGGTAGCCCCTCTAAGAAGGTAAGGGTGATGATCAAAGCAGATCAGCAGCCACTGCACCTTTCACTAGTCTCCTGGAAACTTCACAACAACCAAAATTATAGAAAGTGGCCTTGCCAAACTGAGGTGTATAAATTCACTGTTCAAGCTTCTACAAAGATCCTTAGGGAAGAAAGTGGTCCCCAGGATGAACCTGATTCCACACAATGGTCAAAAGAAAGGGCTCCTAAAGAACTAATACAAAAGAACTTAGTAACACTGAGGTAAAAACGCTTACAGAAGGTATCTGTCTTGTTCCTAAACCACCTTATTTACCAAGGATCAAGTCATGAAAATTCAGTACTGCAAATCTTTTTATTTCATTGCTGTTCACAAAATGCCACCATTTATAGTTATCTTTTCAATGAACAGCCCTTCAAGTATTAATTAGTCATGTAGTTGGTGGTAGCGATCTCCTGAAATCCTGTTACCATGTTTAATCATCATGCAACAGCATGAATTATAAGCTACACCAGAACTCACACCAAGAATTCACTCTTCCACACTCCAAGGAAGCACTTGATGGAAGGGATAACCTTGTAAGATACTGCAGCAGGTGAAGACAAGAATGGTATACAAATGAATAAATAACTGCTGTAACAAGTTTGGCAGCAGCAGCATCTGCTTCCAAGCTAGAAAATAATTATTAAAGGTAGGTATGTTACCTTCTCCTGCCACAATATTTTTTGAGAGTCAGTTCCCTTTCTGTCAGGTAAAATGGGATGAGGAAAAACAAGATGCAAAGAGAATGGTTGTGCTTTGGGACCAACTCTCACACAGGCCTCTGTCAAGAAGCAGATGAATACTCCCTCATCAGGGGGCTGCTACAGCAAAAGCTCCAGGCATTCTAGGTCAAGGGCAGCTAATTACACTCACTGTAAGCTGCTAGAACTTCCTCGGGCCCACACCACTGTGTCTCTGCTTACTTTATACTTGCGTAAAAGCAGCGAGTGCACTCAAGTTTCTCAGAGGGTTGCCATACATTCCTTCAGTATTCCCAGAACGTCCTGAAGCTTCCAAAGCCAAACCAGGAACTGCTGTACTAACTGATGCATCTGTAGGCTGCTTCGGTTAGCTGTGTTCTGAAGATGAGAGGAGATGAAGAGATGAGAGAATAGAAGAGGCCTAAAAAAGTGAACGTCAGAGAAAAAATGTGAGAAAATGCCAGACAGCATGGCAGAAAAAGAAGGCTAGAGAAAAGAAGAGGGGAGAAAAGCAGTGAAGGACAGGGGAGAGGAGGTCCATGAAAAGGCCAGAGTGGGTCAGAGAGGTCAGATACAGCAATACAAGCTCAGAGTACATTGGAGAAGGTTACGGAAATGGGGACAGGGATACAACACGGGGGGGAAAAATAAGGTCAGAGAAGAGAAGATCAAAGAAAAAGGCAGCAGGACAGAGGAGAGCAGGAAAAAAAAAAGGCAAAAGAGATGGTCAGAGATGACAAGAGGTCACAAGATCAAAGTAAATCAAAGAAGGACATAGGTCAGAACATAAAGTAAGGTTAGACAAGATCAGAAAATTATGTAAGAGAAAGATAAAAAAGCCATAGAAGCTCAGAGGTATGTCACAGCAGGACAGACTTGTCACAGAGGACAAGATCAGAAAACAGGTGGTCGGGCAAAACCTTGTCACGTCAAAAGAAAGTCCCAAACACACTGATGTCCTCTCAGTCATCGCTTTCCAGTGACCATGACAATGAACACTGGAAGCAGACAATATGAACAGAAAGGGCCAAGCTTATTAGCTGCTTATTCCCCTATCAAGGAGAAAAAAAACAAAACAAAACAAAAAAACAACAACAAAAGAACACCCACCAACTTTACCCGGATGTTTCTACCAACAGCTCCAGCAGACCAAGTTCCTTACACTCCAATAACTTTGCTTTCTGGACTAGGATGATCTATTTGCCTCTGTTGGTTAGGTATTTAAATTCAAAGCCATTAACATGCTCTTTAGTTCCTAAATTCCATTAATATGTCACCTCAGTGCAGACTTCTAAAACACAGAATTCTCCTTAATTAATTCTTATTTTGAAGAACCTAATTTACTCTAGCTAACTCAAGCCCAAGCAAGCACTGCCTTCGGTGACTGGATTAAACTTAGTTTTAGGCAAGATGAAGTGCAGAACTTGAGTGGATGAGACTGGTGAAACCAATCCTTCACTAAGTATATTCATGGCATGGAGACAATGTGAACGAATGAGCACACAGTAATCTCTCAGTAATTAATCTTCTGTCTATACTTTTTGATACTTTCCTGTGTGTGGCACTATCCTAAACAGAAAATTTTTTTGCCTAGTCACCCATTACACAAGATATGAACTTAGAGAAGACTTTACGGTAATGGAAGATAGTACATTCAAGATCAACACTGTGCTTTTCACAACTTTTTTTCTTTTTCTAAACACATCCGCTTAAAAGCAGTATTTCTGCATTGCATTCTAATCAAAACATGTAGAAACAGCTATTTAATCTCAGTTATGAACTTCTCATGTTGCACCAGGGGAGGTCCAAGTTGGATATTAGGGAAAATTTCATCAGGAGTGGTCAGGAGCTGGAACGGGCTGCCCAGGAAGGTGGTGGAGTCACTGACCCTGGAGGTGTTCAAGAAACGTTTAGATATGGTACTGAGGGATGTGGTTTAATGGAAAATATTGATGACGGGTAGACAGTTGGACTAGATGATCTTGGAGGTCCTTTCCAGCCTTGGTGACCCTATGGTTCTCCAGCATATGCATCTCCATCTGTCGTTAAGATGTCCAGAAGAGCATACAGGAAGATTTCAACTTAAGATGTTTCAAGGTGACTTAAGTCCACCCACATTAACATAACAGCAAGTGAATATTTGACAATTAGGTTGTGGCTATGACTTCATCCTTGCACATCCAGAAGTAATTGCTGGAAATGCTTGAGGTTTTCCATCAGGAGTTTAAAGAAAAGCAGAACTTCAAGGAAAAGAGGGAAAAGAGAGCAGAGGAGCTGTCAGGGAATTTTGCCTGAACTGTCATAAGTATGGACATTTTAGAACATGACCATTTGCAAAGGAAACATTTATATATTCAAGTTCTGAGGCATGGGTTGAGTACTTGAGTCAAAAACACATCGCTCATTCAAATAAAGAACATTTACTTGCTTTCTTCTTGTTCTACTTGAAAGAAAACCTACAAACATTTATAAAGCTGTATCATTACTACACTTCAAGCTTTCTTTTCCTGTTATACTCTCTCAGAAACCTAACAGCAATCAGGAAAGCTAGCTGTCCATGCAATTTCATACAAGCAGCAAAGTCCCGCTATTCAGTTTGTAAATACATACTTTTTCCATTTGACTATAAACTTCACAGGACAAAAATTGCAATCTTGTGTGTTTACACGGTGCATAGGAACAGGGAAACGTAGACTTGCAGCTTGGGACCTCCTGCAGTACAATGACAGCAGCAAATGATAAACTGAACTATACATAAGATGTGTTATCCATTTCCTCCCAATACACTAATGTTCCCATTATAGGTAAATTTATATATATATATTTTTTTTTTTTTCAAAGAATGCGAAAAATAAATGTGATAGGTATCACTATAATTTATTACAATAACGAGTGTTTGCACCACTACTGATTACGTGTAAGTCACAAGAGAAAAGATTGGTCCTATGATACTACATTTCTGTTTCTACTACAGAAGATGAAATGTATTTACAAACAACAACAAGAGAGTGCTAGAGTCAGTTGTTCACTTTTCCATTCGACAGTTATCTTGCAAGTTGAGCTGCAACCAAAACCCCAACTTTGTCTGTGAGAAAGAAAGCAGCAAGTGTGTCACCTGCAATTAACTTCTGTTAAACAGAAATCAAAGCAAACTGCAGAAACAATCAAAACAGACAGGTTACCAAACAATAGAGTAATAGGGAAGAAAATACACAATTAATGAAGTCATTCTGTAACTCCTCCCAAATAAAAGCAGTATCAATTCCAACCCCACCCACTTAGGCATTGGTACTGGTGCCTGTGTTGTAAATTCAAGCTTTACCACTCTCCCTCTCCAAGCTGAAGTGAATTGTTCCAACTACACAGGCAGAGTAAACGAGGAATCATGATTGTTTTTCAATCTAAGCAAGTGATTTTACTACACTGCTGTTTAGGGTTAAATGTTGTGTCTGAAACTTCAAAACTAGAAGATGTTACACTGTTCTTTCATACTTAAGTTGAAGAATAATTAGAAGCTTCAAAAGTTAAAACTCCCAACTTTCACTACAAAAATAACAATAAAATGAAAAAAATTTCAATCTCACAAACACAAGTGCTTATTCATTAGCAAGGTTGAAAGGACACTCAGAAGCAAACAATTCACATTCTACTCTGAGACAGAATTACCATTCACTACCCTGAACTTCCATACTGAGAAAAGCAATTATTTAAAAAAAAATCATAATCCACCAAGAACTATAGTTTAAAGTAGTGCATGGGTCTTACATTTCTGAAATAAAGCAGAATATTTTTTTCTAACCTTCAACATATGATCGTTCCTTGTAGTTATCATCATGGTATCTGCATCCATGTTTAAGAATATGGCTTGCATTTCATGCATCTTCCTGCTCAAATCTCAGAAGGGACTGCGATAGAACAGTAGATACCTGAGTAGTGCAGTCGTATTGCTGTAGCAGTTTGTAAGTGTGCTTGTCAATATTCTTCAATCTTGACCAAGAGATCAGAGTCCCAGAAACAGAACAAGATCAACTCCGCCAAAAAAAAAACAGACTAAACAGTGTCAACTCTCATGTAGACACTACTTCAGATAAAAATAACAACAACAGAACAACAGGCCTAAACTTATCAATAACAGGTCAAAAATCCTATAGCTTAAATTCAGCTAACAGAAAAAACACACCATCAAGAGCAGCTAATGCCTACTGAAAGACTCAAAAAGCCCAATACCTGCAGAGTTGTTTTTGTTTAAAGATCTCCTTTTATAGCCCGTTCTTAATGGAACAGTTATTTTTTGAAAGAAACCAGCAAGAACTGTTTTTTAAAAGACATTTTAGTGCCAACAAATACAAACATGCCTTAAGTGATTAGCCACATAACTACTGTTGTGCTGTTCACTTGCCCACAGATTTAGGTATCAAGTACTCTATAAATCCAACTCCAACAGTTTTTGTTTTTGGTGAAAATTAGATTTAAGCTCTGCAACCAGTTGTTCGCTTTCAGCAGGTTCCACATTAGCACTATATGCCTCAAAGCACACATAGCTGATTTAAACTCAGGCTAAGGCCCAGCAACATCACCTATGTTACTGACTCAACAGTCTGTGCCCAACTACAGATGTAACAAAAGCTATGTTCGCACTAGGAATGTCCAGTGATACACCCTACAGATATGGCTTAGTATAACCCACAGTCATCTTTTCATGGGGGCAACCAGGTTACAAAACTGCAAAGAAAAAGCAAACTACTACGGTTAGTCAGTCTTAATGCACATGGCTCTTCATAGGATAAACTGTATCTCAAGAACTGCAGGTGACCTTTAAAAATGGTTCTAGACCTTATATAATAAAGTTTGAAAAAATACAATCCAAAACAGATCAGAATTTTTTCTTACTGTATTTTGTTATCACAAACTAATATACCCAAAACTTCCCAATGATGTGAGATAGGATAAAGCTAACAAGAAGAGTTACAAAGGAATTCATTTGCAACAGGTGAAAAACTCGCTGCAGAACAAAAACTGTTAGAGAGGACTAGAGGAGTGGAAAGGAGTATGTTCTTAACAGTATCTAACCAAAGAGATCCCAGAATGACTGTGAGCTGAAGTAATACTGCTCCCCATAGACTACAATGTGCCTTCAACAGCTGACAAAACTTGCCACAAGCAGGATTTTAAAAATAAAATAAAGCAGCATCGATTTTGCAACAGCTAGGTCATTTGGATTTGGAGGAGTGTACAGAGCAACTGCCACCCATGATCTTTCTGTCAGCTCACTTTCATCGCTAATGCAGAAGAACATTCCGAATGGCATAATTCACAGATTATTTTTGAGCATACTGTGTTTTGATAGCCCTACATAGAATAAGTCAGTGAACTGTTCTAACTCAACAGTTTTCGAATATGTACTGTGCCCTTTAATAAAGGAATTATAAGATGTGAAGATCTTTATTTATAGACAGTATCGTTAAGTAACTGCAAAGCAGAGTAAATTAAAAACAGCATAAGAAGCTTAGGAAAGAAAAAAGGTGGCTGTAACCAATTTTAAATTACTCTCCATTGTTCGGTGAACACAGTACATCTTATCCTCTGTAACAGCAGCCTGCGCTCTGAAATCTGCTGTAACTAAGCTCAATGACTACTGACGCACAAGAGGCAGAACTGCATTATTCTGTAAGATTGTATGATCAGCACAAGACTGAATAAGGTAAACAGACAGAGTCTGCTATAACAACCTTTTTCTAATTGGTGAATTTAAACATTTTTTTTTCCAATATTTGATATCACCTAAGTTCCTAACGAAATGTTGAACAGAAATGTTATTTTGAGATCATGTAAACTCAGCTAAGTTCATAATTCTTTACTCCAAGATACCTACAGAAGCATTCAATAGCAAACATTTTAAAAGAGGTAGCACATCATATTACAAGTGTTCTTTAAAGAAGAATGCTCTTACTGTTGGTTTTAGACTAGTAGATTAATGATATTTTATAACCTGAGATAAAAATATCTGTTCGCAAAGGTTGCATGAAATTTTTTTTTTTATATTGTTCTGGACATTGAGACAAACAACTTACTCCTAGCTAATGAACAAGTTTAATTTTGCAACACTGCATTGCTCCATTTGTGCAAAGGTTTACTTTCTATATGTCATTTACCTCTCAGAGTGAAATGGGGCTGCCTTCTTGTTACCATGCTGTTGCACTCCAGCTCCTCTTCCTTGAGCCTGGAGAGTTCAATGTGACTTCAGCCAGTGCAGCCCACCCCCAGATCACTCACACAGTGGCCACCCTTCAAAGCAGAACATGCATTTCTTCTTCAGAAAGTTCTCCCTCAGCAGCGCTGCTGAGTTACACGGCTGAATGTCAGAGTAAACAAACAACTGAAGAGTTAAAGGAGACACAGAGGAGACCAAAGGTTTGTGGCAATGACTTAGATACAAACTAAAAATGTGTGGAGGGGAGATAAGTAGCATACCACTGAAGTTATCAAAGTAACAATCCATACAAGGAATAAAAGGTACTACAGTTGTGGAAAGAGCATTACAAAAGCAAGAGTGTTGAGATACTGCTTTACGAACATCAGGAGTCACTTATTTTGAACAAGTATCGCGGGAACTCTCCCACATAATGTCAGATTCAGGATAACTGAAGAGCTCCCAGACCTACAGGGTTTATTTATTTAATCTCGTTTAACCCCAGCAACACCCCTGCTCCTCACCACAAGACAAATCACACCACTTGAGCAAGCACTTCCTTCCCTTTATTTTAACTTGATTATTCTGCGCTACAGCATTTTGCAGCCCTAAAAGCAGCAGCACATTGTTTTCTTTGATAAAAAATAACATCCTTCAAAGACAATAAGATTAAAATAAATATCTGTCCTTCAGGAGCAACACAATTGGGAGGAATTAAGTTTCTGGATATATTTCTGATTTGTACCCATGCTGCCAGCTGCCTTTACACTTGTGCTTCTCAAGAAAGCTTTCCTCCGCCCAGACCTTCAAAGGTCTTTGTTGCAGCCAGAAGACAGCTCACTTTACCCTGAAAGCCTGAGCTTTTGTCAGCTGTTCACGTAAGAAACATTTGTGGATGCATGGAAAACCTATTACTACTGATAAAAAATGAAATCTGGTAAGTAGTTTGTGTTTGTACTGAAAGAAACTCTCCAAAACACCTCAGTATTTCAATAAAGCTTCCTTCCCCAGCCACCCACACCGATTTTTTGGAGAGTCTTCAAAATCGCTCTGTGTAAACAGTAGGATAAGCATAATTAACATAGAATGCCAAAAATTGGCTATTCCTCCACTAGTGTTAATGTGAAATTAGCAAAAGGAACAGTCATCATCTGCACATAGGGTTAACGAAGGTGTTGCTACACATCCTGTTCTTACATGAAGTGAAAGGCTAGGTGAGCTGATACAAAATGTAACAGGGCAGACATGTATCAATGTTTTCAGCAAATAATACTTGAAAGATTTTCACGTTCAAACCATTGCATCTGCTGAGGGAAAGTTCATATTCTGCTTTCAAATGGAAGGCCCAACTCTCAAATGCCTCTGTGTTCAGTGACACCTACTTAACAAATGGCACGGGGTTCAATTTTGCCTGTCTTTTCTTGTTACTTCCACATGGCATGGAGGAAAAAGAGGAGGAAGTGCAATTTGAAGCTCACTGAAAAGCAATGTAGGCCTGGATATTTACCAAAAGTCATCACTCTGTGCAACTTCCTCTTTCTCTTCAGGAAAACAGTATTTTCCAAAACCAACACACCATTTTAATGTCTTGATTTACTGAGCATTCACAATAGGATATAATAAAAGAAGAGCCACTTCTATCTAAAAGCAAGCTTCATACATATGAGTGAAGGGTTTCTTGTGTTTCCAAAAAGTTCTAATCATTATACACAAATATATTCTTAGTTTCATTACCATATGCAGTGTTGTTCTTGGGAAGAAACTCTTAACAGACATCTCTTCGAGATCGAGATTAGTCAATTTTCTGTCTTCTCCTTCTGTTCAAGCATTCCCAGCAGATTCCCCCAGCTGAGCTGATACTTTGAATCTGAATCTGAAACAGATTCACCTTGATGAAAGCCCATTAAATCACTTTACACATTAAGTTCTTTTGGAATGTACCGAGCAGAAAATTTGTCGTGAAAGTAATTTCACACGTCCCAGCTTCTAGTTTGCACAGACTTATCTTTAAAGATGGATACATTTAAAAAGACTGATGGATGAACTAGACCTACCATCTGCACAGTGTAATTGACAGGAATACTCTGGCCTGAATTCAGATCTGCACAAGAACAGATAAAACCGCACAAACAGTTTCAGCAGTATCAGTTACCTGAATAGTACTTCTTCCTCATATCTTCAAAATTCAGAATTCATGAGTTGTCATAGGACTTCTCTCCTGTACAGACTCGCAACAAAAACTATACAAAGGCATGGCTGGTAGCACATTTATTGCTCCACGGAAACTGCCCTGTGGACAGTCTCCCAACAGTACCACAACACTTTACCTGCTGGTGGAAAGTGGTCAGCTGTCATTCAGGAAGGTGCAAAATAAAGATCTGAGGAAGGGAAATTACAGCCATCAGCTGACAAGCAGCAGCTTCTGGCCATGCACCCACAGGCAGCATTCTCACCTTCAGATGGTATGCAGGTATTTATGTCATATTCACGGATGGCTTTGGTAAGTTTGTTAAGTATATGTCAAGATTCCTGAACCAGTTCTGCAAAGTTCTGAACATATGAGCAAATCTTTATGCAAAGAACTAGGTTGAGTCCTTGTTTTTTTTGGTGATAGAATGTTTTTTCCCCTCAACCTGAGCTATGATGAGAACATTCACTGTGAGCTGTCTGTTAAATACAGAAACATCAATTCCATTGAGTTTCTAAGCTTGGCAGGTTTGAGAATGTTTGCTCAAGTGCAGCACACAGGTCTTAAACTCTCTTATAAATGCCCTTCCCTTAAAATAATATGTTTTTTTATTTGTTTTATTACTAAGGGGAAAAAGTTGACCCTGGATAAAAAACAAAACTTAGTTATGTGAATTTAAATCCTTTTTCTACACTAAACTGAAACTCTACAACTTTTTCTACAACTGAAACTCTATTTTTAATTAGCATAAATACATTATAGATGTATACACATCCAGTCACAAACATCAGAATTCTGTGAAGATTAGTGAAGTCCACAAGCACTGCTTCTCTTTCCCCTATCCTTCCCCAAATCCTATAAGCACTTCATCCTTCCTGTAATAGCATACCTTACACTCAACACAGCTTAGCCAAGCTTCAAAACTGAACATTTTTGTTTTACATGACTCTTTAAAGAACCTCCAATTACTTGTGAGATCATTCTTTTTCCTTCTTGTTAGCTTCGCATGAGCAAAAGCACTTTGTAAAATTTACTACTGCAATTCTGAACAGCCAATTTCTCCTGACTGTATTTATCTGCAAAACAGTAAGGAAGAATCAGGAGTAGAGGTGGGAGCATTAAAAAGACGACAAAGATGAAACCAAACTATCTGTGACTGAAACTGAAGGACTGATACCTGAGTGTTCTTCATTCACTAAGCAGACAAGAGTTCGAGCTGGTATAAACACATTTATTTAACAAACCTGGCTTGCAGAAATCACGGTCATCTCTCAAAAGTATCATGTTAAACACTCACCTTCGGTCTAAAATGTGATGTGACAGAAAGGAGCCATCTAATTTTACATGAGTGTTAACAGTGTGGCAGCAGAGCAGAAAAGATAACAGACGGGTAGCTTTACCTTCCTGAAATGAGAACATATTTCATTTAGGAGCATAGGTAAACATGTACATTAATGACAAACACCACCTACGGAGGCTAGGAACCAGACAAGACACTTCAGTTAGGATTGGAGGTCATGCAGGCTCCTTTCCAGCAGAAGGCAAGCAGGAAAGTACCCTGCACAAGCACAGTACAACATAAGGGCTGTGTTTCACACATGCCTTAGACTGCAGACTAACAGCCACAATCCTCCAGGCAGATCTGTAGACAGTTCTAAAAAGTGAGGAACCAGACCACTTCTTCCACACTGAAACACACTACTCTTGAAAGTGAGCCAGTAGTAACCTTTAACCTCTGTGCAAGCAGTTGAGAAAGCCAGAGTATCCTACTCATGCTGACTTGCATAACTCCCCATGAAATCACTCTTCATGGTAAAAAGACATTCCTGCCCTGAAGATTGGCTCATCATCACCAAAGTATACAACAGGGCTCCCAGTGCCCTTCTTCCCTTCATCAATTATGGGCAAGTTTAGCTCTGTGTTACTTCAGTCCATCTGGAGTAGTTCATGCATCTGTTTTATTCCCGTCCCGAAGACAGATCATTTCAGTAATATCCCTCACAAACAGGAGCGACTATCCTGAAACTTGCACATTGTCCAAGTTATACTAAAGTAGCAACATTCTGCTCAACTGCTGTTCTTGGGGAAACAGTAATGATACTGGAATCCCACAAAACTATTTTAGACTGTCAGTGAGGTCCATATCAAAAGCGCTCAGTTTACAAGCAATAAGATTTATTTCCTCCCTTGTTCCCAGCCCTACAAACTCTGCTTGACATCCTGGTTGCACTCCATTGTTTCTTTTTCATGCATTCCTACCAGTAATGAATATCATACAAGCTAGTTGAAGTCTCTGATGTACCACCGTGACCCCACAGCCATCAGTGTGATAGTTAAGGTGCAACTGTTCAAAGCTCAAAGAAACAAAGAAAAGACCCCAGCTCATTCTTAGCTGTGTTGGTTCAGCAGGCCTGACCATACCAAAAAAAAAAAAAAAAACCAAAAAAAACCCAAACCAAGAACACTTGCTTTACCAATACTGTCAACAGCTATGAACAAGAAAAAACATGGAATATGTTATCTAGTTAAACAACTGCACAATAATGGGACAAAAAGCACTTTCTGCAAGAGCTATACAGATGCACAAAGAAATGAACACATATGAGCAGAACAAGTTGTTAGGTATTTCCTTCCCTTTTCTGTACTCTTAAAATAAACATTTGCTTGGCTTTTTTTTAATCAAGGGTGAATATGGCAGTATGACTCCTTTCTCAGTCAAGGTTCTGCAATAAGGAAGACAACCGGGAGAAGATGTGTGGAAGGTGACTGCCACACACAGGCCTGTCCAATGTCACAGCTCAGGGAGAGGTCATGCTGCTTTCATGACTTTCAGCAGTCAGGATGCCTCTGACAAAAGCAAATTCCCAAGCACAGCAGCAAGCTCCTTTCCAGGCAGCAGTCAGGGCTTCTAGAAAACTTTACACTTGTCAACGGTTTATGGGCTGGTCCGGCCCAGTTCCGTGACCAGCAGGGCGGAGGGATCTGCGGATCCGCGCCTCTGGGAAAGGGGAAGCAGGGGACCCCAAAATACTTGAAAACAACAGCACCGATCTGAGGTGGAACAAATGATTTTACTAAATATAGTAGAGAGAGAGAGAGAGTCTGTTTGAATTGTATAGACCTCACCACAATGCTGGGGTGAGAAGTGCAGTCCAGTTGGTGACTGAAGTACAGACGGCGAAGCGCAGGCGGCGAAGCGCAGGCGGCGAAGCGCAGATAGCAGCGAAGCGCAGACAGCGAAGAGCAGGCGAAGAAGAAGGATCAGGTGACCTTGCTTGGAGTTATATCCCCTTGCTGACCGCAAAGTCTCCTGGGGAAATGTAGTTCTTCTCCAACGGACGAACATTCGGCAGAAATCAAACCCCACCCCCAATGCATTACATGATGTTATGGTGTGGAATACTGATGACCAAAAATCATAAAACCATGACAACACTGATCAAAATGTGACTGACACAGAAAGAGTCCTTCCCTTCTTAATGCCCCCTTCTCCCAGCATCTCTGCCTTGAATCAACAGTAGCATTCATGGGGCCAATAAACAAGGTAAAACTCACCAAACAAGATCTAAGTTCACAAGCAGGACAATTCTCCAGCTCACTGCACAGCTATACAAACCCTGGCAGTAGGCGCAAGCTCAAGAACTGCAGTCTCTCTCTGACAGCAGCCTGCACTTAAGCCAGTCTAAACCATCCACACGGCTTCAGGGTGAATGACACACAGTGGGTAAAATCTGAAAATGACAATCATGAAAAAATCTTTTCAAAATACATGTTTGAGCACAGCAATACGTATTTTCTGTTCTAAGAATTACACAATGAGGCATGGAGCAGTAAATGAGTCATGGCACACTAAATGAGTCAGTTATTTCATTTACCATATTCATGACTAGAGTATTTCACAATGGAATACATTTATTTTGATAGGCCTGTTTTGCAGCCTGTCCTTGGAGGAGTTCACCCAGTGACAAGAGGGAGCACGTTTGCTGGAACAGCTCCTGGAGAACAACTCCCAGCCTCACAAGGAAGCGTTATGACCACACTGCACTGCCGCATCAGCAGCTCTCCTTACAGCAGCAGGTTTGGTCAATGAGGAATGTGCCTACTCCCTCAAAAAAGGAAGGGGGAATAAGGTGATAACGCTGCTAAATTGTAACTGGAAATACAGTTTCGAATTCTCTACTTCTCTCTGAGTGAAGTTTTATGGTCTTTGTCATTTACGATCTGTTTGGTAACTCCAGGTTACCAGCCTTAGAAAGATAGACACTAGGCTTGTATTTGAGCTTTCCGCTTGTATTTACGGGGACCTCAGTCCACCGGTCCCAGGCCTTCATTGGTGCAGCACCCTTACACTTAAGTCCAGGTTTCATCAGCCAGTACAACAGGATCTGAACAGCTGGAGCTAGCAGAGCCTCTCCCTGAGCAGCAGCCACCACACTGGGCACTGATACTCAATGCCTACAGTACATATTTCTAACAAGCCTCATTTACTCACAGATACATATGAATAAATACGTGGGAAAGACGCCTGACCAAAAAGCCTGGAAGAAACTGTGAGCAGCACATGGCAGCCCCAAGCCCTGTAGGGGCTGAGGCTGGTGGGTTAGAGGTTCCTCCAGCCTGCACTGAGTCAGTTCATACTGCTTGCAACAAGACATTCAGTGAAGACCAAGTCACAGTCTACCTCAGTAGCATTTCCTTGTCTGGTCCTCACTGCAAGCATACCCCCCACAGCAGCATCACCTGGCAGCAGCCAAGCACAAGATATGGGGACCTACTTTCACTTCTTTCCCTATTCCCTTGCAACTTGATACCCACACTCAGATGTAGGACACACATTTCCTCACTAGGGCCACTGGCAAGGCTGGTGTGGCATAAAGCACAGCTACAGGCAATCCCCCCCACGCCTACCTATAAATCGCCATGCATGCTGTGCCTTGCTATACAGACTCCTTCACTCTTATGCTGCTGATTTACCCTACTTCATTCATCCATGTGACTTCTACCTGAGGTGCTCACATTAACCCAAACTCCCACATCCCTGCCTTCTCTCTCTCATGGCCAAATAATTCAGTGTGTTGAGGTCAACATCTAGAATGTGGTTCTACAGTCAAGTCTTTGCTGGTTCCAGCAGTGTCCTCACATTGGAACAGCTCTCACTCAGGTCTCCAGGTTTTTCTGAATACATCAGGACTTGGACTGCTTCACTTTTCAGCATCTCCAAAAGCAGAAGACTTCTTTCCTGGCACTTTTGACCTTTACTGGCTTCTGTGGTTCTCCATTTACTTCCTAAAATCACAGCTCAGAGTCTCACTGCACAGTCATCCTCCTCTGCTTCCTCCTTTCAGTAGATGTTTCTCAATACTTTATCTCTACTAGTTAACTTCCTTTTGTTATTCAAGTAGGGAGGGGAAGACGGACCTCATAACAGGCAGGCATTCACTGAAGTGCATAGTGATTCACATTTTTCCCATTTATCCTGCCTAATATTTCACTAGCTATCATTCCATACTTTGAGTAATCGGGGAGTAGCTGCTTTGATCTTACTGCCATCTCACTCCTCTCAAGCTCACTCTCCACTCTGAGAGTCTTCAGTTTTCTGACACCAGCACCCTTTCTTGATCCCTGGTGCATATACAAATCCTCCCTTTTAATAAACCCTATCCCACAAATCTGGATCTCTTTGCTATTAGAATTACAATGCTCACATTATCCCTACATTTCCAGTGCTTACATGCATCTCCTATCCCTAACAATTTCTAGCCCTTTTAGCCTCAGGCTGTACCAACATTGCCAGTTCTTCTCTTTCCACTGTACCTATGTCTAAAGAAGTGCCTAACAAGCCCATGCAACATTTGTCACCAGAATCCCATCTTTTCTTCAGTGCATTCCCAGTTCTTATCCCTGTGTCAGCACAAGATATGGTCCTAGAAATAAAACTCAGTTGTTCACAACTCTGGGTACCACATCAATTTACTATTTTGCAGAAAAAGAAAGGATATAAAAACAAACACTTGGACTTTTTTCAGAAGAGAATGTTTTAAAATTATGCCATTTACTGCCTATTGATTTGAATTAAGACAATTAAGACAAAATTTGACTATATCTTAAAATAAAACAAGATTAATTTGTAACATGAGTTAATCAAGGCATATTTAACCCCACGAATAAATCTGTTTATCACTTGCATAAGAAGTCTTTTTTTTTTTTAAACCACTGATGATGGAGTCTCCAACAAGACGTAACAGAAATAGCTTCTGCTTTGATAAAGCGCAGTCTGACAAATAATTTTCTATTTAACAGAAAAGTCAGCACTTTCTGAAAAATAACGTCAGATACGCTGAATTTCTAAAACTGAAATTTGCATGTAAAAAAGAGAGAGGGCAGAACAAGCAACTGTTCACTTCATAGCTTTAAATATTTTTGCAGTTTCAAAATCTACAAGATAGCTGTGAGATTGCTAACCTGTTGTACAAAACAAAACAAAGTTTTCCTAATGGAGAAATCTATTCTATCTTGCCTTCACTAAAACCCTCTGAAAGCAGATAATAAAGAGGGAGAAGCCAGTCATTCAGAATACAACCTCATTAAACACACCTCTTCAGAAATCTGCAGAGCTCTTTGACCTCTACCTTATCTCAGAAGTCATCACATCCTCACTTTTCTTCCTAGCCTCTCATCTATAAAGGTCAGCTCAGCATCTTACTATCCCTCTTGTCTTCAAGTGTATCTTACTCAATGAGTTGAACTCTTGTTTACTCCTAAACAATTATTCACGCCTGCCAACAAGTAGCCACTTATATTTATCATCTATATAACTATTTAAAAATTAAGACTGTAAATTATTGCCAGGATACATAAGGTGAAGTTTGGTCACTGAAAATCATCAGTAAAAATAAGCAGTACACTGCTTCTAAAACTTCTAAATAGCACTAATCAAGTTATCCTTGGTTTCCTTACCCAATCAGACTGCCGAGGCATCTGTTACATCAAGTCCTATTTCTAGTCACTGTCTATCATTCAGACATTAGTAGCATATTCAGCTAAAGCCATCTCTATTAGTTCATGCAATCAGATTTGACCAGGAAAGCTGCGTGACTGTTATCTCACAGATCATGACTTGCAATAATGAAAAGCTAAAAATTTAACACCACAGTTACACATTTTGTTATCCCTCTGTTCTAGAAGTAAAATCGAATTTCCATGCTTCTATGTAGTACAGCTACTCTAAATCCAGATACAGATAAAGAATATTACTGACTTGATATTTTAACCATGACATGCTAACAGTCAGTTTGCAAGGTTTCGGCTTACACCTTAAATCAATGGCAGAACTGACAGTCATTCTGCATGTACATCAGCAGTACAGCCAGCTGACACAGTTGTCATTGGTCGTTACTCAGTATTTCAGAAGAAAAGTACTCCAGGTTTCCTCCACGTAGCTAATACGTTAAACAATTCATGTAGGCTACTGATTTTCCCTGTTCTTGAGCTTTCAGAATCACCATGCTCAGCAGAGCTGTCTTAAAGCACAAGTCACAATTAATGTGGTCACCAAGGTCAGCTGTGTAAATACACAAACAAGTGTTTTACTATAACTAGTTTTCAACTTTCCAAATGATGCATTGTACTCCACAAACATAAGCAGGAAAGCAAGTGCTTCATTGAGGCAACTGCTGCTGTGCAAGTAATCAACTGCTTTACTATAAAGCTCTTTACAAAACTTCTCATGTTTTCCAGACAAATTCAGGATGATTATTCATTGACATTTTTGTTAATAGTTCTTAACACAGACATTCTATTTGCCATTATTCAAGCCATGGTCAAGACTACAGCTAAGTGACAAAAATGACTGGTCACCAGGTATATGACATCCTAAGACCACACTAGGTGCAGTTGCTTATACTTTCCACAAACTTACAATCCCATACACCATCACTGAAGATGGCATGACACTCTAAAATTCAGACTGATCTAAGCATTAAAGCTCATTGTATAAACCAAGTATTAATAAAACTCACCAGATGCTCTTGACAAGGGTAAACTATAAGCTGATTTGAGAGAGAGGCTTTCCCCAGCCAGTAAGCTGAGCATATAGCTGAACACAGGTACCAAGACAAAAAACAAGCCATTAGTATTAAAAAAAAAAAAAAAAAAGCTTGAAGCATATGCAAATAAGCCCAAGGGTCAATGCTAGTAAAATCCTATCACCAAAGCCCACAAAATTAGAAATACAAAAATAAGTACAGTACATGCAAACTTGATCCTCTACTGTATTACAGACCGTAGATTTGTCTCACACTTCATAAAACAGTTTATTCAATCTTAAGTGTCTCAATGGTCAAATGTTCCTTATTTCATTAGTCAGTATAAATTAAACATTGTAGTCAGCTGCACAGTTCCTGCACTGTATTTGCATTACTACCGGCTGTCAGTAACCAGTTAGCAACAAAATTTGGCTTGCACACAAAAAAGTGTCTCATTTCTTAGAAGTCATACGGCTATGTAACATTTTATTTTCCTAGCTTTTAAAATGATCATTTGGAAATAATTAGCTCTTAGAAGAAAAAAAAAAAAAAAGTCAAACAGATTCAATACAGATACAGTAACACCTACTTTTGTTAAGTTTCTTCCAATTGTGCCACTTTTCCACACTTATTTTTCCAGCAGTCCCATAGCACGTTAGAGGTCTGACACTCATTAACAATGAAAGATGCCTTATGTAAACAGGCAGATTGTTAAATAAAGCAGGACAAAACGTAAGCCACATGAATTTTTAGCACATTAATTCAGTAAATGAGCTTTCGATTTATCTGATCAGCTAGCTCTACTAGCATGAATTTAAACTTACTGACAGGTTTTGCTGCATCCTCCCAATTAACGTCAGACCTTCTCAACCATTGCCAATGCATTTCCAAAGCAAAAATTCCCAGATATCTCAAGATTGTCAAATGCTCTCATTTGCAACAAGGAGGAATGAGTTACATGGAAAGAAAAGATAAAGGCCTTTTTAAAGTGCAATGGTGCACATCACAATCACCTTAAAATATGCTTTAAGTACAGTTAAAGATGCCCCTCTTTCACATTTTGTTTTTCGATTTTCAGAAAGGCTTAATGACGTATAGGTAAAAAGCCTACACTGGGAGGCAGTTCCATTCAGATATTTTGTCAAATCAGAAAGCTTCTTTAGTATGGCCACTAAGCTGCTGCAGCAGGCCTTTTACGAGTTCTGACTCAACCCTATGCTCTTCACTCTCCTTACTTTTAGAAGGCTCCCTCCTTGTCTGTTTACACAACTGCAGAATAAAAACAAGCAAACAAACAAACAACAGAGCAACTATTCTAAGATAGTGACTTACATTACAAGCTTTCCAGACATCCTAGTGGGGCCAAGGCAACAAAGGCTGAGTGCATATGGCTGCCTCATCAGAAGCCAATACAGTATTGCACTGCAAGGGCATCACTAAATCATGGTAATTGCCATGTAGCCAGGAGGAGAATGCAAACCAGCACACAGCCTCGGCCAACATTACTAATGATCCAGCTCACAGAAAGCTACAAAGCCATGTCAAAGGCTGTGTGCGCATCCAGCTAAGAGAAGCATTTCTCACAGGTAGCTTTAGATAGTGAACCAAGAGGAAAAACTGGAAGTTCGAGGAGACAGCTCTCCCAGCACAAGTGCAGTTATTGGACAGTGCTCAAGTATTCACATGCTGTCAGGCTGACTGCATTCCATGCAATCAGAATTCACATTAAATCGGTACCCTTGTTGCACATGAAAGCTTTGTAACATTTCAAATTATTTCCTATGACAGACAGGCAGATTCATAAACTAGAATAGCTTTTGTCAGTTAAAATAGTTCCGTCCTTTTCTGTTCTTTTATTTTTCTTTTCAAAATGCATTAAATTCTCCTATCTAACCTCCAAAGAAAATCAAGTAAAGAGAAAATAAGTGAAAGGGTGTCAGCTGCCTTCTTCCATTACTGTAGCTTTGCACTAATATTTTGTCACATTACTACAGAACTTCAGGATTTGAAGAACTAGATCACCAAAACAGCAGCTGACATGAAAACTGAACCCATGCAGATACATCTTTCAGTGTATCACCCAACACACTGTAACCTTCACTGGTAAGGACTGCTGTATATCATAATATGCCACTTTTCACTAAACAGGTCTTAATTAGAACTTCAGAGTCTTATGTAAGGTTTTAATTTTAATAGGTTAAAAACAAAAACAAACAAACAAAAAACAGCAAACGTTATGGCAAAACTCACCAACTACCAAGAGATTGTTAAGGAAAACCAATTTGTCCAAGGCTGACTTTTAAACAGCTTCAGCCTACCCTTATACACAAATTTCACTTCTAATTAATCATTCATCTCCGAAAGCACAGAGACAGACAGAGAAAGCATCAGTTGCTGGCATGACAACTGGCTCAAATTCAAGAACTGCTACATACCAAAACATCTGACTGTACACAGAGATGGAATCACTTTCTTAAACCAAAAGCAAGTTTTAAAAACGGAAATTGTTTTCATCAAAGTGAGGAAAGCCTTGAAATAAGGGGGGTGAGAAACATGAAAACTGACAAAAAATGAGTAGTAGCATGTTGTTAGGTCAAGGCAAATATAATTTTTTTTTTCATAAAAGAGTGCTTTTCTGCTGTTTACAAATTTTAAGCAGAAGCAATTTACTAAATTCTAGCGCAGTAAAGACATCGTCTTATTACAAACTTATCCTACTATTTGTAATTACATGGAAAGACTCTTCAAGGCATCAGTGTCCAACCTTCTGGCTTAACCTGGGCCACATCTAGTGAACAGTTCTGTGCTGCACAGTCAAAGGATGCTCCAAAAGTAATGCCTCCTATATATTTCCATGGAAACTGCACCAGCTTCAGAGCACAGTAACGCCATTTGATAGAGCAAATTCCCAGCTACAAAACAGTCTTTATCAACACAGTCATCATCATTAGTTGCACATTTTCTTCGGTGATGAACAAGAGCTTGCATGCCATGCTTGTCAAAATCTGCACACTGTCACTACCACCAAAATGCACCGCACACCACCTCACTGTGCTCACATCCACTTTCTGGTCTCCAGGAATGCTCAGCAAGCATCAATGAATGTCAACTAGTGCCATTTTTTTCTTCATGGAAGCATTTAATGACACACCTCTGCTTCATATACAGTTCCATGTCAGATGCCAACCTTTCAGAGTGCCCCTCTGCTGCCATCTGTCACACAGCAACAACAAGGAATTGAATACTGGTGGAAGGTTCAACTTTTACCACTGTACCACCAACCTCTGACACTGACGCCTCTGATACTGTGGGTCAACGTAATAAAAGAGCATTCATTAATTTTGGAGAAGCCCTCACAAAATATACAACGTAGTTCATGTATATAAGTAACAAACCTAATCTCAATCTATAATATTTTTAAAATATTAGAATATTAAAGCAAAAAAGGAGAGCAACAAAAACCCAGTAGTGGGATGCGTGAGCCTGTTTGTGTGAAACTAACGCATCAATCCCTGGTTCAGTGGCAATGCCTGCAAGTCTTTGTGAGCTCTCAAGGTGTCTGCCCGTGATTCTTGATGTAATGTTACTCCAGCACTTCATCCATGACAACAGTTGTCCCCAAACGTATGCACTGCCAAAAAGTGATGACATGAATAAGGCTGATTGTGAAGTACAGAGTGCTTCCCTACCTCAAGAGAGGGCTTACAAAAGTCATGGTCAAACCTTTGAGGTAGATGTCTGGTTGCAACTTTGTACACCCCATTTGAAAATGCTCAGTTTGTGTATTTATGTCAACAGAAAATGGAATTGCAAATATACACCACTGCACGCTGACATTTGGCTGTGGGGAAGTGGCATGCTGGGCTACTGGGCAGCAGCTGGGATGCAGAGCCAGCTGGGCCGGGCCGTGGGCTGGATGTGCCTGCATAAGGCTTTTATTCCTGCTTCTTGTAATCACTGAAAAATGCTTACTTTCTCTTGAAATTCAGATTAGATATTTTTAGAAAGACTCAAAAAAGGCAGAAGCTAAGTTTTCCATGTTTATTAATCTAATCTTAAAAGAAAGGTTTGTGTTTTTTTTTTTTTTAATAATTCCCTCTCCCCCCCTCCCCCCCATCCCCACTTTATTTTTATTTTATAAAAATTTATTTTTAAGAAGCAAAGTTTCCAAAGAAATTCTTCAGTGTTCAAGGATAGTCCATCAGAATACACATGTCTACTCACTGAAAATAGTATGTGTGTTCCCTAATTAATACATTGCATTCCAAATCTAACAACGAAACTGGAATGCATTCAGCTGTCTCTCTTTCAGGAAGAAATATTTAAAAATGAGTTTACTTGCCTCTCCAAACCTGGAAATATTGGTACTTACTTCTTAAAGCAAATTCAAATCGTAATCACTGAAGGTATTTTTGCAAAATCCTAGTGGTCTTGATTGCTATCCAAGAAGAATATTCAGAAGCCCAGTAAGACATCATTTGCTTACTACATTACCACAGTATTGTATTAACAAATTCTAGATTACTTGTTTTAGTCATACGCTCCTAACCAAACCCCAACATTGGGCTGGCTGCTGAAGAAACCATGACTGTTTCTGTGGCACGTCAGTAGATAAACCGCCTCTTCCAGGAGAAGAACCTCAGCACAACATTCTCCCTTTGGACAAAGGTCATCAGACATACCAGGATTCCAAGAAGTTAATGCAGAACACAGTGCTTACATTCACAAATAACAGCCTTAGCTTCGCTGCTTAATTTAATATTACCTTTATTATTTAGAAAAAAAGCTAAATCCATGTGCCACATATGTTTCGTCAACAACGTACATTGTAGGCATTAGTGAAAATCAACGTCTGCTAAAAGGTACATCTCAGTGCATAGCACAAATACCTGTGCCAGATTTCTAACAAAATACCTGGTGTGGTTTTAATCAACAGAAAGATGTTTCACATTATACTGTTGTTATTCAAATAATTAGATCTTGAAAGAAAAGAAATTGCACTTGTCTTATGTGCTGTATAATTCCACGCTATTCTGGTTAAAGATGGCTAGGAAGAATGAAAAAATTATTGAATGGGATTGTCATCCACCAAAAGGAGCAGAAAGTTGCTGATTATTATACGTTTGTCTGATTATTTACAATATCACATTCAGACAGAATTAGAGCAGCTACCAACAGGATCTTATGAAGCTTTCTCTTCCCAGAATGATGGTTCCTCCTGGCTTTGAAAGCAACCACCAACTTGTAGCTCTTCTGTAACAACAGATGATGAAAGCAACCAAGTCAAAAGATAAACACTTTGCATTAAGTGAAAATCAGGGAAAAAAAAGTCACAAGTTCTTATTTCATTTAAGAACCAGATAAAGAAACATCCAGGAAGTTCCAACTATTATTTTGCATGTGAGAAGCTTCACTTCTTTTGTTTTCTTCTTTTTTTTTTTTTCCCCTGAAATCAAACACAGTATTTTGGTAGCGTCCCCTGAACACATTTCACTGGGGGACTTCAGAAAACTACATCTGCCACTCCATACCAACGTCACTCCAGCTGAACACTCTTCCCAGACAAGGTAGTTTCCCAGTTCACAACATGAATATTAAATTCCAGTGCTGTGGTAAGTGCCCATCAATTAATTCTATACATTATTTTCCTCCCCTTGGAAGTTTCTTCCCTCCAACTCACTCTCCTGCCATTCATACCTAGAGGCATGACTACTATGATTACAAAGCCCTATGCTACTGTGGAAAAGACTACAACACCTTAAAGGGAGATGTGTATGAGCAAGCAAGTTCTAAGCAGCAAAGACAAACCAACCTCAAATTAAAGACAGACGAAGACATTCTAGGAGTACTTCAAGTGACGTATCAAGAAACCACTTCAAGTGGCTCTAATGTGGACGCAGATACAGCAGCAGGGCTTCCCGCCACTACAGTAAAGGCAGCCTTTGCCCTTCCAAAGCAGAAAGTCATCCTACCAGAGCACAGGGTGGCTTTTTTCCCCTGTGTCTAGAATAGCTGCATTAAGGGCTCTCACCAGGTCAACAGTGCTATTGAGGCTCTTCCTAACCTTGACAGACACCGCTGTGACAACAAGGCAGGGCTGTACACTAATTCAGGACAAACCTCAGGAACCAAATATACACTCTACCAGCTAAAACTGTCTGCTCACTCCTGGCATCTTCATGCAAACGCCAAATGAACCACAGTCAACTTCTAATTTCTCTCCCAGATCGCTGTATTTCCTCAAAGTTCTTTCCTGCTTAGCCTGCAATCTCTCCTAAAAATACCTGGTTTGAAATAAGTCAGACATATATAGTAGAGAAACTAAATTATACAGTTGAAAAGGTTTGTTCCAGAAATCTATATTCTCTTTTTTTTTAAAAAAAAAAAAAAAAAAGAAAACCCTTTACATTTAGTTGAAACATACCAAAAATAAGCTATAAAAAACATCAATAACTCCAATGCAGGCAGAATTTTTAAGCTAGTTTCTCTGGAGATAAGCCTTTCAGAACTAAGTGATGCTAGTTATTATGCCAGGCCAATACCACTCACAGGGCTCTCGTCAGCCCAACGTCAGATCATCGGCTGTGCAAATCCCTGATGTGTTGGCTCCTTTTGCTCTTTTCATGGCATGTGTGAGACAGAGATGGAAAGGATGACATGGGAGCATGCGACAATTTTTAGCAGCATGTAGACACAAGGTTTTTGAAATTCTAGTACTGTGAAGAGATTGTCTGAGTGTTCACTTCAGGCTAGACTAAGAAATGTAGACTACAGAAGCATTTAAGTCCATTTAACCACCGAAGCGAAGTTCGTGCCTCTCCCTCACTAACCAGATCTGCATTCCCTTATAGTGATCATCACTACAACAAGTAAGGCTGTTAGGGCTGATAAATAATAAAACGCACTTTGTCCAACAGCCGCACTTTTCCACAGCGCAACAGTAAACATTCACAGAGTTTCCATTACTCACACTGCACAGAACACAAGTTCTCGTTTGTAAGGCCACCAATCGCTGCTTGCACAGACCCACCAGAGCTCTCCCAAGCCAGCACCCCATCAGGCCACACACAACTGGTCCTGACCCAGGGCTCAGTCGCACGCTTCAGCCCAGCAGCAGTCGCAGCACCAGCTTTGCATGAGGGCTCTGCATCCAACAGAGCCCTGCCCAAGCTCCGGGCCCAACCATGGTGCTGCCAGAGCACTGAGACACTCACCATCAACAGCTCCAACACTGCTGGAGCACAGCTTTCCAGTGGAAGGCTGGAAAAAAAACACAACACAACTGTATTTTCAGCATTTGTATGGAACGTGTTTAAGGGCTCCAGAAGCAGCAGTCAACACTTCAGTTGTATTTATGCATATTTTCTCTCTTCGCATTGACCCTTGCCAATATTACTCAATGCCCCTCCCCTTCAGGAGCTATACAACAAGTTACTTTTTCCTTTCACAACTACTCTCTGAGGCCCTGTTCTGTCACTGAAAGCAAGAACAGCGAAGCCCACGCTGGGTGTCTGTCTCCTAGAGAAGATTGCATCTTTTATTTATCGCCCCTTGGCTTTATTTTCACAGTGAATTCCTGGCTTAAATGTAATCATCCAAGAAACCCTCCCTATGTGCACTCCTGTCATTCCTCATCGCTTGCAAACAGAATCAAGTGCAAGCAGAAGGGAAAAAGAAAAAAAAAAAAAAAGTAAAATCTCAGTGCAGCCAACCCAACTAAAAGACCTCTGCTTCTGGTTCTGCCAGTCCCGAGGAGCCACAGCCACATCTCAACCTTTGGAAAGGAGAGAAAGTCAAATGATGAAACTTACAAGAAAGTTAATTATATTTAAAAAAAAATAAAAAAATTGTCTTGAGTTCAGCTCTGAGAAAAGCAGTGAGGCTGTGAGAAGCAGCAGCGAAAATAAATGGCCAGAAAGAGGAACGCAAATGGAGTGAACAAAAGGCTCGGGACAGGATGCACCGTGGGGGAAATAAGACAGATGCGGTTTTGCATTGAAAAAAATAATAACAATTAGAATATCGAGCAGGATCCTTTTGTCTAGCTTTCCCTTTAAAAGGTGGGAGATAAACACGAATACGAGAACAAAGTGCCCGGTTACAAAGCAGACCCCACGCCCCGCGTGGAAGTTCTGGATCCCACGCGCGGACGAGGGGCACCTCGCCCCACCACGGGGGCGTCCGCGGAGGGGAGGCGGGGCGAAGCGCGTCCCCCCCCCGCAGAAGGGGAGCACCGAGCCTCGCAGCCCTTTAAACGCAGAGGAGGAAGAGGAGGGAGCATTGTTCCAGCGGGAGGAAGCGCGGCCCCCCCGCACACACACGCCTCGCTGTCACGGCCCCGTGCCCCCCACCCGCTCCCTCCCCCCCCACGCCCGCACGCTGCGGATCTCGCCCCCTCCCTGCGGCTCGCCGCTGCCCTAGAAATGCCTTTGTTCGCCGCTCCCCCCCTTCCTCCTCCTCCCTCAAACCAGGCTCTGGCATTCGCTTTTATTTCTTTATTTCCGAGCACGCCGCATCCCCCCCCCCCACATACACACACACGCACACCACCCCCGTGGGCCGCCTTCTGCTGATTCATTTCCACCGGGGAGGTGTGTGCGCGGGGGGCACCTCCTCCCCATTGTGGCCCGGGGTACGGCGGTGACCCGGATTACCGGGGGTGGGCGCTGGGAGGGGGCAGACCCAAGCGGGATTACACGCTCCGGATTACCGGCAGCGAGAGTTAAAGGGACAGCGCCGTGCCGGGGCTCCCCGCCGGGCCGGGGCAACCCTTCCGCGCCGAGGGGCTGCGAAGCCCACGCCGGGAGAAGGGGCCGGCGGACCGGTACCGACACGGGCCCGGCGTCGCGCCCGGTGACTCACCGACTTGCAGGACGTTATCGACGCAGCCGCCGTCGAGCAGCGCGATGCCCCTGCGGAAGGGCAGACGGTTCTCGTCGGCGGCGTCCGCGGCCCCGCCGGGCGCGGCGGCGGCCCCCACGGGAGCGGCGGCGGGGTCCTCGCTGCCGGTGTTGAAGGAGGAGTACATGCAGATCTCCCTCTCGCTGCGGGGGAAGGACCAGTAGACGATCCTGCGCTGCACCGGCTCCGGGATCCGTTCGAACCGCTCCTCCACCCGCTGGAAGGGCCACTTCTCCGCCACCTTGCGAGCCGCGATGTCCAGCAGGGATTCGGGACTCTGCGTCTTGCCCAGCGGCAGCAGCCCCAGGGCGGCGGCGGCGGCTGCGGAGCTGGGGCCGGCGCAGAGCGCTCCGCTGCCGAGGCCGGCGCCGCCCACCCGCCCGCCCGGCCTGCAGCCCGAGCCGTAGCCGGGTCTGCAGCAGAGGCGCTTCGCGGGAGGAGGGAGCTGACCGCGCTCCGCCATGATCGCGCCGCTTCTAAGCAGACAGCGGAAGTGGCTGTACCCTATAAACGGCACCAGGAAGGCAACGAGCGGCCGCCGGCCCCGAGTCCCCGCCCTTTTCTCCTTATACGGCAATATGGGCGTGTCCCGCTGCCCATCCGCGGGGGCAGGGGGCGGTGCCGTATGCAAATCGCCGCCACAAACATAAATAGAACGGCCCGAGCGCGGCTCGCGGTGGGAAGGTGTGCGCCGGCATTCCCCCCTCCCTCCCTCTCTCCCTCGCTCCCCACACACACAGCCGGCGGCGGGAGGACGCCGAGCCGCTCCCCCAGCCCGCCTCGTGGCGTCACGCGCTGTGGGAAAAAAGAGGCGTGGCCTCCGTCTGACGCCACGCGGGGAGCGGAATGCGGGGGCGGGGCCTCACCCCGCTCACCTCTGCGGGAACGCCGGGCGGGGGGGCGGCTGCGGGCGGGGGAAATACGGTAGCGGCGTGGGCGGGCGGGCGGAGCGGCCGGCGGCTGGGAGCGGGAGGTTTTCCTCCGGCGGAGCGCCGCGCCGCGCCGCGCTGTTATTTCGGAGCACGCGGCGCTGCCCGCGGTCGGTCCCCGCCGGGCTGCCTTGCCGGCTCGCCGGGAACTCCCCGCCCGCCTCCGTTCTGCCGCTGTGGTTGCCCTCCCCTCGCTCGGGCGGCAGCGTTATCGTAGCGCTTTGCCGTCCTCGGCACCTGCTGTATTTACGTAGCTAACCTCGACTGGGTATTTGAGCCGTCTGGGAGCCCGAGCGCTACAGAGAACAGTTGCGGGTGTCGGACTCGGTTTTGCTCTTCGTAGTGCTCCGGTTTCTGTGTGTCTGAGGGCAGAGCGAGGAAACGCGTAGAAAAAAACCGAGTTTCACGGTCCCCGTGTGTGACAGCAGAGGAGAAAAAACCCCCACCCCCCCCCCCCCCCCCCCCCCCCCCCAGCCGTTGTTAATAACGCCCCACATCTTGAAACAATTCTCTTCCACGTTGCTCCATCGCTACTTCTGCTTCAGACCTCTAGCGAGGCAGCGGCAGTGCCGTCCGCAGCCGGGTAATGGCTGTTCTTCAACAGGTCTCAGCCGCCTGCTGTAATGGAAATAACGCGTTGCTGGGAGAATTCTTCCTGTCGTAGGAGAGGGGGTTACAAGAAAGACTGACAAGTACGGCAGTGAAAAACAGAACTTTCTTTAATAAGCAAACGTAGCCCGAGTGTCTGTTGACTTAATTTAGTCGTCCTTCTGTCTTTTCAGATCTGGTTTAAATAAACAGATAAATACATAAAAAACAAATATCCGAGAGAAAAGCCCATCGATACGCCTGTTTCATCCTTCTGCCACTCAGCAGGAAGAGCTGCTTCCCATATATGAGGCATTCATACTCATGTCCTATGAATATTAATAGCTACACAGGATGCTGTTGAAGTTTTTTTCTTTGCTGGGCTGGAAAGTACATAAAAGAGTAATAGCATCTTTCCTCTTGATATCATGCCGTAAGCAACAAGGATGCTTCTTGTTGGGCTCACTCTGCACTGACATAGCGCTGTAATGGTTTACATGTATTATCTGACCCTGAAGTTCCCTCCTTCCACCAGCAGTGACACCTTTGCACCTCAAACTTTCTGAAAGCAACTAGGAAGATGTGTAAAATCTTGGGGGGGGGGGGGGGGGG
>JAPSGF010000003.1:22318836-22337269 GCA_035772895.1 Perdix hodgsoniae
AGGGGAAGGGGAAGGGGAAGGGGAAGGGGAAGGAAAAAGTCTCTGCCTCCCATCTCAAGAATTCTGAGTCCAGGAAATGCAGTGTTCTTACAGGAGCTGCAATTCCTGCCTATGTGCAGATGTGGTCCTTGTTCCCAGCACCTGGCTCTGTTGCCCCCTGCTTGTCTCTACCAACGCAGCCAAGAAATGCGAGAAGATGAAGGTGTAGTTACTTGTCCAACTGTTGCTTCTGATATTTGCTAGCTGCCTGTGTCCTTCCATGCCTTCATGAATTGTTACTGTGCACCTGCATGAAGCATGGAGGTAGGGACACCGAGGCAGTCAGAGATAACTAAGCAACAGTTAACCGGTTCCTGTTTAAACAACTGGCATTCTTTTAAAAAGCTTGGTTACAGTGTCTGCTTCCTCTGACTTTGTCGCCAGTGATTACATTCAGCAAACTGGGGAAACTTTTTGCTAGCAGTCCATTTACTGCTAGCCATTTTACCATTTAACCATTTTACCATTTAACCACTGCTAGCCATTTTACCATTTGCTAGCCAACATTTACCATTTAAACTTTGCTTACTGACTGCTAACCTCTGAATCTACTAACGTTCATAAAACACCACAGTTTCCTCTAGGACTGAAACTTCCTGTTGGGATTTACAGACTTTTTTTCTTGATTTGTATCAGAGGCAAACTTTTAAGGGAGCACTATAAATATGCGGATTCTGTGTAACTTAGACACTCTCTGAAATCAGAGACTGAGACTTCTAATACGGCTGGAAAATTACGCTGTCCCATCACTGTAAAAACTCAGCATGAAAGTAGAACGTTCTTTGGAATTGCTTTTTTTGTTTGTTTGTTTTTCAGATACTATATTCCATAGATATCTTTGTAGTAGTATTTGGTATCAACTCCACCCGTAAGCAAAGTGCCATCTAAAGGTGATGGTACTTCAGAAGGTTCAGTTGATCTAAGAAAAACTCTACATTTGAGCCAGAGCTTTAAAAAGCATTTGAAGTTTTGTAGCCCAAGTTCGTATTAGCCTGATGCGTGCTTGTCTTATTGCATTTTCTCTGCAAAGCCAAGTTACTGAGCTGTGGAATGTTCCATCCATTTAAAGCAATCAGTTTTCTGAGTTAAACACAGCTTACCAATGTGTGTTTACAGTGATCCTGATATGATTTCACATTTCCTTTATACCAACTATATGCATTTTGTAGCACATTTGTTTCTAAACTTCTTCTCTCCTTCGTATCTACCCATGACTGTACTTTGGTATTGACAGTTCTTATATGTTATGGTTCTCTTTTCTGATAAACACCCCATGAACATTCCATCTGCTTAGCTTCCTTATTCTTAGGCTTCCTGCTCACCAATCTTGGAAACTGTACCAGAGCTAATATCTCAAGCTAAGTTTATAGTCAAATTCAGAAGATAGAGATGAACATGAGCTGCAAGATATGTCTCTGCTACATTTCTCCACTTGGAATAACAGTGACACGATGTACCCATTTAGTTCCAGATAATTAGTGCTTTGAGCTTCTTCCATATGGATTGTTAGGAGTGGCAAGAGTTTGCCAGTTTTAACTACTGAAAAGGAAGGAACCCCTTGATGCTTCGTATGTGTCCATTCTGCTTTACTTCGGGAAGTCAGGCTGAACTCACAGAATAGTTCTCTTATTGCTAGACACTGTCCTCTACTGGGCTGTATATGGAGTCCTTCAGAAGGAGTAGATACGACATAGTAAGTAGTGTGGTTCAGATCCTATAGGAGCCACTGTGTCAGACTGACTGCAGGCTTAGGCAGATGTCTCCACCAGTCATCCCGCGGATGTCGTGATTCTTGAACAGTGATAAAAATCTGCTGTCCATGTAAAACACATTTTTTTGTGTTTAAAAAAAAAAAAAAAAAAAAAAAAAGGCCTGGGTGAGGATGGGAACCGCTGAATTTATCCATTGTAGTGAAGTTCTGTTTTTTTGGGTGATTCTGTGAGGAGCAAGGAGTTGGACCGTAGGAACCTGTTGGGTCCCTTCTAACTCAGGATATTCTATGTTTCTCCATACCTGCTTCCCCAAACTGAGAAGAAAGAAAACCCACTCCAGTACCCTGGGTCAGAACTGCTTCCCAGTCAGTAATTTTTATATGTGCTTTGTCAGAGCTTTGTTTACAGACAGCGCAAAAATCATCTTCTATTTCTGTGGTCCCATGGTTCTGAGCAGCAGAAAAGATTGACAGATTCTGTTTAGTTTTCATTTTGCTCAGGATAGCAGCACAGGAAACAAAGCTCTCCATGCTCACATTTGGATAACCAGTCCTGAGCTGGTTTGCAGTCAACTCTGGAGCTTTCAATTCATCTCTACAAGCACAAGGAATTAGATTTTTGTTGTTTTTGTTTCTAAACAGAAGTTTACTATCTGCAGTTGAATGGCTAGAGATGTTTCCTTTTAAAAGAAAATCTGAACATGTGTAAGGAGTGGAAGAATTGAGGAAGAAAAGGGCAGAACTAGTGCGAGTAAGAGCTGAAGGGTGATCTAGTTTATATAAAACCCAGTCTGTTGCCAGCTCCACCCTCTAAATGGCATTTACAGCCAGGGAAGTTGAATCCACCCTGAACTGATTCTAACATCAGGAAAATCCTCCTAAAATAGCTCTGGGCCTTACAGAAGTTGCAGTTTCCTCTCCCAGTAATTGATGCTGTGGTGACAAACTCCATCTGGTACCCATGAGTTGCAGTCACCACATCTGTTAAGGGGAAGAAGGCAACTTTTTCCCTTTGCTTAGTCTCCTGCCTAGTCTGCAAAGATGGTCCAAGAAGTGAAAAATTGTTTGCTAAGTCTGGGCATTTGTTGAAAGGGATAGTGTGATGGTGTCCTCTATAGCAGCAACTTGGAAGTGAATCTGCAACCTATGTTGACTCAGGTTTTTAAGAAGTGTAAATGAAGAACCACTTTAAGAGTAACAGGGGATTTGTCTCAGTTGCACTTTTGCCATTGAATGTGAGTTTATTTCATCCTGTTTACTAAATGGTAAGTATAACCATGGCAACATTCATGACACGCTCCGCACGAATCTGCCAACACAGGAGTGAAATTAGAAGACAACCATTTGAAAGTGAATGAGAACTCAAAAAGCAAGTTTCAGATGACTGTCCAGATGATAGTACACTTCAGCATCTGCAGAGTGAGCATTATGCTACATTTTCTAGTTTGCTTTAAGCTGGTCACAGCAAGAGTATCTGTGGTATCACTTGTGTAGATCTTAACTCAGTGAATGAAAGCTTGGTGGTGTAAATACGAATAGTCATCGGTGATTCTGATGAGCTTAATGAGCTTAATTTTGTGCGAAGTATACAGCCTTTTATGCTTAAATGTGGCACAAAAGTGTTTGAAATGAGTTTCCTTCAGGGGCAAAAAAAAAAAAAAAAGACAGAATGATAATTCCAAGACAAGGTGGAAGTTCTGCTTTGCACTTATAAAGAAAAAGCCTGAGGTGAATGGAAATGTGGAGGAGAATATAAAAGGAACTTTCTAGATCAGTGTTAGTGCTCTGCAGTCCCAGGTATAAACTGCTGATATATATAGTCTTATAACTAATTCCTGTAGGTGTTTCCTGTTGTAATGCTTATGCAGATGTCTTTTAAATGGAAAATTGTTGGACTAAGTAATGAATTGCTTCTTCATATCTCTCCACAGATCACTTCTTTTGTAAGAAACACAGTCAGTCAACTCCACATTTCTGTATGAGAGTGATACAAACTATCACCATAATCCTGCACAAAGGTATTCCCCTGTTTTTGCCTGTACTTTTATCTCAGGCTAGCTTCACCATTTTTGTTTAAGTTAGTTCCCCTTTTTTTGTGCATCTACCACATAGCAGGAAAGTCATATTTCTGTAAATAAGCCTTGCAAGTCATTCAGAAGATATGTAGGAGAATGCAGAACTGCTTGAGCTGATTCTTGAAAGTTGGCTAGATTTTAATCTGACTCTGCCCTTTCAACAGATGCTCAGAACAGTGATTGCTTTTTATTGCCTCAGCACACCATCTTGGGATAACACATCAGCCAGTCTGATGGAATATTTTATAGAGAGTTACTTCTTTCCATGAGTCAGTGCTGTAAAAGGCAATTACGTCTGCAAAGAACACTGCATCATTCAAGTCCCTTGCTGCCCTCATGACTAGAGCAGTACATTTAGGGTGGGTTTTGTTAGTCCTAAGAATGATACTAATTTACAGAAATGACTGAACTGTGGCTATAAAATATGAGAGACCAAATAATTAAATATTTTTCTCGTATGGGTAAAAACTGATACTTTATCACTTTGGAAGTTAAGAAAAAGTACATCCTATTCTAGTAGTTTAGGAACATATTAGCCATCAGGGCCAGCTTTGAAATATCACATTCAGCTAACTTGAATTCATTATCTGTATTAAAACTGATTGAGCAGCTATCTGGATTGTTGTTTGTTTTTAATATAATTGAAAATGGGGAAGAGGGCTTGACAAAGTGAAGGGTACTGGTAGTAAATGGATAAAATAGGACAATCCAGATCAGTCATCAGCCTGGCATATATTTAATCAAAAAATACTTAACTGATATCAGTCTGATAAATAAACTATTAAAAGAAATTAGTAGAACTAATGGATAATATATATACTGTGAATAATACAAAAATAGATCTGACCATACTTTCATTATAAAACACACTTAATAAAACATGTAGCATTTACAAAACAGTACTGTTTATGTAGTTTTTAGATTTCTTCTAGACACTGTAACTCACTATTGCATGACGCCTTTTATATGTCTACTTAATTTATTCATTATGATCTATTAAGTAATAGAATATTGGTAAACTAACATTGAAAATAAGTAGCGAATGGGGGATTGTGAGTGAGCACATTTGGGTTATTTTAGAAATTGGTTTTGGCCTTGTATTATTTATATTTGTGTTTGGTTTAAATGGCATTGAAGTCTGCACAGAATTACGAACCATAGCTTGTAGATGACCCAGAAAGTTTGCAGATGTAATGTACAACAAAAATAAGTCTATTATGTGGTCCAGATGACCTTTCTTAATAAGTTGGGTGTGAGCAGAGAAGTGTTCTGTGGCTAACTATTAAGTAATGCATTTGTGAGCAGTGAAAGCACACTGTTCTTTTTATCTATCTGTTTTGTCTACTCATAGATCTCAAGAAAGAACAGAGCAGAACTCAGATTTGGGACTGTTGAAGGCTAGCTGAGCAACGGGTTTTCAAAATACAATTTGCTAGAAAACACAGCATTTTGCTTTAGGGAAGGATAAGGTTCCACATTCTTTGAGCCTCATGACAATGATCATCTCTAAAACATGGTTGCGTTGGACACTCGAACAACTTTATTATGGCATGTCAGAGGGATGCGCTGCAATGTTCCCATATTATAGACTAACTATAATTTTGAATTTTGAGCCAGTCTTTTAAAATACATTTTTACACTATAGATGTTTCTGTTTCTCTGTCTCACATAGCTTTTATGTCTGTGTGTTTGCTATCATTCAAGACTACGTTGTCACCTAATCACCATTAAGTTTTCAGACCATGTTTTTGCCCTGTGTAGACAATACTTACGTTCTACCTCTCTAACTGGACCAGTTTGTGCAAAAGAGCCTTAAAAACAATTTTCTCTCTCTCTCATACACACACACAAAAGGAAAAAAAAAAAAAAAGAATATGCATTATTCTTTCTGTACACTCGTTCTTCTTTTTCTCTCTCAGTTTCACTCTTGCCAGTGCAAATGCCCAACAGAGTTGCCCCAGATGATTTCTCAACAAGTCTATTGGTATAGATTTATCAAGGGAACAAAACCATGTCTGCAAATAATTCCCATGGTCTTATTATCATTATGGCAAAGTTAGTGCTGCCATTGCCTTCTTCATTTTCAGAAAAAAATGTGTTTTGCTGGATCTCAGTAGAACTGAAAATACTGGTTGGAATTTTTCCTCTGTTAATATGTTATTATTTGGGGATTTGGAGGGGAAATGAAAAAGCGCAGAAGGATTTATCAAGGAAGGTAACAATGAATTAACTCCTTAATTTAATTCCTTTGTGGAAAAAAGCCTCGTGTAGTTCTTGGCTACAGAGAAAATCTCCATGGAGTACAATAGCAATACTAGTTCTGCGTTTAGCACTAAAATAATTTTTGCTCAAGTTTACTTTGTCCAGTTCAGGAATCAAGAAGACTGCTGGTAGACAGAAAATGCTGAGAGAAGAAACAGAAAAATCATTCATTCATAAGGCATAGGATGAGTGATGCAAGGAGCTGTTTCTGTTTGGTTTGTCAAACAGAAAACTGTGTTGAATGAGGTCCAAACATACCTGTAGTGAAATAGAAACTTAATACCTGTCTTTTGAGACTAGTAGACAAGGACAACATGACCCAGTTGTTGGTGTTGAGACTGAACAAAGAATAGAACTGAGTGGTACAATATTCCATAAATAATGGGTAGATAACTTCTGGGACAGTTTGATGGGAATTATAATTCCATCTCTATTAGTTTAAGCGTCAAGATATTTTTTTCTTAAAAGACATGCTCTAACTGAGCTGAAAACTAGTTCAGGGAATCTCAGGGGCCTCTATGACTAAACAGATGAGCCTCAGGTTTTAGCCTCACCTCTGGTGGGGACCAAGATGGTTTTGGTTCTTCCTTCATCTCTGCTGTGGGCTTATCTCATGCTTCCATTTTTTGCCTATTATTGCTAACAGTTGTATTATAGCATCAATGCACTGCAGCAGTTTTAAGTAAAAGTGTATTGCCTAAATGATATAGGCTGGCAAGGAATGTAATCTGCTGAAAACATGTCCTAAACAGAACAACCAGCCACGCATGGAATTTTAATACTCCCTTTTCTTGCTTATTCCCATTTCTGAGCAATAATCTTGTGAACTAACGGTTCATATATGTTACTACATAAGCTTGCAGCCATATACAGAAGGTGGAATACCATTTTGGATGAACAGTCCTCGTATCAACTGTTGTATTTCTGCATGATTTTGAATGCACCAAGGATATGTTCACATGGACGCTTGATCTTTTGCTTTTCCAGAACTCACAGCTTGTGTTTGGGCTCATGTAAAGTGATACACAGTCCTAAAGGAAAATAAAGAAAAATAATCAGCAACATTAATCTATCAGTATTTACAGCAAACCAACTCCCTCTTTGCACAGAGAAAACTTAAACTATGTCTTTGCCTGGCTGAAAACTTCCTTCCTGCAAGTAGTTAAAAAAAATATCAAAGATCCCTGACAATAGTTACTTCAGATTTCTTGCAGCTTGAGGCAAAACCACACTGCCAGAAAGACAGCGTCCTAACTCTGATGGCCATGAAGCCTCTCTGAACCTGGCCTCAATATGAACTTACACAAAAGGGACCTCTGTGCAGTGACAAGAACTAGAAAACAAAAAATACTTATGTAAGAAATTTAAAATAAGTTGTGGAGCATGTTTGAAAGAGATCAGCATTCAGAGTCATTCCTTAACAAGATTTGGAGGCCTGTATCCCTGCTGCCATGCTTTTTCCTTTACATTGATCTGAATTTTTTATTGAACTTCCTTCAAGATGAAACCTTATACCTGGCAGCAATCCTCACCAGCCTTTTGGTGCAAAGTTGGCCTTGGTATCCTGTGAAAGTTTCCCAAACTCTTGAAATACTTTGATACTGATGAGAAAGGGGTGTGTTTAAAAATAAAAATAATAATAATTTTTTAAAAAGTTAAAAAAAGAAAATCACAGAGAAGTCCCTGTGTTTTTCTATGCCATGTTGTAGAAATTAATAAACCAAATTATTTTGAAAGACAGTGGAAAGAAATATATCCTTACTGTCATGAAGAGAGTAGCTCACGCTGATTGCCTCATCTTTGCAGCGCTGACCATCAGGCAGCTGCATTAATTGCTGACCTGGCTATCTGTAGCCTCTGTTCAGGTGAAATAAGAAGTTTTTAACTAATCTTCCAAATAGTTTTGTTTTACTACTGAGGACATTCTTTATATACTTTTCGGAGTAGTTTTTCACATTTACATTCTCATCAGACTGTAGGTTACATCTCCAGCAATAGTCTAGATTCTCATCTGGTGTAAATTATCATAGTTCTCGTCAACTTCAATGGACTTGATAATTTATAACATCTGAGGTTCTGCATCTGAAAACCCTATAAATGAAAAGCAGATGCTATTTTAACTGTTCTGAAAAACAATAAGTGTCTAGTTTGTGTCTGAGTCTATTTATCTTAATACCTGTTACTCACTGCCAGCAGTCCACTGCTAACTAGAGAATTAAAATCCTGTGTCTTGTGTCTGAGTAACTGGGATTGTGTCTTGTGCTTTCTCAAGCATGGAAGTTGAACAGAGACCATTAAAGTCCTTGACTGCAACTTTGCTTGGAGACCTGAAAGCCAACATTCCCTTGGAAAAGCCCTTGAATTTGTTTATGCTAGAAACTAGTCAATATTTTTATACAGACTGTGGATATGGATCTGTATACATATAATACATATATATTAAAATTTAAATAATCTATCTTTTTCACTTTAAAGTGTTTTTGTTCTTATTTCTGTCTTCCTTTTCAAGCCACATAAACATTAGTTGATGTTTACTATCTATTTGAACTTGTATAAGTAATTTGAGATTGCATGAAAATTGACTATCTGTGTCAAGAATATGATAAGAATCTGTAAAATGTTTCATAGAAAGCATAGTCTCTGACCAGAATGTGATATTGTAATATGCCTATCACAGCATGTCTGTAGAAAGTGTTTATTTTTTTTTACGTGTATTTACATGTAAAAAATACTGTAAACAGTATTTACATGTTTATATTACTGGAGTATGTTAGGCAGTTTTATTTATAAGAGCTACATGAAACTTTTTCATTACATTAAAATTTACATACAATTGTGCTTTTTCTATTAGTAACAAGATGATATAGACATAAACAACACATTGTTATAAATTGCATTCAGGCCTGGCTCAAGCATATTTCATGACTGCTATGCACTGGGAACCACTTTCTTGAAAGATATAAGTTTCTGACCATACTCGAAAGAATAGCCTCAATAGAACTGTGAACAAAAGAATAAAATTTCTTTCCAGCTTGTTCCTCAGAAGCCACTGGTCTTACTGTCTTTACATCTTACAGAGTCATACAAAGTCTTTATGTCCACGTAGATCTAAAATAAACTTTTTCTGATATTCTTGAGTAAAGGCAGTGATAAAAATTGAAGAATTGACAGAATGCTGGATTTTAAAAGATCATAATTTCTATGCTTTATGTGCTAGAGAAAGTCATCGTCTACATTTGTGGGGCTGGAAGTTCTATGTTTCCACTGGGCTTGTATTTATGTTGGCAATATTTCCCAGATTTCTCCTGTGCTTCCTCTTCTTGCCTTCCTTCATTTTTTTTACCCTCTCTGCTGTTTGACTGCTGTCTTCATTTGGGTAAGTCCATCTTGCTACAGAGGGCCAATGTCCTCAGCCCATCTCAAACTATGGCTGATTTCTGGCTCTTGTCTTTCTTGTCTTCTATATACACAAAGAAAATTGCACATATATAGGTATGCACCTAGAATTTGTATATGTGTGTATATATATATATAATATATATATATACTTCAGAGAAATAATCAGAAGTACAGTCTTTTACCTCTGGGGTATAAAAATAATTTGTGAGTATAATATTTTGCTTATGCAGCCTATGTGTTTGAGTTTAGGTTTACTCAGTTCTGAGAAATGACTATTTCTTCTGCGTCTGATTCAAAATACACTGCTTACAGTGCTATTGTGGATAGGTAATATATTATTTGTTGGACACAAATATGGAAACACAATTATTTGACATGCTGACAAATTTATTTGAATTTATTTGTGCCTAATCAAAGTGCTACTTGTAAAACCTTAATTATAGCTGTTTGATTTTGAATTTGCTAAAATGAATAGACAGCATCTTAGGCAGAAAGGAGTTTGGATAATAAAATCTAAGATGCAGTATGTGCAACTTCAACTTGGTCTAGCCAAATATTACCCAGCCCTGAGTTATGAGTTGGTTCCAGGGTAAAAAAGAGAACAAGAAGGATAAACAAGGAAGTGAATACATTTGTACATTTATTGAACACTTCTCCATGTAATCATCAGGAAGCTTGAAACGACCCTTCAGTTCAGCTGTGCATGCAAAAATTAATAAAATGCCATTCTAAATTTTGTGCATAAGAAGTATATCAGAAATAAGAGTACTGACAATTAATTAATATGTCCAACTGTACAGTCATACTATACGTCACTCTACAGTGAGTTAATATGTTACGAGCACCAATATTTGTTCCTTTCCTGTACAAATCATGCCAGCAGGGGATATTCATAGTCTTGAAAAAACACAGGCATAGTTTCCTCTGAGTGACAGCACGGCAAAAAGGAATCATGATGCAGATCTCACCTTGGCAGCTGGGGAGAAAAGTGCTTATGTTCCAGGAGATGTCCAGAGGCAGAGAAGGTGGACAGTGTGAGTTCCTCCCATAAAGCCAATTTTGCTACTTCTCCCTTCTTTTTTTTACAATGCATATACTGGGATGTAATCAATTGCTTCTTGTTCAGCTATTCCCATCAATGGCCTTTTGAAAACTTCACCCAAAACATTTTACTAAGCTGAGCTAGTAGCATTTCCCCTTCAGCAGTGAGAAATTTTATTCTCTTCATATCAGTAGTGAAAATACCAAAAAAAGTTTGAAGAGGATCTCAAGACAAGGGTGAGCTATCAGTGACTGCCTTTGGTTAATTACAAGCCAGAGGAAGAAAACAGACCCATGGTCCATCTTTCCGTCTTCCTTCCCACTTTAAGAGCTTTTTCATGTCATCTGATTAACTAGATTCTGGTATTCCTACTTGCCACACATCTTGATTTGCCTACTCACCTTTCTGAAACTCCAGAGCTTTATTCCCACCCTCTTCCACTCTTTTCCAATTTTCTGTCAGTGGTGGTTTATGCTGCATTAGGAACAAATTGCCAACAGAAAAGAAGAAACAGAGGAATAATCAAAACCACAGCCTTTACTGTCTTTGTGATCTTCTTTTTTCCTACTGTAGAATAGTCCATTTAATCTTGACCTTGCTTACAATGCTTATTTGTCCAATGTCAGGCACATTCACCACCACCTTTGGAGCAACTATATCTAGTAACCAGAATACACCAACTGTCTCTGTGATGTCAGCTGTCTGAGGAAGGGGACAGAGCTGCATGCAGATTATTGTCTCTCCTAGTCTAAGAATCCTTAATATGAAGTTTAGACATACCTAGTGTTTTTCTTTAAGATCTCAGACCCAGCAGGTCTGGAAAATCTGTGTACATCCTGCCAGGCTCAACAACATGTGGGCAACAGGCAGCAAGAGCTGCATCCTGATAACTGGAGAGGAAGGAAAATAAGCCCACTTTCACAAGGCCGTAGCAGCTGTAGTATTTCTGTCAAGCCTATTGCTGTATTACCAAGCAAGGCAGGCAGTTAAATGCCTTTTTCATCCTCAAGACCTTCTTCCATCAATAATGCATATTGTACGACTCAAAATGTTGTCACTACAATTAAGGACAAAGCATGAAATGGGAGCTACCTTGTGATAAGAAGCAAAGGTTCACCAAGAATTTGATGTTATAGGAAAATAGTTTTCTGAGTAACAAACATTGCTTATAGAATGTATTTGTCTTTATTCAGCAATATACAGGACATAGTGTGCTATATGTGCATAATATATATACCTATCCAGAACCAGACACAGGAGAGGAAAATGCGAACAACCTCCTGATAAGGAAAACACATCCATTGGAGTGTGACAGGCTTACTACAGCAGCATGGACCTTCAGACACAATGAGAGTATTCACAGCTTTTTTTTACATGGGAGTGAATGCACTCATCACTCATAAAGGTTCAAACCTTGTGGAAATCCTACTTAAGCAAAAGTAGGAGAGAACCTTGTGTGAGTTAACGACTGCTAAAATCTTTCTTTTCTATGGAAAACATTTCCTTTCGTAAGTTTTCTATTTGTTATCCTTTTGGTTTCACCACATATTTTATTCTTCTTGGATTACAAAGTAGTAAACAGAAATTGTTCATCTCTTCCCCTTGTTGCATGCTTTATGCTGTATTCAAATTTCTGTTGTATCTCGGATCTATCTTCCTCTAAACATTCAAGTTTTCTGCCTCCTGTGCAAGCAGCAGACACTAATAGCATTCATAAAGTCTGCACTTCTATTAGTCTTTCTTCATCTTGGTAGGTACAGTTTTCACTTTTTTATTATTATTTATTTCCTGTTTTAAGGCAGGATACTCAGAAAAAAGAGTAATGAAAACCTTCCTCTTAGTATCTGATCCACACCTGCAGCTAGCTCTTATCTAGATAGATGGCACTTTTCATTAAGCTCTATCTGACTTTAAGTAAGTGCAATTAAAGGCCATAAGCAGGAGAAATAAAGTTGTATTTATATCAGCACTGTTTTTAAAATTAATTTATTAATAAAGATTTAATTGATTTAGAAATTTAATGTATGTTCACAATTACTGAAATAATCTGTGTGAAACTAACAGAGTATTTAAGTATTAAGTATTTATATAGTATTAATATTTAAGTATTAAATATTAAGGACATTAATATCACTTTAATTAATAAATATATTCAATTGGAAGTTTTTTGGTTAACACATTCTGTCATCTAAGAATAGAAGGGCTGACTGATATTGATAACACCTTTTTTTCCTGGTGCTGCAATGGATTTGTGTGCATGTATCAATTTGTGTACTCGTACTCCTTGCTAACATTTAGCAATGCATATATGTACATTTGATTCAGTATAATAACCAAATACATTTTGAAGAGGTAACAGTAGTTAATTTGAATTTAAATGTCTTTTTTTGTATAAGCAGTTATGTTATGGAGCTGTATCAGTCAGCCTAACAACAAAGGCCAGTATGCTGATAAATTATGAATGTTATCTGCATTTTTTGCCTGCTGGTAATTGACAGGTATCATGGCACCTTCTACAAACTTCCTGTAATTATATGCCACGAATCAAACACCGACTTACGTGCAATGGTCCTCCCCACACACACATGCACACAAGATGTTTTTATGTTTTATTTAAAGCTTACAGCATTCTAAAATTTTCTACTTCTCTTGCTCAGGTTTCCAGGCTGCATTGCCACTCAGCCCATTCAACAATCTTAAATTCATAACACTTCTTCAGTGTGCGTTTGTCAGAGCCACTCACTGAAGCTTCTGTTCCATCCTTGTTATTTGTTTAAAAAAATAGTAACCAGTCAATACCAAAGAAAATTTACCCTGTAATTATTTAAAAGAGATTATGAACAATTTGGATACTTGTAGTGAAACTGATTATCTCTGATCCAAAGTTCCTGTCCTTAATGACAAATGTGTTTTAGATGGTATGTGCCATGTAGTAACAGGTTTTCAAAAAATGGTGTTTTAGCAGAACTGATGAAATAGCTGCTTCCTTCTTGGAGCATTTAATTTAGACTCCACCATTACAAGATTACATTAATTGTGTAGCTGAGCAACTAGATTCATTAAATGCAATGCTTACTGATTAAATTTAACCATTACAGGGTATCTTAATACATGATTCAGAGCTACTTTTCCTTTAATTTGGTGTTCTGTTCCTTGGAAGAAAATTAATTTTGCTTAAGATTACTTTAATAAACCTCTGATATTAAAGCTACAAGTAAAGAAGAATATTTTAGTTACCTGTAAGAGCTTTTTACTTGCATTTTTACTTGTAATGTGTAATATTACTAAAATATGTATTTTAACATAAAATCCTACATTTGGTAAAGGATATGCCTGGTGGTTGTAAAGGAGCAGCACTAGCAGTTTCTCTGGTGCAGATTTTGACAAATGCAGATGCAAGCTCTTGTTCATCACAGGAGAAAATGAGCAGTTAATAGTGGTGGTTGTAGTAATTATGAGTGTTTTATAGCTAAGAATCTAACAAAAAGCATTATTGTGTTCTTCATGTTTGCTGCAGTTTTCATTCCTTCTGGAGTAATCCAAATCATATATGGCCACAAGTTTGTAACAGCCCTGCTTCCTACTGAATCCGAAGTCAAAATTTATGTAAGGGGAAAAATAATGGCTTTTCAGTAAGGCTTGATTTTGGTAAAGATTTCTGGATGCAGGACTTGGTTGGCTTGAGTTCTAGCATGCTGAACACAGATAAATAAGACCAAAAAAAAACCCAGCCATATTGCAGTTGTTGTCAAATACTTACATGAACTTTTATCAGTGATGATATGCAAATTCAATTTTCGAAGACTTTGCATCTAGTCAAAGTAAACCCAAAATTCCTAAGAAAACGTGGAGACATTATCCTTTCAGGCTTTTTGCAGACTTCTTTATTTCTACCCCAGCTCTTAGGTCCTACTGCTGATTCTCCAGGAAAAAAACATCGCCTGAATGTTTTTTAGAGTTATCTTAAAGTAGGTAGTTAGAAAGATCTGCATGCATTATATAAATAGAAATGATCTTGTGCCCCCTCTGAATTTATTTTCCACTGCCAACAATGTACCTGACACTTCTGAAGCTGGCTTTGTTTTCTGGCTGCTGCTTATCCAGCAGTCTGAAGTAGCAGTAATGTCTCCCCGAAGGCTATTGGTTTCTGTGGGAGAAGCTCCCATGTTTGCTGTTATCTGAGGCCAGTCATCTCAGCCATGAGAAGATCTTAGAAAAATGAACAGGCCAAAGTGCTTTGGGGACATAAGACTTGCAGATGCACTGTTCTGAGAATATACAGGAACATCTTTTAGAGAGGAATGGCAAGTCATTGGCATATCCATAGTCTGTCTTGCTTAGCCAGCTAAAATGAAGGTTAGGCAAAGGTTGGATTGCTTTGGATAAAAACAAAACAGGCATGCCTTCCACTGCGTATCCTTCTAAAGAATAATCAAACAAACATTCAAAACAAAATGGACTCTGTGATTCCGTTCCATCTTTTAATGGTCTTTTCACTGTCAATATGCTTAGGATTGTCTAATTTGTTTAGGGCTAAATAATACACCACTTTCCTCACAGGAGTGGTATGTATTTAGGCAAGTACTCTTATGAAATTAACAGCATTATTCCTTTAATTAAGGAGTTCAGGATGTGACCATGGCAAAGACCTTCTCTTCTTTGTGGACATTCACATCAAACATGCTTACCTATCAGCTTATTATTGTGTTAAAGTGGTATTATCTTATTTTTCTTGTGAGGATGGGCCATGTTGCCTCCTACTGGGACCTCACAGGCTCCAGCTCCCCATCTTTACATTATAATGCAGTTAGAAGAGAATCTATTACATACTGAGGCATGTCACATCATGGGCATGAATGGGTGCTCTTCCAAGCATGTAGTAGAGGAAGATAAGCAAAGTTCTTAAGAAAGCGGGCATCCCTTCTCTAGCCATATTTCACTTTTGCTCATCTGCTATGGAACGCATGCAGATTCAGGCTTGTAGTCACTCACTGAAAAGCGACCATAATGCTGGACTGCAAACACTGCCTCTAAATTGAGTTTTCTCATGCAGTCAGCTGCAGCTGGATAGAGTGCCTATCTGCTGTACAGGCTTATGCAGCAGAGCACTCCTGGCAGCTTCTGGCAGGACCTATACCTATATCATTCTGTGGGTAGGCCTTCAAAGGAGGAATTGAAAACACACTGGCCTATACTTGCCCCTAGAGAGTAAGCACATCATTTCTGCTTGTTTTGGCACTTGAGACTACCAACAAAGAAGTCTCTCTGTGGCAAAACACGCTGTCATTCTGATAGCAGTCTGACTTGATTAATATAGTTGCAAAGCTTGTTTTGCAATTCAAACCTTGTCAAACCAAATCCAAAATGATTTTCCTGGATAAATCCAATTACAATGTAAATACTGAATCAGGAGGTATTTTTAAAAATTATCAAACAGTTCTGTTATAAGGAGTCTTAAAATCAGCTATGTTGTCTATCTCACCCTGCCAGCCCTTTGTGCCCCTGCAATGGCACTCTCTGGAGCACAGCTGCACTCAGCAGAGGAGGCTGGAGTCAGCCTGCATCTAAAAGTGCCCAACTGTGGGCTGCCCTGCTCAGCCCCATAGCTGCTCCAGAGGGAGGAGGATTTGCCACCAGACTGTGTGTGATGGAAATAGGTGTGTCATATAATCTGCTTATCATCTGGAGACCTCTTTATTGGTTATGCCTCTGCGAGGTCAGTCTGGACACCAGCAGGCTCTGCTCCTCACTGCTATGATTTTAAATGGTGCTAGTCATTCATTTGTTGTATGTTTCTATTTCATTTGAAAACAAACCAAACAAACGCTTTCTATCTTTGAAAAATATCCATAGGTGGGTGGTGGGAGTTTTCTCTGTGAAACTGACAGACATACCATTGGCATTACTAATGCTGAGTTTTAAGACAAAACACCAAAATTTTGGTTACAACAAATAGTCTAATCAAACAATCAGCTGGCAATGTTGATATCTATGGTAGTTTGGGGCTTGCAGAATCTGATTTTCCAAGGAGCGGCATTCCCAGCTTGTGTCATTTTTTTCCCCAGTTAAAATGACAGGGGGCCAGGGTGGAGGCAGGGTCTCACCAGGGATGACTGCTGCAAAAGGCCCAACAGAAAGAACAGAGCTGGGCACAGGAGTGAGCTGGTGTTCCACACAGCAGGTAGAAATAATTTTCAATATTATTTTTTTCTTCTAAAAATACTGGTTATTTGATCCTGAATGTTTCCAGGAATGGAATAGTTTTGACAACAGAAACAACACAAAAATGTGAAAGGCTTCTCCATGCTAGGGCAGGCTTTGTGCTTCTGGTCATTGCAGGATCATTTCTCTTCTCTCAGTAATGTGAAGTGCAATTTTGCACTTTCTCTTTAAAACTGATAGATGTTCCTCAGCTTACCAAAAGGAGTGATCTGATGCCAATATGGAAATAAAAGATGTTTTGGAAGTTGTTTTTCAGCCAGGCTACTGACAAGGCTGGGGACCTTCTGGCCTCCTCCGGTGAACATACTATTTCTCCATCATATCTGCTGTACTATATTTCATTTTAACAAAACAAAGAGAAAAAGAAACAGGATCTCTATCCCCAGAATGTTTATACCCACACTGATAGTCCTGGTGCTGATGATGCTTAGGCTAGGAATTTATGTATCATTATATTTCAAGGATGCATTTGAAGACTGTACATGTTACAGCTTCCTGAGTAATACAGGCTGTACTTGTCCAGAGCTGTTTCTGCAGTACGTATTTTCAACACCCAATTACTACATACTTGCCTCAAGATAATTTGTGGAAATTTTCATGAGAACTGCATTAGCCCTGATTTCTACAAGATGTTATCTGGATCTAAACAAAAGTTCATTAGAAAAATATACAATATCCTATGTCAATATTGTGTACCACTTCAAGTACCCCACCAAGCACAAGTTCTACTGTTTTATTTCATCGGTATCTGTCATTAATAAAATGTCTTAAGACCAAGTAAATATGAAGAATCATCTAAAATGATGATAAAATATCTGTGACTTAGACATAAGAAAACTCAAGATTGATTTCAATAAAGGAGTGGAGAAAAACATTTAATAAAGAACAGAAGATTACTGAAAGCATCAAATCAATTACTGCATTTCCTAACTTTGGTATCTGTGGATTAGCGTCGCACTTCTCTGAAGAGTCAACATAGGATCACCCTGTGCTTCATTGAAGCATGTCAGGCTTATTGTTATTTATAACGTTAGAAAGCATGGAAGAGGGAAGGTGATACTCTAACAATTCAAATGACTAAAAAAAAGAAATGCTCTTGTGGAAAGGAGAACAGTGAGTGAGAACCTGCAAGTGAAACTGGTCTGCTTTCATTATTCAAGCCAGACAGAGATGGGGCACAGTAATACATTTAGAAGAAGGTGCAAAGCAAGTTAACATCATTTTAGCAACCTTTTTAAAATTGAGAAAACCCAAAGCACAGCAGCAGTGTTTAAGGAATTAGGTCAGTTTGGGCTGAAATAAGTGGAGCAAGACCAAGTCAAGGGCTCTTCCCAGAAAGTACGAAAAGCTGAAGTTAGTGCAGAGGGAACAGTGCTGGCAGTTGTGTAGCTGCCTGGTCCTGCAGAGGGATGGCTTAGGAGAAGCCAACATGCTGGGAAGAAAAAGTGAACAGAGATGCTCGGGATGGTGTGTGTTCCCAAGGCCACACAGCACTGCAAAAAAAAGTTATATCACACCAGGATTCATTTTTTTCTTATTTCACTACTTTCTACTTCACCTGTTCTGCAGGTGCTGATGCTACAAAGCTGAGGTGGCACTCTTTTAGGATCAGATACTCTTTCAGGTACAATTGTCTTACATATAGTAAGTACTGTCTTCTACCAACACTGAAAATTGGTCAGA
>JAPSGF010000003.1:22340173-22356038 GCA_035772895.1 Perdix hodgsoniae
GAAGGAAGGAAGGAAGGAAGGAAGGAAGGAAGGAAGGAAGGAAGGAAATGAACGGGAGGAATAATAGCCCTGTGGTGAAAATAAGCACAGCCTGGGATGTAGGCAAAGTCAGGAAGAGCAGATGCATGTGCTCCAGGTCACACCACAGAAGGTTACTTACACAACTCAGATCACACCAAGATGCTTTGCACAATCAGCACCAAAACTTTTGCAGCTCTGCTTCAAATTTTGCATTTTATTTCATTTCTCAATTCACCTTTTTTGTTGTTGTTGTTGGATTTGGCATTAAAATTTGAAGGTGGGAAAGGGGGATCCCCAAGGAGCCATGAGGCTGTCACAGAGAGGGGACAAGTGGGTTGAGTGGATGTGTGGAGGTTGAGGAGCTGTGGGAGCTGGGAAGGAGCAAGGGGATAAACTGTGGCCAGGAAACCAGAGCCAGGAGTTGGACAAAAGAAGAAAGAGAGGTAACACCATGCTGGCAGATTCACAAACTATTTGGCCTCCCATGTGCCCTGACACCCTCACTAAGATAAACTGAATGGTTCAGATGGCTGAATGTACTGCAAGGAGTGCCCAAGGTGCCCTTAGCATATGGTGCATGCACTCCTAATGAAAGCCTAGGGCAGTTTGCTATCAGTTCACTCCTGTAAAATACATAGCATGTGCCCTGACATATTAATATTGCATGCTGAAGTTGGAGAACTGTCTGACTTCCAGGGTTTGCTCTCTCGATCTTGACATTATTTTTACTTGATGAACATATATATTCAGATGCATCTGAGGATGTCTACTACAAGGTACTAAAAAAGTCATATTCTCAGGTTAGCAACCTGTGGTAGTCAGCATGCTCTGCTGCAGTTTATTTCCTTTAGAGAGGAAATAAAAGGATCAGGGCCACTCATGTCTAATGTAGTTATGTTTTTTACAAAAGCAGTTTGGAGATGTGAGGCTGTTCCTTCCTTTCATTCTCTTTCACTTTTGCTCTGTTTTTCCCGACACGAATGTCCTTCCAAATGGTTAGGCTGCTCTGCTCAGTGCACCACTTGTTACCAAGGTCTCTCTGTGAACAATAGGCAACAGAATATACAGTGTACATGTTATAAAGTGACTCCTCTCCCTCTGTAACAGATTGCTCAGAGCCTGGTCCTGCCTGGCTCTTGACCAGGATCATTCTCCCTTTTCTCCAGTAACTAGCTCCTGATAAAACTTGGTGATAACAGTTCTTGAACTCCCTTTGGGTGTCTGCGTTTCCTACACCATGTTAGCCTGAATTTCCAGCTACCACCTCTGACCAACAAGTAAATCTTTAAAATTCATTAAAATATGTAGTGAAGCAGCGATTGGACTATATACAAATAAACTTTATTTATCTGTCAGTGCGTTACTGCTGATATACAATCTCTGATGTCTAAACTGCACCTCCTGAAAATGTAAGATATCTGTGAAGGTCATAAAGAGAAAAGGAAAACACGCCAAACCTTCTGCAGCTTGCCCTTGGGACCACTATCATCCCCAGCCAAAGGTCCTCACTGTCAGGAGCCCTTGTGAGAGCCCTGTTTAAGTTCCCCAACATGACCAGTCATGGGACTGAGGTATGGCAACCATCTGCTAGGTCTTGTTTGTTTTCCAGCCAGCTCAGCTACGGTTGCACCTGTAGAGCCTTCACGTCTTCATGGACTTTTTCAGCTGCAGGATTATGTTTGTGCACACTGTTGTTCCAATTCATGATTTAACGCTCTGAGGACTACGATAGGTAGAACATTTATAGCCTTCACAGGCCAATATCTTGTAAGTGAAATGAGTGACTGCACCACTTACAGATTTAAAGAAAAGAAAAAAAAACAAAAGTTGAGAACAGGGTGAGAAATAAAAAATGTGATTTTGGGGCTTCTGTTTGCTGCAGCTCTTTAACCTCTCACATACTTGTGCTGACTCTTCCAGACTGGTCATGGTGAATCATAGAATCACAGAATGTCCTGGGTTGAAAAGGACCACAAAGATTATCTAGTTTCAACCCCCTGCTATGTGCAGGGCCACCAACCACCAGGCCAAGCTGTCCAGAGCCACATCCAGCCTGGCCTTGAATGCCTCCATGGATGGGGCATTCAAGGCAAGCGAGGGAGAGAAGATTTACTCTCTTTCACAGGTTGCTTTTCTCTGCCCTTTTTAAAACACATTCACGAATAGTTATTAACAGTCTGCAGCTGGTGCCTTGACTGTATGGGCAAGAATGTTCTGTTACTTATTACCTTTGCAAGACTATTTCAGCTCCTCAGCCTCCTTTTCCTGACATAAATGGACAATTCAAGTTGTACTGAAAATGAGGGAGAGCTTATAAGATAGAATACAAGCATATTGCAGCACTCTCTGACCGTCCTCAGCCATGGCTCCCTTTGCAGCCTGTGTTAATGACGTGTGTTGCCTCACCCAGTACTCAGCAAAGAAAAAAATGATTAGAGAATAATCATTTGGTGGCAGTGTTTTTCTGCCACCTCTCAGGATCATGAAACTCTGCCCACGTAGTTAAGAAAACCATGGCACATTCATTTTTATTCTAGTCCTAATTCTCATGCTTGCCTATTTTATCTATTAAAAATAATTATGACTACACCTTCTGTACACCAACATATTTGTTTTATCAAACCTGTTTTTCTTGTTACAATAGCCTGTGATCTATCAACTATTTAATACAATTAAGAAAAAAAAAGTAACTCTGCAAGTAACACTGTGCCCACATTCCAAGGCTGTGATAATATCTCAAGTCATGAGAGCTTTGCCCTGTGAGAGAGAATAATTTTGTCAGAATGACTGGGTGTGGGTGCCTTTGGGTTAAAAACGAGTTTTGTGTTTTTGCAGGGTTTTTTGGACATGGCTCTCAATTCCCTCACCTATGCTTTTAAGATAGCTAGGAGGCTTCTGAATGCCAAGTGCTGCATCTAAATATGTGACTAAATACACTAGAGCCTAACAGTGGTATTGCTGATAGGAAGGATGAGTTCTGAAAATGAGTATTTCCAGGATCACCTCAGCATCTGCATATTGACAGCATGATGGTATTTAACTGCTTATTCTGAAACATTCTTCTTGAAGTTCCCTTATTAGGCAACTTGAATTGACTCTGGCTCATGCCATTAAATATCTCTTTTCTGCTTTTCACTACCATTTGGAACAAGGAGTTCTGACATTCAAGGTGCAGTTCTCCTGAATTCCAGTACTCTTGGATTCTCTAAATAACTGTCCATCACAAATAATTTTTAAGTCTCTTGCATATCTGCTGTTGGATTAAAAAATACCTCTTAGTGGTTTTATCTCTGCTGAATGCATTCAAAACAGTATTTGTTTAATAATTTCAAGGTTTACCATTGCTGTTGTTTAAATTTATGAGGCCTTAGTTAAGGTTGTGCTTTAAAAGTACAGAACGTTTTGGTGTTCTTGCCTCTTCTCCTTCCTGGTCTTTGCACACCAGGTATTTTTGTCTGCTTTTTTTCTTTGCTGGCTACTGCATGCCAGCTAACTTACTGCTGTGGCAGAGAATATGCCCCATCTGTCACAAGCATTTTTTAACAGAGCCTAAGCTGAGTGTTGAGCAAAGTCATGCCTTATGTAGAGAAGTATTAATTATTCTTCTGTCTGTGGAAGAAGGGAGTAGGTCCTGGATGAGGAGGACGGAGTTGTCAGGAAGATAGCTGGAGGGAATCAGAATATATCATTACCTAAGGGAGTGGTATCCTCAGTCTTCATCTACTTTAATTCTCTCTCCAGACACATCAAATGACAGTGCTGTAGGGCTTAAAAAAATTGGGGCAAAGCTGGGGCAGCGGGTGGCTGATAATGACAGCCTGTCTAAATGTCTGACTGGCAGACAAGTGGAGGGAGAAGTTTGTGGTACGGGCTAGTTGAGGTGGAGTGATATTGTATTTGTTTTTTTATCTACTTTCTTTCCAGAGCACAGTTTGGAAAGCCGTTAAGCTGGCTACTTCTACGTGAGATTCAAAATACTGTGCATTCATTTCTTTGGAAAGAAAATTCAAATTTTGGCAGTCTCAGCTTGCATACAACTGATAGCTAGTGCATGAAGTGCAAGGATGAATGACCTGAATGACTCTTGCACTATCAGTGGAAACAAAAAGCTGCTGCAGCCAGATTTCAGTCCACATCTCCTACAGGGGACCCAAATTAGAATCTTCCACATATGGAACCAAGTGGGGCAAAGAACGAGCCCTCCAGGAGGGGACAGAGCAACACTTCTTTCTTTCCTACAAAAAAAAGCAGAGCACTGCATCACTCTCACTGTCATATGTGGAAGTTTCCTACTCCTTAGAAAGAGCTGCCAAGCGTTCCTCTAGCTCACGGAGGTCTTCATGGCATGCGTGGGATTGGCACCACAGCCAGGAGCAGCCACCAAACCCTGTGACCTCTACGAGACCAAACTGCCATTCTCCCAGCCCTCCAGGACAGCAGGCTGTCTGCTGGGCCCCGTCCTGCCATTGCAGGCAACCGGTAGTGAGAGGCTGCAGGATGGCCCTGTTATCATCCTGGAAACAACTGACCCAACAGTCACAAACATCCAGTTATAGACAATGAAGAGAAACAGGTCCTTCCAGAGGTACACTGAAGTTGTCTGTGGCAGGCTGAAGAGCACACTTGGGGTAGATGCCTCGTCCCACCTAGCTCACACTCCAGACTAGAGAGGAAGACCAGTGACTGGGTCTATAATCCTCAAGAGGCAAAAGTCAGGTGAGATGAGTTCCACACAGTACATATAATAATAAATGTGGGGTATGACTTTCTTTCAGGTACCATCCCCCAGATGTTTTGCACAAAGTAAATGTTGCTGATTTTTATTTTTTTTTTTAAATTGTTAGCATTTGTCTGAAGCCAAGTATTTATTTAGTAGCAAAACACAACAAACCAGCCTGTTGATTAGCAGAAGTTTTGTTACACATAGGACTATTAGTGTACCATTTCCATCCTATGCCATGGGAGCGTTTTAATCGGAGTCTATCACAGGTATCGCAGAGCCCATCCCAGGGAAAGACTGTCAAAGGTTTTTCTCTCCCACTCCCTGTTGTTTAAGCAGCCAGCAAAGAATTGCTCATATGTGAAGATGGCTGTCTTTATACATACACATGATGTATAGTATAGGCTATCTGAATTCATTCTGCTTCATATTACCAAATGGTAGTTAGCAAGAAATCCCTTACCACCAAACTGTTAGCAAATGCTCACAGCCAGTAGTCCTAATTTCTACTCTCTTGGTTTCAGGTCACAAGGCATCTATCCCCTGAACAGATGCAAGAACACACATCATGTGAGGTCTGCATTTCTGTTCTGGTCTAGGACCACACTGAACTAATATCATGCGAAGTCCTAAAAGCAAAACAAACCATCTTCCCTATATGAAATCTTCCTTCCCTATATACAAACTTAATATAGAATAAAGAGACATTAATCAGACATAGAGGGGAGTACAAGAAAAATGGCAGTAATGAGCAGCTTGTCAGGTAGTACACATTGCATATCTGTAAATTGATGTATTCAGGCCTCTGCTAATGTCATGGAAGAAAAAAGTGGGATGGAGACAAGCCGGCATTCTGCAGAGGCTTCAAACAGGGTCTCCAGTACCAGAGCAACATGGATTTTCTCAAAGCCAGACAAAGTTGTCCTTTAGGGAACACTTTAGGGAAGTGTCCTTTAGGGAACAGCAGAGCTATTCCAAAATGGCATCTTTTGTGTCCAGAGCAGGACTTCTAGTTCTCAGTAAAGGATAGAGTTTGACACATATTGTGGCAATGCTATGGCTCAGTTCCAGCACTGCCCACTCAACTGCTTTCCACAGACCTCACTCCAAGATTCCAAATTCCCACTATACACATGGATGGGATTTAAATGTTAAGAAATGCCACTGGGTGCCTACAGCTCAGGATTATGACCTTCAGCATTGTAATGTACAAGTCTCTTTGGCTCTAGTCCAAAGATGCTGAAGGGCCCTATAGAAAGACAAATGGAGATGCTGTTCACAGACATTTTGACTAGCTATAGGACACCCTCTTTCTAGGCATTTATACAGACTGGAAGGAGCAGTAGTTGAGAGCAGCCCTGCAGAGAAGGAACTGGAGGTCCTGTTCAATAGAAAACTTAACGTGAGCCAGGAGTGTGCTCTTGCAGCTCGGAAAGCAAATGGTATCCTGGGCTCCATCAGAAGAGGGGTGGCCAGCAGGGACAGGGAGGTGATTGTCCCCCTCTACTCTGCCCTCATGAGGCCCCATCTGGAGCATTGTGTCCAGGTCTGGGGCCTCAGTAGAAAACAGACAGGGAGCTGTTGGAGAGAGTCCAGAGGAGAGCCACAGAGATGATCAGGGGACTGGAGCACTTCCCCTACAAAGGCAGGGTGAGGGAGTTGGGCTTGTTCAGCATGGAGGAAAGAAGGCTGTGGGGTGACCTCACTGCAGCCTTTCAATACCTAAAGGGAGGCTATAAACGGGAGGGGAGTCCGCTCTTTGAAAAGGTAGGTAACAGCAGAAAAAGGGGAAATGGTTTTAAGTTGAAGGAGAGAAGATTTAGGTTGGATGTCAGAGGGAAGTTCTTTACTTTATTGAAGAGTAAAAGATCACAGAAAAAAATGGTAAAAGATAGTTTACAGAAGCGAATGTGCAGAGACTGCTAAAAGGATCGGGATTGCAGCAAGCTGGGATTAGAACAACGTGGGGGTAGAGGACAAAGATAAAAGTTTTGAGAACAGCTCGAGGACATTTTGTAATTAAGTGATAAGATGTCCACAAGGCAAGTTAGAACTGGACTGGGGGCTACCCCTCCCACAGAGTCAAGAGTTTACAGCAAGGAAGATATGAGCCTTCATGAGGAAGATGATGAGCCTTCATCCCATGACCACCAGAAGGAGACTCCCACTGCTCACGGCGCACACGCAAGATGGAGGGACCATTTTTGAATTCTGAGAAAATCATTGATTATGTATAAGTTTGGCCTGTATCTGTACCAAGCTTTTGTCGTATGGTGTGCAAGTTAGGAGGAGTTATCCCCCTTGCACCAGGGCACAAGCGCATTGCTAATAAACATACCTGCTCTGTATCCTTATTCAGGCTATAGGGTTTGATTTTCACTATGAGAGTGGTGAGGTGCTGGCACAGGCTGTCCGGAGAAGCTGTGGACACCCCATCCCTGGAGGTGTTCAAGGTCGGACTGGATGGGGCTGTGGGCAGCCTGGTCTAGTATTAAATGGGGAGGTTGGTGGCCCTGCCTGTGGTGGAGGGTTGGAGATTCGTGATCCTTGAGGTTCTTTACAGCCTGGGCCATCCTGTGATTCTGTGATAGCCTCCCTCAGACTGCACTCTGCCAGTTTCCACTCTGAAGTTCACTGGACACTACATTTACCCATTTTTAAGGAATAGCAAAAAGAATCCAGTTTTACTACAAGACCCATCGGACAGAGGCAACAACTAAGAGCAAGGGTCAAATATCTACAGAATTTAAGCACACTACACTGCTGAGTTCAGTGGACCCTGAATGACCTCACAGGAGACCACTGAAACAGTGCAGCTGAGGTTTAGAAAGGGACAGCTTTAGGAGTAGTCTGACTGCCTTCTATGAGCCTATTATTGCAGCAGAATGGGGAGAGCTGCAGCTCTATCACTATCCCATCCTGCTCACCTCAGCTCCATGGCCTGCTGGTTCTGATAGCTCTAAAAGTGGAGGAGTGGCAGTGATATGCTAGAGGCTCACAAAGTGCTCGTGTGCTTTCCACAGTCTTGGTGCAGGTTTTCATTTACTTCAGGTGTAGCTTAACATCCAATCGTAGCAGTAATAAGCATGAAAATAACTGTTAGCAAACAAAAAGTCTGCAAACATCTCTTTCACATTTAAACAAATATTTGTACATTTCCCTGCTCCCTCTGCCATGTCCTTAGGGGTGCACTGCAGTAACATCTAGATACTACTTATTTGCTTATTTATTTACGTATTTACATTTCTGTCTCGCAGTGGTACATACTGCCCTACTCAAGTCAAAAGCCAGGAAAACATGAGGTTGTGTTAAAAATATAACAGCATGTCATCCACAGAGCAGAAGTCTGATATGAAGTAATTCTCTTCTGTCCTTTATTACCAAATAGAGAGCTGCTTTTAAATCAAGCAAACCCATTACACATCCACAATAGCTGGAGGCAAACTATATTATAAGCTTCTAAAACAGGAAAATATGTTTTCAAGAGCAATATCCTGCTGTACATCCCACGCGTTAGTGCAGGTTCTGGATAACCTTGATTTTGAGGACTCTGAGGATTCTGGAGACATATTAGTGTCTGCTGGCTCTGCCTTGTCGTAATGGGAGTGATATCCTCTCCTTTAGCCTAGAATATGGTAAAGGAGATTCTTGATCAGCCTCTACTCCTGTGCAGCTGCACCCAGGGCTGCTGCTTGAGGGCAGAACATAATGCATTCTTTCCTGGATTCATTCTCTCAGAGAGAATTCTCTGCTATCCCCTTCTGCCTTTTGTCTTTGCAGCTAAAGGAAACAATTATTCCAGCAATTAATAAAATACATTCTTAGAGCATTCCTATCTGCCTTTGTCATTTCACTTTTCACTGCCGAAATGTGCAGAGCCAAGCCTATCTGTTAGAAAGGGAGCGTTAAAGACTTCATAAAAATGTACGATTTTCAGAAGTGCTAGACCCAAGAGCCAGTGGAACAAAGTCTGCAAGATCAGAACTTCTTTGGAGTACATGTGCTTTTTCAGGAATGGGAAATCTCTGCTTTATCCCGTTGTTCTTCAGTTTGTGCAAAACAAACATTCCACACTGAGGCACATCATACGCAAAGGACCATTTCTGGCTGAGGGGACCAGGGACTGTATTGTTTTCATTGGTCCCAGACCTCAGTACAAAAGGCTTCAATTATTATTCATTTTCTGAGCAGTAGCAAGTACGTAATCTGCACTCAAAAGATGGGATTGGGGTGTATTTATTCCACTTCTTCCGGAGAGGTGCAGCTCCTAAGCCCTGTGCTGAGAAGTGATCCCTCCTCCCTCCCATCTTTTTCAGGGCTGAACAGGGTGGAGAACCAAAAAAATTTAAATCTTTTTCCCTCCCTTTACTGCTGTACCACACAGACTTAGAGACAAGCCCCTTCATTTTGTGAAGGGTTTCAATGAAAGGACAATTCATTCACTGGCTTTTGGCCTTCAGCCCTGCATTTGGTCATTCATTAGAGCCAGACTCTTCCCCTTAGCAGGGGCTAACGTAGTTGTACAATGGCTTCAGTGGCCATCCTGCCCACCAAGCTGAGAGCACAATCCAGATGTTAAAGCCAACACAAATCCTGATGCTAAGTCTTTCCTTTGTTCTTTGTTATCTCAGAACGAATTTCAGCCTCCCTTGCAGCTGTTATTTCTATCCAACAATAACATCACTTCTGTGGTCTTCACAAAAAACTAATATCTGCCAAAAACTTCTGCTTAAAATAGCACTGTGAAGGGTTTAAAGTTCAGTTTCTTTTGCATTACAGCTTTTTAATTTTACTTTATTTTATTTTACTTCATCTTTTCCAGAATGATTAGATCCATGGAATGCCCTTAAGTGCACTGATACAGATATCTGTATTTCTTGTTGCAGTACTGTACATAAGTTGTTTTTAAAACCTACTCTCCAGTTACCAGCAGACAAATCATAGCTTGAAGGGCACAAAACTTGATTCCTTTTCCAGTGTTGGAGAATATTTGCTGTGCAAGTCTTCTTATTGAAATCAGTGAAATTCTTTGTGGAATAATGTACCATTTGGGGTTAGAGAGAACACTGATTTCTAACCCTTCATAGTAGCAGTGTCTTTGTAACCACAGCCATGCAGAAAATCTGGTACATTACCTAGCATAATGCCAACAACAAAGAAATCTAAACAAATTAGCAAGCAAACATACGAAGCAGCAAAATTTCCCTCATAATTACCTGCACGCTTCTATATTTAAATGAGCAACAAATTATATATGGACTCTGGGATTAATATTTCCCAGACATAACAACTTTTATATCCTTACTTCATGCCTACAAAGTTTTAATGAAACAACTGATTTTTAAAAAATATTACGCAGATCTGTTTGCATGCTCTACTCTTCAAAGACGCTTACAGTATTCTTAGGATTTTTAGGTTTCTGAAGATTTCCCTCAGTTGCACATGCACACACGTGCACACTTGGGGTTGCAATATTGTAGAGTGGCTTGTTATAGGACGTAACCATTACTTCAATCTATTACTCTTGGCTCACTGACATGGCATTTTTAGTTGCTGATGATCTGTGCTGGTGGTGAAGGGGGAAGATCATTACTCCTACCTAGATGATGTATAATGGGGAGCCTCTGATCCCTTTGCCTAGGTAGTCATCCATATGCTCTATCTTGGAGGTGTGCTTTCTAATCTAGAATGTGTCAGGGAATGGAAAGATACTGACTGGTTTTAATCGTGAGAATAATCACAAGTTTTTTCTCTTTCTGAAAAAGAGAACTCTTGGAACAATATTAAGCTTATGCATAGGGGGTTTTATGTAGAGAACACAACATTTTGTGCTGGAAATGTATTGACAAAACCAGGTACTCTCCTCTAAAAATTCTTGCTGAACATCATAGAAAAAGATAGTCATTATTACAGAGATAAAATGTCTTTACATTTAAAAATAAGGGTGAGTGTAAGTTACTTTCTGTGCTATTAGATCTGCCCTGGCTCTTTCCTTTCTGTCACCTGGACTGCCACCCATGCAGGACATGAAGAATATGCATTATTATTTTGGAGCTCTATTCATACTAATTAAGAATGGAACAGAAAGGTGCTGCTGAAGGGGAAAGTTTTCTCACTAGGATGTGTCTTTGATAGGAGTTGTATGTTTCCCTGAAGGAGAAACCATTGTCCAGGGAAAGACAGGACGTAAGGGTGACCCGGTTATCTGGCACTAAATCTTAGGTGCAAGAGACAGGAAGATCTGCTGCCAGAGCTCCACAGTGTGCAACCTGGCAAAGGAGCACCTACCACACTGGATGGAGACACAACAGCAACAACTGTGTATGAATAACCCAAGCTCCAGTGCAGACTTGGTTTGATAAAGGCAGGAATCCTCTCAGCTCAGCTGAGAGGTTTGTATTACAAGCAAGGCATCCCCTACAAACCAGCTATCTTGGCTTCCTCCCTGTTGTCAGTGGTGAGAAGCAGACACTGGTGGGTGACTCGTCATCTCTTGAGTTCGTGACCTAGGATAACATCTCTCACTGCCCGAAACTCCTAATCTCCTTCTATTAATGGTAGATAGAAGCTAGATGGTAAAACCTTTGTGTCTAGTTTTTGTGTTTATCTGACTCAAGTACATAGAATGAATCCCACAAAATAAATTTTGCATAGAGACAGGTTACAATCTTAACATCTTGACTCTTACAGAGATTTTGGCAGCTCCCAATGAAAATATCAGCACAGCCATAGTGGTATCTGTGAGAATGTTGAAGGAAAACACCTCTTTTTGGCTGTTAGTTATTTGAACTTTCTCCATGACACTGTTGGTAACATTATGCTGAAAATGACAGTGGTCTTCAGAGCCTGATCTATACCTACATTCACTCTGTCACTGTCCAAAGGGAGTCGTGCTGCCTGGAAAAGCAGCAAGCTATTTTTGCCACACTGCATGAAAGGGAAGGATGAATGCTCTCCAGCTAGCTACAGAAATTAACATTCTCCATTAACGGAGCATATGGCAACACAACAGACACAGCAAATTTGCCAAAGAATTCATTACAGTGGATTACTGTAGTGTGGATTGCATTGCTATATAATGAACCCTTTGTTAGGTGTGAACTGTGCATCCCTACATGAGAAGTTTGATCAAACATTTCATAGTTTTAGATTTTCAACTTGCTTTTGCTTGACAAGACTGCAGTACAGATAAAAATACTGCCTTTGTTTCAAACGAAGCCCCAAGTCATCTAACCCTGTGAGAGACATACTGCCTCCTTTGCCATCACTACGTAGAAATTGCACTGTATGAGAATTCCTAGTGAGGCTCTTTTTGCATACACCAGCCATATTTTCTTCCTGGATGTATCTGTTATGGTTATGCTGGTTATGATCTTCCAAAGCCAGCAAAATAATTCCATCTCTTTCCTGAGATGCAGAGTTGATCAGGACCTGCTGGCTGACATTAGCCTCCTGATTGCCTGTTCAAGCAAGTACCATTAAGTAGTTTTTATACAGAACAAACTACACTGCAGAGAGGGGGAGGTGGCGTTCCAGTTAAAGCTCCAGCACTTGCTTAAGGCCTCTTTGTGGTATCATTTAGGAGATTTAAGGGATAAACAGGCGTGCTAAGCCTGTAACTGCGGGTGACTAGGACAGAGAAACACAGGAGACAGAGGGCTGGTAGGGCTGGTGTTACCGGCATGTTCATACACAGCGTGGGCACAGGAGCGATCCCATGGTGGGACAGGGATCTCCCCATAGCCATAACCAGTATCATAACCATAGAGAGGCTACAGAACTATCCTACAGGAGGTGCTCAGTCAACGTCTAGACTACGAAGTCCTCTCCAGAGAATATAATTCTTTTCTGCTGTTTAATCTCAATCTGCAAAATAAATGCAAAGGGAATGCTTTAGCGGAAATGGGTCTTTACACAAGTATATTTGAGGGTATCATTCACTTTTAATAAACCATTGGTATAATCACTGAGAAGAAACAAACACTGGCATCTGGTTACCCCACAGTTTCACAGAAGTTATCATCAGAACAAGAGAGGTTATTTGGAAAGCTTTGAAGAATCTTTCCCATTCCAGAATCAGATCTCTTGCTAATATCTTAGTTCCCCCTCTGAATAATAATGCTGAAGTTTTATTAGTTAATCAATAAGACATGATACAGGGTATGGTTATCATAAGATAATCATACCCTGGAGCATTTTAGGCATGAGCCTTATGCCTCTAATCAGATTGGGGTGAGATTATCTTTTGGTAACCACACCCTTGGGGACTGGCTCATTTCTATTATGAGAAAATTTTATGGTTGGGGAGGATGTGTATTTCTGCTGTAGAAAAACAAAAATGCTGGTTTAGAATTAGCAGCTATTTCTCCCAAGCTGAAAAATTAGATTTCCTTTCAGAATGCTCCAGTGGAACTCCTCATGCTCTGTGCTATTTTAAGGCAAAATAATTTCAATGCAGGTGACATGTTTGGGAGTCCTTACCTATCATATGCATGCATATATATATGTATCTATATATATTTACGTACATTAGAGACACACAGGGAAAAATCATACACTGGCAAGTTTGATGTAGAGCTGAAAACCAAAGAAAGACATTGCTTTATTTTTTCCTCTAATAACAACAAAAAAGGCTGGCAGATTAGGGTCATTTATGATGTCATACATGCTACATATCAGATCTCTGATTACACACGTTAGAATCCTAACAACAATTCATTTTGGTCTACAGTTTACTAATAGGAAATTGCAATGTTGATATTAAAAAGAAATCAAAAAAAAAAAAAAAAAAAAGGTGTAGAGAGAAAAAGAAAATAGAGCATTAAGCTGAACCAGGAAATAACCTTTTTGAAATTATAGTAATTACAAGTAAAACTACACACTTGGGTGTGTATGTTGAAAATGTACACATAAACTCTATTTATATAAAGTCAGTACAGACAGACATTTCTGGGGAACTGTGTATGGCTATCTGTAAGAACCTTCCATTGTCTTTGCTGGCTAGGGCTTTTATAACTCTTGTCTGTAACTTGTAGGTACATGTTTTTCTTCTTCCATGAAATGAAAGAAACTATTTTTCAAATGATTTTTTCTTGCTGTTCCCGTCAGTATGAGCACCTTCTTCCTGCCATTACTTTTAGTCATAGCTTCTATACAGTCCAACAACATGAGATTTTGTGACTACTTAGGGACCTGAACAGCTACTAAAGCTGTTTCAGCTAACTTAGGACATTGTGCTAACCTACTGAAACACTTTGTTCTTATAGATTTCAGCAAAGCATTATTGCAGTCACACTGGCATTGTATGCTTTGGTTCTATTCTTCCATGCTATGTATTTATGCAGAATGTAAAGCTATTGAAATGGTGGAACGCATCAAAATCCAAAGATAGATGATGATCAGCGTATAACACTAAGCGAGTATATGGAACAGGATCAGGGCCAATAATTAGCAGCTAAAAAAATAAATAAGAACTCTGAAAAGGAGCTCATAGGATTTAAGTAGTCAAATTAATCCATTTTTTTTTCTATCTTTCTGCACTGAGCTGTGAGCCTGTGTGTGATTTCTATCCTATTTCACGGTTAGTCACATTCATGTAAGTGGAAGGAACTGTGCAGAAGTTGTAATGGCTCAGATTGCTCTGTGCCTTTGCCCTGAACACAACCATAAGCAGAGCAAAGATCAAAAGCTGTGACAGACTTAACATTTAGACAGTGAAGCAAATGCTGATGTGGTTGGGGCATGCGTTACCAGTATAACTGTGACCAGCCTTGTATGATGCCCATAAAGGTCCGAACTATGTAAGCTTGAGTCGAGCAGCTGAGTATCACAGCTATAACAGCTGTGCCTGTTATTGAAACAGTGTCCAGCAGAGGGGTACGTGTGAGAAGCACATCTGACAGAGTACAGGTCTCTGTCTCCCAAACTCCCAATGACTTTGGATCAAGTTTGGCATCTGCTTAATGTTCCAGCAACTTCTATGTGCCTTGTGATGAAAAGAAACCTTCTTGATAATTTTCATCAGCTGCTGTTTATTGTGTGAAGAAATGGTTTTATTTATTTGATAGGTTTTTGTAATTGCAAAAGCATGCTGGAAGATCAGAGTTCTGTAACATTAAATTAGATACATATGTCCATGGTGATCTTTTGAGGATAATCATCAGTTAACCACAGCTGTCCCAAAGCCCATCAAACTCAATGGGAATCTTTCCACTGCATCCAAGAAGAGAGCTGTAACACCTAAAGCATAGGTCTTAAGAGGAGGTGCCATGGAAGTTCAGCTCACCCTGAGGAAATGCCAAGGTGGAAAAGCAGGCTCATGCACCATATGTAAGGGTTACTCTGCCAGGATGCTCCCCACATCTTTGTAACTTACGCTGGGGACAAAATGCTGCAATGTGCTGCCCGTGGCCCAGGCTCTTCAGCATGCTCTAGCTTCTCCATTTCAGTCTCCACTAATCCCTGAAGGAGAAACTCTTAAAACTCAGCATATGGTACCTCTGTTCCAAGGATATTCCTGGACTCATGTTATGCTGGCTGCTAGTTTTGTAAATGGACAAGGCTATAATGGAGCCAAAATTTTGTGTATGTGTCATCCAATTATCTAAGTAATCTTGGACTTTAAAAACAAAGATGTCAAGGGACTTATCTTTGACACACATGCTGAATTTGCATTTGGCTTTCATTAGCCCTAGATCTCTTCTTCTTTTTATTATTATTACAGCATGAATGTGACTATTTAACTATTTAATTATAGGTGCTTGCCAACTGTAATACCAGAAAAACTGAAATTAGCATGCATTTGTTTTTCAGAATTGTTTTTTCCTAGATTGTATATATTGTAAAAGCCTTTGTTTATGGAGAATTATATGAAGAGATCCTGCCTACTTGTGTGACATATGTGATGCCAGAGTAATTTTCGTACTGATAATTATTTAATAGACTATGCTCCATTTAGTGATTGTCTGGCTTCATAACAGCAGGGCAACCTTGCTGAATAGAACTACAGTGACACTCAAGTTTTTCTTTTTCTTTTCTTTTCTTTTCTTTTCTTTTCTTTTCTTTTCTTTTCTTTTCTTTTCTTTTCTTTTCTTTTCTTTTCTTTTCTTTTCTTTTCTTTTCTCA
>JAPSGF010000003.1:22361038-22389417 GCA_035772895.1 Perdix hodgsoniae
TCCTCTCCTCTTCCTCTCCTCTCCTCTTCCTCTCCTCTTCTCTTCCTCTTCTCTTCCTCTTCTCTTCTCTTCCTCTTCTCTTCCTCTTCTCTTCCTCTTCTTTCTCTTCCCTTTTCTTTTCCTTTTCTTTCCTTTTCTTTTCTTTTTCCTTTCTTTTCTTTCTTTTTTTTTTTTTTAAAAATCACCAATGCATTAAGAAGTAAATTAGAAATGAGAGATTTCAGAAATATTTCCCAAATTGTTTGTAAGTATCTCCTCAAGAATAATGCTGAACCAAGCTTTGTGAACAGCACAACAGCTGTACTTCCTAATTCATCTCAACATGGTAAGTATGAAATATAGACACTACAGTTGTATATTATCACACTGTGTAGGAATTATTCTGTTACAATAATACAGTTAGTTTGATAAGTAGTTACAATAAATGTGTTTTGAGCACATACCAACAAAAGAATTCTCAGGAACTTTGATTTATCAAAAAACACTATGAAAGTTTTTTGATGCCATTAAACAGATTTACAGTGCAGTGATGAATTTCTAGGGCAGAAACATAATTGTTTCTCTGCAAAATAGCTTACTTCCAAGAGAAAAGCACAACAGAGGGAGAAGGAAGAAAAAAATAAAACACAAACCAGTTCTGTAAGCAAAAGAATACCTGTGAGTATAAACTCTTTTGCTCACAGAACTAATGTGTGTTTTGTATAAGCTCAAAGGAACTGTGAAGATTTAACTACTGAAAATCTTAAAGGATCTGCATGAGAAATGTATGCCAAAGCAAGCTTATGGCAAATTCTTGGCGTTAGAGTCTTATTGGACTTTGCACCATCACAATGTAATATAATGATTAAATGTGAGTGAGAGGAAAATAGAACAAATTTGTAAACACTATGGTGCATTTATCAGAGAGTCAGTTTCTGATCTGTCATATGGGCTGTCGAGATTTTGTGAATTTTAACAGAAATAATACAGTGCAGTGTCCCTCAAACTCATTTTTGTCTGTTGGATAAAGTATATGTGAACGTGAAAAAATAAAGAAAAAAGTACAATCTTTGGGAGTAAAACTATTACTTTGTCCTTTAGTATCTTTCTCAATATGCTGGCAGCTTATCCTGCTGTTCTTACTTAAGCTTGCATAAAAACGTCATTATATTATATACCTGCCTCTCTTAATCAACAAACACTAGTTGATTTCTTCTTCACTAATAGCCATTTGCAGTGTGAAAGTAGATTCCTCTTTCCTGCTGAGCTCTCAGTAAACATCAAACAATCATTTTTTTTGCCTTGACAACATGTCTTCAGAGTGTAGCATTTTCAACATAATTTTGCATTTTTATGGAATTTCCCTCTTTAAGGAAGAATATTCATTTTCTTTTCAAGATGCAGCTCTCTTCTAGAAATTTGTTCCATTTCTCATTAATCATTATGGGTGACATTGTGTTTGTAACATAGTAATGGTCATTCATACATCTCAAAGGATGAAAAGTAATGTACGTGTAGTGTTTGCATGAGAACTAATGGAGGGTCATGCTTATTGGATGACATGAACAACCCCCTGCCTTCAGATGTGTACCATGAACCCAGAGTAATGCTGGCAGCAAGACAGAACTCAAGATAACATGGAATCAAACTGTGGAGAAGGGAAATATCTGATATATTACAGAGGCCAGTATTTGTCATTGCTGGTAAAATGAAAGAGACTCCCCTATTTCTTCAGGTTCTGGGGTGTTTTATTTTTAAATGATACACTTGAAAATATAATGATCTTCTGTGACTGTTATTGTTGAAGATAGGGAGGAACTTCTGGAGGCCACTCAGCCCATGCCCCTTGTCCAAGCATGGTCTGCTGCAGCAGGTTGCCCAGGACCACATCCAGTTGGGTTTTCAATATCTTCACTGATGGAGACTCCTCAGCCTCTCTGGCCACCCATTTAAGTGTTGGACAGTAAGAAGTGTTTTCTTGTTTTCAGACAGAGTTTCATGTGCATCCATTGCTTCTTGTCCTTTCTGAAGGTACTAATGAGAAGAGCGTGACCTCATTTCTTCCCTATGAGTATTTAGATACAATAGAAAGATCTCCCCTGTTCACTGGGAAAGAGAAAGCTGTGTAAAACATCTGAGATCTGCCCCTACAGAAAGCACCACATGATCTCTTCTTGCCATTTGCAACTATCTGATCAGCAAAGTGAATTTTGTGATAACAATTCTCTGAAATTGTAGAAATACATGTTTCTCTAGAGCTGTAGTACTGTTCTACCAGCACTTCCCTGAGTTTATTCCTTCAGAAGGGAAAGGTGTGATAGTTTAGCTTTGAGTTAGGCATACTATGAGAGCAGATGTGCTTCTACTAATAAGATTTCCACCCTTTTACCAGAATGCATCCAGGTGATGGAGTCATTCATTTTTTTCTCTTCTTAGCTAAACTGATTGCAAAGCTTACTGTTGCAGTTTTCATAATGCACTTTATTTCTCACTTTCAAAAGCATTTTCAGAGCACAGAGGTCCATCATGAACTACAGAAAGGTCTGCATGTAAATATGAGAATATTGGTCTGTCTCAACATCCAGTCATTCCTGGAAACCACTCTGTGCAGCCAGTCAGTAACAAGTGACAATGGCTTTTGGTTTATAAGTTGATTAGAGACAAAGTTTATTAAGAACTGAAGAAGACAAACACTCTTTCATTTCAAAGATGTGCTACTTAAAAGCGAGCATTTTTCTGCTCCTGCTGCAGTCACTTCTTTTTCTGTCAATACAGGAAACTTGTGTTAGAGAGAAAATTCTGACCCAAATGAACAAAGACATCTAAAATATAAAGTCACTGAAACTCAACTCTAAATTGACAGCAGAGGGGCAGTCTGACAAAATGACCTCTGTCAGGGAAGTTCTTATGAAACAAAGGGGTGTAATCGAATTCCTCCCATTGGAAAAAACAGCACCCACGGACATTCATCAGCACTTGCTGAACATTCATGGAGACCAAACAGTAAATGTGAGCACAGTGAGGGAGTGTGTGGTATGTTTCTGCAGTGACAACAGTGACATGAAAGATAAGCCATGTTCCAGTCTGCAATTTGCAGTGTCACACTTCAAAATGAAGAGTTTCTCAATCAGCTAATCTATATGAATCAACAGACTATGACCAGAGAACCATGGGCAGAAATGAATATTGGCTTCAGAGAATTGGAAATTACTGTGACAAAAATGAACTATCATGGAATTTCAGCCAGGTGAGTCCCATTAATCTCACACAGGAACAGAATGAACACGATATGCAAGTTTGTAAGTACCTATTGAACTAATAAAAAGGTGAGGGTGGCTGTTCCCTAGATTACATTATTACAGATGTCAAGATGTTGTGTCACCACTATAAGCCAGAGGGAAAACAGCAGTGCATGGAGTGCTGATGCGAATTCTCCATCCAAAAAAATGTTCAAGATGCATCTCTCAGCAAGCAAAGTGACGTGCACTGTCTTTTGGGATGGGAAAGGGGTGATCCTTCTAGATTTCCAGTGACGTGGATAAACTGCCAGCTCTGACCATTACTTCATGACATTGGCTGAATGGAATGCTAAAACTTCCAGAGTCAGGCCAGAGAAGAAGACAACCTTTCTTTTGCAGCATGGTAACACCTGGCCCTACCAGTTCAAACATCATGGAGAACATTGCTGATCCTGGCTGGGTTGTCCTAACACACCCACTGCATGTTCAGATTCAGTGCCTTCTGACTTCTACCTGTTCAAGCTGGTGAAAGATGGACTGCATGAGCAATGCCTTCCTAGCAAAGATGCCGTCATAGCAGCTGTGAAACAGTGGGTCACCTCCAATGGCACAGATTGCTCTGAGTGCAGCATGAAGGCTCTTGTTCATTGCTGCCAAAAGATGCATAGTTAATGGCAGTGACTATGTTGAAAAATTGTGTTTTGTAGCTGACAATTTGCTCTGTCAAGTATTGTTATTGTGTTCATTGTAGTTTTGATGGAAAAAAATAGGAGATATTACTTTCATTGTGTTTTAGAAGCTTTCTATTTAAGTTTTTGTTTGACTAGATACTTTCTATGCAGTGAGAAAAATCAGAGCAATCAGTTTCTCCAAAACAAATAATTTGACTGCAATGCAAAATTGGCCCCCAGAGAGGGGACAGTGAGGAATAAATCTTTCTCACCTTGCTGTTTTCTTCAGTCAGGATTTTTTTTCTCGTTTAGATACCACCTTAGCACTTTTCACATGATTGCAAAGATTTATCAGGAAGATATCACATTTTTTGCCCATTGGGTCAGTTACTGCCTGACAGAGATATATGTTGATAACTGAATTTCACTCAAAATTCTTTCCCATAGCCCTTCCCAGTGCATGAAATCCTGATCTACCAAAGTTAGTGGCAAAGCTACACTGAGTTTATTTGAGGGAATTTTGCTCAGCCACTCTTAAAGACTTTATGGCAGACATCCAATATCCCAGTATAAAACCTACATGTGCACACTTTGCAACTTGTTAACAACCTAATGGTGTTGCTCTCAGAGGAGCTTATCACGTGTTAATCGCTACCTCACGACCAGTAAATTCATGCCATAAGTATTAAAATATTGTATTTTAAACCTGTAAAAGGTGTCTTTGTCCCAGAGAAACAGACATAAAGCTAGTAACGTGAGAAATGAAAGGGAAAATTCCATTTCAGGCATTCCTTGGTAGTGTTGGTGTTTACCCACTACCAGGTCTGCTATAACTGTCTAAATATCCAGAGCTATATTTGCTGTTGTTTGCTTATTGTTACAATCTATTGTATATTTCCCACAAAATTAAAAACAAAAGAAAAACAGAGGATCACAGTGAATCTGGGAGAGAACTACAACTTTTAGAAAAAACAATGGGCTGCCAGCTCAGATGTTGTAAGCTCCACTGATTTCATCTCCATTTGCAGCTGCTTCCACAGGGACTACATCAAGCTCTTTCACAGAAGAAAATTGTTTCCTAATGGCAGCAGTCACAGCTCACAAGAGATATGAACAGAATGAGCCTTAGCCCACAAGACCCTGAATAGAAGTGAACCCCCAGTTCCCTGATAACAAAGAAAGAGAACTCACTGACCTCAGCTACAGAAGATACGAGAGCACCAAACTGACCTTTGCTTTAAAAATGTTATTCAATAATGCATATCCCAGATATGTGTACTTTGTCCCTGAAACTTAATTTTAAACACAACCGTCATCCTCAAAGCTCTTTTTAGATGACCTAGCCTTGGTTTATTTGTATACGAGTAAGAGCGTGGCACTCCAAGATTGAAATGTCACTCCAGAATCTTACCACCGAAGGCTGGTTATTTGTGAATGCCAGTTGATAAGGAATTAGCTACTTGCAATGAAATCATATCTCATTTTATAGCTGAAAATCTTCACGAAAGGCAAATTTCTTCTAAAACTTGCTTTCCACTCTTCTCTTAGAAGTGCTGGAGTTTCAAATGCTGGTAATGCATTGTGTCCCACTTGGGTAGTGTACAAAGTTTACCCTTCATCTCATCAGTGGACAGCCTGAACCTACTGTTTATTCGTTAATCACAGAATCACAGAATCACAGAATCATCAAGGTTGGAAAAGACCTAAAAGATCATCCAGTCCAACCATCACCAATACTCCCCAGCTAAATCCTATCCCTCAACACAACATCCAAACGTCTCTTGAACACATCCATGTTCGGTGACTCCACCACCTCCTTGGGCAGTGCATTCCAATGCCTGACCACCCTTTCCAAGAAGTAATATTTCCTAATGTCCAGCCTGAATCTCCCCTGGCGCAGTTTGAAACCATTGCCTCTAGTTCTATCACTGTGTACACAAGAGAAAAGGCCGACCCCTAGCTCACCACAACCTCCCTTCAGGAAGTTATAGAGAGCTATAAGGTCTCCCCTGAGCCTCCTCTTCTCCAGGCTGAACAATCCCAGCTCCCTCAGCCGCTCCTCATAAGGCCTGTGCTCCAGGCCCCTCACCAGCTTCGTAGCCCTCCTCTGAACACGTTCCAGGGCCTCAATGTCTGTCTTGCAATGAGGGGCCCAAAACTGAACACAATACTCGAGGTGCGGCCTCACCAGTGCAGAGTACAGGGGGACAATTACCTCCCTATTCCTGCTAGTAACACTGTTTTTGATGCAAGCCAGGATGCCGTTAGCCTTCTTGGCCACCCGGGCACACTGTCGGCTCATGTTCAGCCGAGCATCAATCAACACCCCCAGGTCCGTTTCCTCCACACAGTCCTCCAGCCACTCCGCCCCAAGCCTATAGCGCTGCCTGGGGTTGTTGTGGCCAAAGTGCAGGATTCGGCATTTGGTCTTGTTGAACCTCATCCCGTTGGCTTCAGCCCAGCTCTCCAGCCTGTCCAGATCCCTCTGCAGGGCCTCGCTACCCCCAGGCAGATCCACACTCCCAGCCAATTTGGTGTCGTCTGCGAACTTACTGAGGGTGCACTCAATGCCCTCATCCAAGTCATCAATAAAGATACTGAAGAGGACAGGCCCCAGTACCGACCCTTGGGGAACACCACTCGTGACCGGTCGCCAGCTGGATTTAACTCCATTCACCACCACTCTCTGAGCCCGGCCCTCCAGCCAGTTCCTTACCCATCCAACAATGTACCCGTCCAAGCCACGGGCTGCCAGCTTCTGCAGGAGAATACCGTGGGAGACAGTGTCAAAGGCTTTGCTGAAGTCTAGGTAGACCACATCAACAGCCTTTCCCTCATCCAGCAGATGGGTCACTATATCATAAAAGGAGATCAGGTTGGTCAAACAGGACCTGCCTTTCATGAACCCATGCTGGCTAGGCCTGATCCCCTGGCCATCCCGCACATGCCGCATGATCTCCCTCAAGACAATCTGTTCCATAACCTTCCCTGGAACCGAGGTCAGGCTAACAGGCCTGTAGTTCCCCAGATCCTCCTTACAACCTTTCTTGTAAATGGGAGTCACGTTGGCAAGCCTCCAGTCTTCCGGGACCTCACCAGTCAACAAGGAGCGCTGGTAGATGATGGAAAGCGGCTTGGCTATCACCCCCGCCAGTTCCCTCAGCACTCTCGGGTGGATCTCATCCGGCCCCATGGACTTGTGGCAGTCCAGTTGGAGTAGTAAGCCTCTGACCGTTTCTTCCAGAACCACAGGGGGTTTAGCATGCTCCCCAGGCGAGACTACCAGGTCAGAGAGAGGAGTACCCCGAGGATAACTGGTCTGACCTTTAAAGACAGATGTAAAGAAGGCATTCAGAACCTCCGCCTTTTCCTTATCCTCAGTGGTCACATTCCCATGTTAAGAATGGCCTTGAGGAACCAAAATCAGAAAAAGTGCATGTCTTAGAATGCAGAATCTCATTTGAGACTAGCAAATGACCCACGTTAGCTAGATGGCCCACAGAAGTCACTCAGACCCCTCTTCAGCCTCAGTGTGCTTAAGTCCAGCAATCTCCTTTCAAAGAAGGCACTTAAGATACCCAGGCCATGGTCTGTGAAGCCGACACCAGCAAAGAGGCCAGATTCACTGGGCAGTAGAATGCTGAGGGAGGGGCAAAATTCTGCTTGGCAGAACCTCAGACCTTGTCCTAAGGACAGGTCAGAATAGTCTCTATGATTCTCCTCCTGCTGGTATTACCAAATACGTTTGGAGGGGAAGAAGTTAAACAAACATAAAAGTAGTGTTAGTGTTCCCTTTAAGGCTCACAATACTCACAATATTTTCACTGTACAAGCATGTTTCTTTGTAAATATTATCCCTTTATCATCAAAGTAACTTTAAGTAGCTGAACTATCAGATGAATTCCTAGCTGACCAGCTAGTCTGATCATTTCCATCTTTCAGTGTCTGGTACATGTCAAATTTACAAACTTGGCTCAGCCTAATTTCATGCCAGAAGGTGTACAAAATGCACACACACATAATCAATCATGCTATAGAAGGGAATAAAAGTTTAAGAATTCCAGGGGAGCAATGGTAGAGGTAATATTAATGAGCTCTGCAGGTGCTGTTGCTCTAGTAAAGCACACAGACAATTTGCCAGCTCTAAGGTGACTTAGCAACATAGAACAGTACAAACATGAAACAAGAGTGATGTGTCTTTGCTGAGCAGCGCAAGAGAAGAGCTTCCTGACAGGAAGGAATTTTAAAGGTGCTTTCAGCAGAGATACAGAAGAATGCAGTGGGCTCAGTGAGCAGGTATGGGAGGCAAGGGAGAGAGGTTACATCCTCTGCAGTCCCTGTGTCTCTGAGCCTTAGCGCTCAGGGTAAAAGGGAAGAATTCAGGTTCTGAAGAACACATGGCAGATAAAACCCTGGAGATTTATGATAAGTCAATTATTGTAGTTTAATTAAATGCTTCTGAAGGCCATACTTTTACCCACTACAGTGTTAATGAAACACCAGGTGCAAATAATTTTAGGGACAGAATGAGTCATAAGGTATGTGGGAGATGGCAGAGTCTTAGCAGGAGCATTGTTGCACAGAGAATGTGGTTGAGAGGCAGGAGGCAGCTGTGCTATTTCAGACTGTACCACTGGCTTGTTTCTTAACTAAATGAATCACAAAGGCTCCAAGATTCAAAAGCAGCTTCTAATTCCAGATGCTTTGCTTAGACACCAAGTCTGCCTTTTCAAGAGTGATGAACACCTGCAGTTCTCCTTGCAGTCAGATGGGGTATTCTCCAGATGAAGTCATAGATATCGGAAGCTAAGTCCTGAGTGACTAACAGTGAGGTTTCATGTCATGGCAAAACTTGGCCGTCAGTGAGTGCTGATGGAGGAGCTGCCCTGCTCTTACCTCATGTACCCACAGCTGCTATTCCTTCTCTTGTGCTGGGTCTGACTTCACAGATGCAGAGGCCTAAACTGGCAGCAATAATCTGGATTAGCTCTTGGAGTCACCCTCCCTTGTGACCATACAAGCACTAGAGGGCTGCAGGAGCACCTCAACACAGGACATAGGGGAAGGAGTTCCCTCTGAGGTAGTCAAATTTAAGGGATAATTTGTAACATGCATTTCTTACCCTCACCATTGGTTTGTTTCCATTTTATCCTTTGTAAAAGGACAGGTTAGCTTACAAGTGAGAGACTACACTGGCAGGGGTGTCCACGAGGAAGAAAAAAACTGAAAGCAACATCATATATACACAAATTATAACTAGAGCATTCTTATCCTCATGGTTCTTCCACAGTTGTTCTTGTCCACTGTATACTTCCCATGTCATTCTCAGCTCTGTGGTTACTAATACTAATACTGTAGATCACATGTATTTGTTTCAGCTGAATTTTCGTTGAAATACGCCCTCTGTACAGCATTTTCAGTCAGGTTTGTGTGACAAAACCAGGCCTATCGCCTTCAGTTTCACACCTACTGTGCTGATGCTTTTCAAGCAGTGCCTCTTATAAGAGCCTGACAGAACACACTGCTTTCAGCTCAACAGCCAGGAGGAAGGGACTTGCAGCAGATAGCTGCTGTCTGCCAGTGCTCCTCCGACAGTCAGCCTTTGAGAGGAATTCCTTCTTCAGAAACTCATCTGGTGATATCCTGGCTGTACTGCACAAAGCAGAAGGCAGAGGGATCTCTGCCACTTGTATGAAGCAAACCAAGATTTCAGTCATGGTCCGCACCTAGTTGCAGCACACTGATGCTCGGGATTTTAAGGCCTACCCATGAAGTTGCTCTCTGTGCCTGATTTAAGGTTGTGCCACATTGTTGCAGTTACAGACCATCCAGTATATCCCCATGACGGCTCTTGCTGAGACCATTCGGTCTGGTGCCTTGGGTATTAAGCACAAAGCCATGTTTAGTGATACCAGGTTCTAAAAGGTATGGTGGATTTGTTTTTGCTGTACATTTCAGTCTGAAAGACTACCTGGAGAAGAGCAGAAGAAGCACCAAGCCACATTTATCAGCAGCTAATCAGAAGAAATCCACAAGTTCTTTCTACAAGTGATAATGACAATAGTGATCATCAGTGCAGTTACATTATTTTGCTTCCTAATGTAACAACTTTAAGCAGACACACTGATTGAAATGCAAATTAGACAAATAATCAAAACAACTATGTTGTGGCTATATTTCCATAACCTTCCAATAATTTGCTAATATGGATTAAATAAGGGCCCTTCTCACAAAAATATACCGAAACCCCAAAACATCTCAGATGTGTATTTCATGTATAACTGATAATACATGGTCTGTTATTAAAGATTAATATCTAGATATTAATCTGAAAATTGACAATTGAAGTGCAATCACATCAGCGCATCATTAAGGCAATCTAGCTGAAGTCACAGGAGCGGTCTGTGTTGAGTGCAGTACACTGAGTAAGAGTAACTTGCATCCGTCACACACATCCAGAATTGTTCCTTATCTGAAACAATGCTGAGAAATTAGATGTCCGTAGTGGCAGGACCACTGGCACAGAAAAAAAAAATACAGCTTTCCATAGGCAAGGAAGCTGCACAGAAAGAGAGCAGAAGTGTAATGTGAAATATTAGCCTATAAATAGAAATGTAGTATGTTATAAAATAAACACAGGAAAAAAGAAAGAACCTTAACAGGTTGTTCTCTTTGTTTGTTCACTGCTGAGTTCTCAATTATATTTCTGTGCATGCATAGTACAGTATAAACAGAACAAACAACCTCAGTGAGGGATTTTTGTGGTGCTTCTGTTAAATAAGACTGTACAAAAAAGCCATATGCAATACTTCCTTTAAGATAAGTTTGCAACTGTATTGTTACACTTTAGCAGTAAAACATAAATCATTTAATACTTGAAATATATACCCAGTTGTACAAAAACTGACATAATCCCTTTGGCTAAATTTTGAATAACTAATTTTATAATTCCTCAGCCATTAACTCAGCACTCAGAAATGTCATTCTGTGGACAAAAAGAACATTAGCTGCTCTCAGCAAACAGCCTTCCAGAGTAAACGTTACCGGGACTTTAATGCAGGAGAGAACATCCATTTGAAATGTTTATTTCCTTTGAAATGTTCAAGTATTAAACATGTGAATGCAGGATGAAATCTATGTCCATTAATGTACCCAAGCTTGAACCAGAACAAGTCCCAGAACAGAGGTATACACTTCAGTTCCCGTTCTTTCAAAGCCTGGTCCAGTACCCACTGAAAGAACAGAACAGAAGTCCTTTCATTCATCTCTAAGTGCACTGAATCATAGCTTAGTCACTGCTTTGTGGCCTTAAAACTGCATATGGATAGGTAGTTTCTTCTTATAAAAGCATATGCTCATATTTTTACCACTGGAGTTTTCTTTAAAAATCTTTACTCATTCCCAACAGAAAATAGGGTTCTTCTTGTTGTTTTGTTTTGTTTTGTTTTCTTAGCAAAAAGTAAGCACTGTGCATGTCCAAAAATAACTAAAATGGAAAAGTTTTTGAATGGATAAAGAAAGACAAGAGCCAGGTTCTCATATGCTTACCTCTTTTTAGTGCCACATTAGGTAAGGCGACTCAAAGTTTAATGCATACAGTGAAGATCTAATTTTATTCTGGTGTAAAGCAACTGTAAAAAAAAAAAAAATACAACATTTTTCTCATTTTCCTGTTGACTAAGCAGATACAATCAAAACTGGTCATGGCTTAATGCCAAAGGTAAGAGCTACCCCAAGCAGTCCAAGTGTACCCACCCCCACCAGAGGTCCACAACATTCCAGACATTTATCCACATAAGTACCAAATAGAATTAAAATGAAAACAGCTATTTTCAATGCCAAAGGAAAAATGTGGTTTTATTATACAAGGTCTATACAGAGCAGGAACAAAAACTGCATATAGCAACACGTCCCTGGGCCGCGCCAAGGATATTTTGAAGTAAATTGCTGGCCTCCATGAGGACTTAAGCACTGCAGAAATACTGCAGAAGCACTGCACTGCATACAGAAATGCTTCCTTCATGTGAGGCATAGCAGCTCCTCTGCATAGGCCCTGAACCTATTCGCTTCTTTGGTTTTAGACAAGAGGCTGAGAAGGTGTAAGATATGAGACTCTGAGAGAGATTCTTAAAATCATTGCCAGCTTAGCAATTAATTTGTGTCTTTTGGCTGTTGCAGTGCTCACTGCTAACACAAAGAATTTCACAAATGAACATGCTTGCTGCGCAGTAAGTATGAGGAAAGAGAGATGAAGCCAAGGCAAGGCTGTGCTGCGCATTCCAGTTGGCAGTTATGGGTCATTCAGCATGCCTGCAATTCTCCTGTGTGGGTCACAACAGCACAAACACACCACACCGTGCAGGAGGCCTGAGAGAGCCTGTATAAAGGCAGTGGGACTCACAGAGGAATGGTGCTGCTGGAGGAAGAATAATAAGAAAAGCAAATTGACAGGCACCCTGATGTTCCTTTAGTTGGTAAAGGTCTTTCCACATGCTTTGCTTCATGGGTATGTATGAGAGCACAAAATCCCACCTCCTCATCATACGACTCCAAGGAGATTCTGTTGCCAGGATGCTGCAACATTCTTTACCTAATTTTATTGTCATGTGGGACAGCACTGACCTGAGAGACCAGAATATTCTCCTTTATGTTATCTGCAGTAACTCAAATTCGTATAGACATTTATACACAGCATGTTGTGATTAATAAAACTGTTTTATTAGAAAATAAGTAGGGTAATTATTTTTCTTACACATTTTTCACAATTTTTCATAAATTTTTGCTTTTCTTATTGGTATTTTTTTCTGTAGGCAATAAAAAAAATTTTTTTCTGTAGGCAAGATAAAACAAGTATGCATATTAAAAACTGCCTCCCTCCTTTCTGCCATATGATCTCAATACAAATGCTTTTAATTTCCAGATGTAATGAAAAGATCCTCTTGTGTATTTATAAAGGCTCTCCTGGATGTTTCTTTCAGCTTTATAAATTGCCTTCAAAGCTGCTTAGGCAACACCAAGTGGTTTGTGACACAACCCAGTAAGCACAGTGTCATCCTGGAAAGTGGCAGGCAAAGAATATCAAAATCTATACTAAAACACAAAACACAGGAACATAAAATTGTGTTCATTTCTAAGGCAATGTTTTTTTCGGTAAACATTTATGTGGTGTGAAAAGCAAGCCTAGTCTGAAAACTGTAGGGAGAAAATTCACTTTACACTGGAGGAAAAATGTGTTCAGAATGCCATTCTTTTTACTTTGAGGGCCTGCACAGCAAGAGAAGGAGGAAGGAAGAGGCATATACACTTGGAATTAACTGAACTGTGAGTAGATGTTTATGGATGATCTGCTCAATTGCCTTTACCAATACTGCAGACACAACTAGGCGTTTCAGGGTTACCATTCATCCTGTCAGAAACTGATGGTCTGAGCACAGAGATATCACACCCTTCACTGGCACTTCTTCCCAGCTGCTGTAATGAGGGCATTAGAACCAGCTGTAGCAGGGAGGTAAAATGAGTCCTTTAAGGATATATGTCAAAGAGACACAGCTCAGTTAGAAGCAGAGAAAAAATAAATAAATCTGTGTATGAAGCAGGGGGAAGAGCCTGTGTAAAGCCATCCAGGAATGGAATCTGGCTCGGGATGGGGATGGGATTGTATTAGGGACAGAGAAGTTCTGTTTCAGGAAGGAGGCAATGGACTCCTTGGCTCATTCTATTCCTTCTTAGCTGGAGGAGTACTGTGCCAGCAGCTCTGTATTCATACAGACAGAATGCTTAACACTGTTCTCAGTGTAAAGGAAAGGATAGAGTCAATCTCTCAGGGCAAAGCTATTTCCAAGCATAACACCAAGATGAAAATGATCTTTCCTCAGTTTATATGCTGTAGAAAGGAGAAAAAGGATATTGTGGACTCCTGCTTGAGCAGTGTTCTCTGACCTCCTCAACACTGCTGATAGCTTTGCATTTGCTTGGAAGTACTGAAAATGGAACAGGTGCCCAGCAGATTCAGTTCCAATGAGAAATTCCAGAAGCTTTGCACTCTGGGTTAGATGAGAGGCTTGGTGGGTGACACTACAACCCAGCTCAGTCCCACAGAGTGCCAACTGTTGGAGTCACAACTTGAGGATGTGCCCTAACTGAGCAACAGCTCATGGGCAACCATTTGAAAATCTTTCTTCACATCACAGTGGCTCTGTATTGCTCCTTGCCATCTAAGAGGGTGGTATTTTATCTTATCTCAAAGAGGCACTGGACAGAGAAGACTTGATGTAGTTTCACTGTATGGCAGACAAATATTATGACTGTGTTACTGACGATATATTTTGATAATACCAGTCAAACAAAATTAACAGTCTTTTGATATCAAAATCAATTATTCTTTCCCCAAATCTGTCTTCCTATGCGCTAGGCAGTTGAAAAGATATGTGTTGAAAAAACCTCCCTAAACTCAGGAGAAGAGACACAGTGGTGTGTGTCTGGAGGATGGTAACTCATAGGTTCTGCCACTTCACCTGGGCTGGCATTTACATAGCAATGAAATGGGCTAAACCAGCATGAAAACTATGGTTCACCTATCTATAATATCTACCATTTGTCAGAGCATTAAGTAGCTACGACATCTCCAAATTTCTTAGCATCCAAGGCAAAAGTTAGCTTTGTTGGAAATAAATGACATAAACAGGAAAACCTGCTACGTAATCTGAGTGGCCACAGACTTATTCTGTCATGCTGATTCCACTTTATTTTACACTGACAAGCAGACAGGTTCCAAGTATTCAGCTGCTTTGTTAACGAAAAGTTGGTGGCAATTTAATCTAGGATGCAATGTATTTTTCTCTTCTACTGAAGATTTTACAAAGAGAAATACTTTGATATGCTGGTAGTAGAGATACACTGATTCCTATAGAAGAACGTGCCGCTAAAGATGGAAAATAAGATGTGGTATAATTGCTTCAACTTGACCTAAAAAAAAACCAAACACTTATAACTATACTCCTCTCAGAAAGTATACAGAATGATACAGGATGTATTTGTTGTGCATCTATGTAATTATTTTATAAAACTTTTAAGAAAACCTGGAAATTCTAGGTTCTTCCTTTATCTGTTATGAAAAGAGGAAACATTTCTAATAAACATCTTACATGGTCTCTGCACACCTGTATAATATTGGGCCAAAGCATAGGGCAAACATTTAACTTGTACCAATGCACTAGGTGTTCTATATGGAGTAAACCACAGATATATAATAGAAAATGCCATTACCTCCTTGGCTTTTGGGCTCTAAGCAACCTGATCTAACTGTTGGTATCCTTGTTCATTTCAGGAGTGTTGGACTGGATGATCTTTAACAGTCTCCCAACTCTGAGGATTCTGTGATTATTTGATTCCATGGCACAGAGACTTTCCAGTTTTACATTGTCTCATACTCAACTTATTTTAGAACCTTTCTCTCTAAACAAGTAAGTGCAGTTTGATTAACTTATCTTGTGTGAATAAAGCAGAAAACATTGTCATACCAAACATATATTCCCACTGAAGATGCAGTTACATTTGAAAAGTTTTTCAGCCTTCACAATCACAGTTGATAAACAATGCTTAGGTGAAGGAACTGCCTACTTCCTATTTCCTTCTTTGCATTTCTTGTATGTTTTGCTACAAATGTGCTGTACAGCCATGGCCCAGAACCAGCACCTCAAATCTGATACCTTTCAAAAAAAAAAACAAAACAACTGGGAGTTTAGGAGTAAGAGAGTACTCCCCAAGAGAGGTCTGGACCCTGTAATTTGGAAATTCCCTCCTTGATATACTAGTTCCTGGGTTTGTAAACATTCCTGGCATGCTGCACAGCCACTCTCATCTTACAGGCACTCAAAGAGAACATGGCTGAGAAATGGAAGCGCTGGACAAATGAATAACAATGTAGAAGGAGTTCCATAAGATGGGTACCTGCAGTGTCTTTATTTTTTGAGGGAGAATATGCTAATAGAATCCTTCATAGCGGGAAATTATGATGAACTGTCCTATTCTGAAGAGCTGTAGGCTGTCAGCATGCTAAATGCTGAGAGGTGCTTAGTGCCATGAGTCATTATACATGTCTTTTGCTTGTTCAACAACCAAAATGATATGAAGAAACCATGAGGTATAATGGAGTCCCAAATAACCACACTTAGTAAATAATACACAAACACACAAGATATGGCTGGGGGCATAGTACTGCTCTGTCTGGCTTCTGGCAGCTTCTGTAAACACAGAGGGTGCTATTAAAGCTTCACAAGTGATTTAAAGAGACACTAACATGTCTTTGCACACTAAGAAATCAAATTGGTACTGCAGAAATCAAATCAATACATAAAAAGAAGTATGTTTAGGCTGTAAAAAGAAAGCATTCCACTGTGTTGTCTCTTATTTTGTTGCAAGAAAAAGGAAATTGCAATGGCTGTAGTCGTTCTGGACAATACAACAACATTCTTAAACACTAGAAATCACAAGTGTGGAAGATTCACACTAAAATTTCATTCATGCTAAAACAATGCCGGACTGGTCAGAGAACTAAATGGGCCAGAGCTTTACCTAGTTTCAGCAGCCTATGGGGTTATTTAATGCATTGTATTTATGCTTGAACTGTTAAAACAACCAAGCAATAAATAATTGCATTAAAATGTCCCTCCAAACTGAAATCAAGACAATAAAAATAAACCTTAACATAGATACAGTACTAGCTAGAAAGAAAAGCATATCCATATTATGGCCTCTTTATATCACTCAGAATACATGGACACTACAGCAGGAAGAAGTGTAGATATAATTAGGCACGTTTCAAAGAAGCCTTAGTTTAACTGACAATTGTGTTTCTAGAATAAAATTCCGTTTTACATTACTTTCTGCACAGACACTAAATCTATACTTCAAGCATTTTAAAAGAATGATCGCAATAAAAAAAATTTAAAAAGCACAATAAAGTGCTTTTAAAGATACACGTGACAGAATTATTGTTGTTCCTTCTTATCACATGACTGTGCAGTACATATCCCCAAATACAGGGTGATAGCACACTACGGTATGTGTGCATTGATATGTACATATGGGTACAAATACTTATGGGGATACATGTATGCATGACTCATTACAGACCAGAATGACACAAAAAAACCACAATTCTGGCTGCACTGTATTACATTTTGGTATCTGATGTTTGGAGATCATGTAATTCAACATCCTTTCAGGATGAAAAAGTGAAAAATGACAGAAGAAACATCTTTAACTATAAATCTGAAATGTTCTATCTATAATTAAAATCAGTGCTTTAACAATAAATTAACACATGCTACTGTGTAGGATACTTTTTAAAGAGCTTCCCAGTTAGCAGAGAAGCAGATCCGTGGAGATGCCCCGCTAAGTTGAAGCCAGAAAAGGCATAAGAGAGAATTGCAACCAAGAACAAAGTCCCACCTATCTATAAGAGAATGTTTCACAAATGGTGAGAAAAGTGATGTGTTCTACTGCAGAAGGTAGATGCCACAATCTCAAGTTCTTTTCCATATTGACTGACCACATTAGGGAGTGGGCAATGTTTCAAAGAACAGAAGGAGAGAGGAGAGAAAATGATTTTAAAGTGAGCATCAAACTGACTCCCTTTCATAGTAAATCATTATATGTAGAATTACGTTTACTTTATTGTGTTAAAAACATTTTTTATTCATTCTCAACTAAGTGTTAAAGATGGTAACAGCATCAGAGGTAAATATGCAGCACAATGGGAGACATAGCATTTATGCAGAATCTTTATGAGGAGCTTTTGCACAGCCAGTAACTGGCAGAAAGTCATAGTCATGGTAAAAGTTGATTCCTGGGAAAACAGAGTTGCCTGGCTGTGGCTGATCAGCACTTCTCATGAAGGATGTATGCAGTGTAAATGCAGAAGCTCTACTTGGACCATGTCCAAACATCACATTTCTGATTTCTCTCCAAAGAACAAGTAGCCAGCAAGGCCCCAACTTCTACCACTTGGCAGCATACTGAAGATATTTAACATACACAATTGTTTCCAGACATAATTTGTGGAAGATCTATAAATTAATATAAGCATTTCCTATAAAAGGAGCAACAAACCTACCCAGCCCAGCCCTCTGTCATGTAAAAACTGTTTCATACTTCCATGGCACTGCCATGGAGGATAAAGAGAGGAAAGAATAACTCAGAAGAGCCAGCCACCATTAAGGGATATAACCTGAATCCCTGTTATATATAACTGTTCTGTCCTTTTGGGCAAAAGGGGAAATACTCTCACTTGTTTTACCTTCCTTTTTTACTGCTTCAGCTTGTTAGCTGACTAAGAAGAGGCACATTGTCAAGCACTTGCCTAATGTGAAAATTCAGTCTAACCTCTCAAAAAATAGGAAAACCTGCCCTCCTCTACCTTCAGTTTTTTATTCTGCACATTCTGCAGTGGGGTAAAGCCTAGCAGCAGCTTTCAAACAGACAAACAATTCAACAACTGCCTTCACTAGACTAATTTAAGCCGTTGCCTTTGGGATACAAAGTTGGCATTCTGCATCTTAGTATCATTTCCATGAGTCTGATTCCCCTTCCAGCCATGTCAATGGGAAATTCATTACCAGCATCAACAGGACTACAGCAGTTGATGAACCATGAACAGCCTTCATATGGTAAGGACATCCAATCTCTGTTCTCTCCACTGCTGAAGTGGGCCGTCCGTTCATAGGAGTGCTTTGTGTTTTGCTTTCCTCCATTCTAGAATGGAGAGCAGAATTTCCAGTGGTAACGTTGGAGCAAATAAATAAGCACAACAAGCACAGTCTAATTAAACTTTGAAGCTGAATACAAACACACGTTTGGTCCAGAATATTTTAAGAAAGAAAGCTGGAGTCCCTGCCTTTCCTTGCCTAGAAAAGGATTGTGTTGAATGTGAAAAAATACTTTTGAATTGGAGCAAGAAACTGTGAGTTCTTTATTTCTGCAATTTTTGTGGGAGCTTTACTTGGAGAAAACACACTGCTTCCTGTAATGCGTGCTTGACAGGAGCAGAGAGGAAAAGTGTTCCCTTTTTGAAGTAAATTGGAGGAAAAACATAAAATTCAAGGAGAGAAATGAAGAATAACATGGAATCAAAGAAAACAATCCTACTTATAAAGATATTGCTTTGTTAATCGATTTTCTGGCAATTCTTAGAATTAAGAGAATTGTACCATATTATGCTGAAGAAGTCTCAAAATGTCAGGGAGAGCAGTTTAGTATCCATGTGGCATAAAGGTAAAGCTGAATCATGGTTTTCAACCACACTGTGAAAAATTTCCATTCAAAAAGGACAACAAAACCACTGGTTCTCTCCAATAAAGGTTGTCTAATGTGTAAAATAACTGATAGAACACCTTGGGGAGATGTGACAGAGCATGAACACTACTTCATCATCCAAGCTAGATGAAAGGTAGCAATAACAGAAACATCCTGTTCCTTAACTCGGAGGATCACTATGTAAAATACTGGTGACCATCCTCTTTATATAATTTATCAACTGCTAATGCTTCGTATCTATTTTACATACCACTTTATGTATTTTGATATAACTATGTTATCTACTTGGAAATAAGACTGAAATCTGAAGAGCAAAAATTTCTTTCAGGTGCCACAACCAACTGAGATCACTGTCACTAGAATCACTGGTCTCAATTCCATAGAATATTCATTAAATATACATTATAAGAAATCCTCTGACACCTCCTACTTTACTACCTGTTCAGTATTAGCCAGAAGATTTCTTTGAAGCAATTTCTTTATAGAGTTATTCTTTCCCTGGAAAAGAATCCTTTCAAGGTATGTAAGCTTGTTCTATTATTTTATAAGCAAGTGCATGGACATATTAGGCCATGAACAAGATTCTTCTCCAGATGTACGTTATAAATATTTACTAAACATTTCAACTGTCCCTGAACAAATTCCCTTCTTAGAACAGAACATAATCAGAACTCCTAGTTATCTGTAACATTACAGGCTGTAAGGTGGTCTTCCAGCCCATTACCTCTTTATATATTCTATTTTTTGATTTTCAAATGAAATAATGTTTAGTTTCTCTTTTCTTTATATTTGTTTTTGAAATAGCTGCTTTAATTTTCTCTCTAAATGGGCTTTTGTACTGTATCAGCTGCTTACTGATTCCATAATTTTCAGCATCTGGGGCATTTAGTAAGGTGTTGCTTAACACTTTACTATCATATGCAGTTTTTCTGCTCTTTTTTGTAAGTTGTTTAACCTTTAGGAATTACAGCGTCCTGGGAAGACATGAAACACAGATTAAGGAAAGGTACTTTTTTTCTCAGCCAATCCTGTCTAGTATCTTTACTGATGATCTGGATCACACACAATTGACATACTGGAGACAGACCAATGGAGGGCAGCAAACCTGATGAAGAGACTGAAACATTTTCATAAAAGGAGAAAGTGAAAGATCTGGAACTGTCTAGGCTGGAGAGGAGAACGCACACAGGGATCTTATCAGTAAGTATAAATGTCTGAAGGAGGATGGAGTGAGCATCAAAGAAGACAGAACACGACTCTTCCCAGGGGTGCACAAAGAAAAGTCCAAAGGTAATGAACATGAACTGAAAATCAGGAAATTCTATTTTAATAAAAGAAAAAACGTATTGACTATGAGGGTGGAAAACACTAGAACAAGAGAGGCTGTGTAGTCTTCATTCTTAGAGACAGTCAAAACCCACATGAATGTAACCTTCAGTGCCCTACTTAAGGAGAGACTTGCTGACTATGTGATATCTAGAGGTTCATTCTGACCTCAACTGTTCTCTGATTCTAGGAAAATAAAGGGCAATGGTGGTGTAAGAAAAAATGTTTACAAGCTTACCACGGACACATTTGGCTCAGAATACAGGAATTCTGCACAAATCCTCCAACAGGAACAATAGCTTAGAGATTGAATTTGGTCAGTTCTTAAAAGGGAGTGATGAAGTTCTTCACAATAGGTTGTACAAAGATCAATCCACTCAAAAAACACCTTCCAGTCTTAATTTCCAAATCCAGGGGCTTCACAGCGTGAAGTATGCATCATTTCAGACATCTTGATCTAGCCACAGTCGATCTGATCAAGAAGTTTTTTCCCCTAAAAATCTACCAGCATTAGTACATATGTAGTTGCTCCATAATCCAGGTAAAATTAATCAGTTTCTTTAACATGCATTAAACAGAGCTTATCTTAAAAATATTCTAGTAGATGTTTTTCAAACCAAATATTTTGAACAGCGTATAAAGACAGGTATTGGAGAGTGTCTCACCAGCTTTGGCAGGTGAGACTGGAGACTTTTGTTAAGAGCAGAATAGCCCATCCAGACATGCACAACATTACAAATGTGTATCTTAATTTCTATTCTAGAAGTTAAAGCAAATCCAACTCAGATTAAATAGGCATGCCGTTACTTTATCAGTTAGTTTCTTAGGGCTCCAGGTGCACCTTTTCTCCAGGGATCTGTCTGCCTATGACTCAAGCTCAACATCGGCTTCATGCGTCTGCATGGCCTCAAATCAGACAGCTATGTAGAAAAAGCAATACGTGACAGAGCTGTGGTAAGTGGGTTCCTGTTTACTGTCACACCAGAGCTGCTTGGGCTCTTGCTTTCAGTTTTTGCCTGAACTCTGTTGCAAGAATGACAACATGTGGTCTTCTACTTTCCTGATTCTGACTGCTCTTGACCTGCTTACTTGAATTCTGACTGATCTTCAATTTGTCTCATTACTGTAAGCTTGCTTACAGGTGATCTGAACCTCAGTACTACTCTGTTCTTCTTTCTCAGGTGCTGTGGGTCTGCATCCTTGCTGGAAAGATGGTGATCCTGCCTGCCTTGGTGTGACTCTTGGCTTCTGGCTCACCTTCCCTTACTAAGTAGCCTTCTTCCTGCTGAGCAGGATTATAAACCTTTAGAGGGTGAAAAATACATTTTGGAGCTAATTCTGTGGGTAGAACACTTAAAAAAGTGTGCATACAGGAAGGAACATTTCAACCTTTAAAAATATATCTGATCTTTTCTACAAAGGCTTTCAGCTACTGAGAGAAAAGAGAGTCAGAGATTGAATCCACTGCTGCCGTATGCCTTGGACTGAAGTAACTGATAAGGAAAATCCTACAAGGATTTTCCTGTAGGGATGAAACATCCTGACAGAAGTTTTCATTTATGTGAGCTCAAGTGTCTGAGCTATGCTAGCTGGGCTACCAAGCTGCTCCTCGTACAAATCAGATGCATCTTACTGTATCTGGTGATAACCTAATTTACACAGTTGTTGTTTTTACTAACTGATGCTGAGTTATCCAGACTGACATACATGTCATTAACAACTTGATTTCAAGAACACACATTTATATGTTTTGCAAAACTGACCAGTGCTGTTATGATAAAGGAAAATCAGGATAAAAGAAGTTAGTGAGGTAGCATAGTTGCAAGACCATTTCTAAAAACACAGTTTCCTGTAATTTGAGAAAAGAAAGGGAGACCCTTTTTCACATGATCTGATAGTGATAGGACAAGGTAGAATGGTTTTATACTAAAAGGAGAAAGATTTGTGCTAGACATTAGGAAGAAATTCTTCACCCAGAGAGTGGCGAGGCGCTGGCACAGGCTGCCCAGAGAAACCATGGGGGTGGTCAAGGCCAGACTGCATGGGGCTCTGGGCAGCCTCAGCTGGTAGGTGGGATCAGAACTAGACGGTCTTTAAGGTCTCTTCCACCCCCGGCTGGCTTCTTTTTGGAGCTCCTTCTGACACACAAAAAAGATAGAATAATTACGTGGTAACACCTCAGTTATTTTTTAAGGCAAATGCCATCAAAGACCTATCATACAGTATTTCAAATGCTCACCAGCCTTTCTGTTTCAAAAGTGTAATAATTTGGAAAGGCTCAGTAATAACACTTTACAACTGTATGATTGAGTCTGTAGAACTATGCATTCCATTAAGGTATCTGCTGACAATAACCTCTTTTCATACAAAACGGAGCAGAAGGCAGCTAACATTGCTGGCTGCCTTTCAGATACCAGTGGCTTGTATATATACTACTCCTATAACTTAATACAGAAATGGGCACTTATCACTGGTACTGAAGATTTATACTGCATCATTAATAAACCAAGAGCTCTCAATGTTTTTTGAAGTATTTCTAAACACACACACAAAATAAATACTGTGATTTTTCAGATAGAAAAAAGAAGCCAGAGAGCAAACAGGAAAATACATATAAATGTATAGTACATAGGCCTAGTTTCCCCAGGAGGAAGTAGGATATAGGTTATTTGTTAAGAAGGCAATTTGGACTATTAGTGTATAGCCTATAATGACATGGAATATTACTTTTACACTGGATCAGCCAGAATCCTGGTAAAAAGGAAATTAAAATCATTGGAGCTGTGAAAGGGAAATTTTATTTAGGAAAATGTTGGTAACTTGAACCAGAAATTAGTAAGGACACTAAAACAGCTGTCAGAAATTCCTGGGCTATGTGATGACCCCTTCAGAGCAATTAAGTATTACAGAGTACAATTATTACTATTGTAAGTGTCAGGACTTCATTTTAATACCACGTGCAGAGCAGCGGTATAGTAGAGAGGTTCTTGCAGTCATTGTCCTTGCATGTTTCCTCAGTTCAAGCACGGAATAATGACACTTACAGAAGCATCTGCAGCACTCACTGAAGAAGTACCATTAAGAAGTACCATTAATTTCTACTGTTGTTAGAATAAAGCCATAAAAATAGTAACTGTGCTCAACTCTCTTACGAGATCTGATAGATGAGGTGGAAGTATGGCTCTGGTTCTCTAGTTCTTCTCAGTACATAAAGAGTATGCTAAATTTCTTACCTTACTATGTACATCCATCAAGTTCCGAAAAGAACTTCATTTAAGACTTACAGGTCAGTCAGTTTCCTCTTCTCTACCATGAAAGTCACAAAATGGACATTCTGGAGTGATAATTTCTTATCTACAAGAAACATCCATTTATAGAAAGTTTTTATAATAGAAAAGAGGTTAACACCACAAATAAAAGAAAAAATATTTAGAATCACATCCATGCTCCATGAATTTGAAGAAACTGTGGTTAGATCCATTATTTTCATATGGTTTTAGAAGATGCATAACTGAATATCAAACTCTAGCTGCCACAAAAACAAGGAAATTCTGAATTTTAATACTAAACGTGAAAGCAAAGGTTATTGTGGAATTGTTTCTTTTCTTCAAAAACTTCAAAATATTTTAAGAATGTGGATAAATACTAACATCAATGTAAACATAATGACATGGATTTGATTCTCTGAAAGGCGTATTGTTTAGTCTGTATTCCTTGCGCTTCACTTTGGCATTTAACTGAGGTGCTTATATTAGGAACATTATGCTCAACCATCAGTGCCCTCTACAGTCCGTGAAAGGAAAGAGAATCACAGAATCACAGAACTGTAGGGTTAGCAAAAGACCTCTGGAGATCACCTAGACCAACCCTCCTCAAAAGCAGGTTCCCTGCAGCAGGTTACAGAGGAAAGTATCTAGATGGTCCCGTCCAACCCTGGCCATTCTGTGATTCTGTGATGAATTTTAAATATCTCCAGAGAAGGAGACTCCACAACCTCTGTGCAGCTCCTCCCAGTGCTCTGTCATCCTCAAAGTGAAGATGTTCCTCCATATGTTCATATGGAACTTCCTATGTTCCAGCTTGTGCTCCTTTATCCTGGCACTGGGCACCAATGAAAAGAGCCTCATCCCATCATGGATGCATTTGACTCCTGTCCTTTATGCATCTATAAGCACTGACAAGATCTCCCCTCAGACTTCTCTTCTCCAGGCTGAACAGTTCTGGTTCTTTCAGCCTTTTCTTATATGAGAGATGTTCATCCCCTCATCATCTTTCTGGCCCTCTGTTGAGCTCTTTCTAGGAGATCTTCATCTGTCTTGAACCGCGAACCCCAGAACTGGACACAGTGGTCCAGAAGTGCCAGGACATAGTAGAGGGGAAAGATCACCTCCCTCGACCTGATAGCCACACTCTTTTTAATGCCTCCCAGGATCTCATCGGTCTTCTTGGCCACCAGGGTGCACTGCTAGCTCATGGCCAGCCTGTCGTCCACCAGAACAGAGGTCCTTCTCTGCAGAGCTCCTTCCAGCATGTCAGCCCCTAACTTGCATTGATGTAGGCTGTTATTCCTCCTCAGGTGTAGGACACTACACTTGCTCTTGTTGAACTTCATAAGATTTCTCTCCACCCTACTCTCCAGACTGTCTAGGTCTTACTGAATGGCAGCACAGCCTTCTGGTCAGTCAACCACTCTTTCCAGCTCTATATAATCAGTAAACTTGCTGGAGGTGCACTCTATCCCTTCACCCTTCACCCCTAGAGAGTGGTTTCACAATCACTTGTGCCAGCTCCCTTAGTGCTTCTGAATACATCCTGTTGAGGCCCATGAATATGTGTGCTTTGAGTTTGCCTAGATGTCGAAGAAGAACAGATCTTCTTCGACCAAGGTTAGGTCTTCCTCAGGCACTCTCTCTCTTATCTCCAGGGTCTTATCTCTAGGGTCAAGGAGCAGCCTTAGCAGTAAAGACTACAGCAAAGAGAGCATTCAGTAATTTTTTTCCTTTTCAGCATCCTCCATTACAAGAACACTCACCTCACTCAGCTGCAGGCCCACATTTTCCCTTGTCTTCCTTTTGCTATTGATGTACTTAAGGCTTTCTTGATATCCTCAACCTCCCTCACCAGATCTAATTGCAAGTGGGTGTTAGCCTTCCTTGTCACATCCCTACATGCCCTGACAGTGTTCTTATATTCCTCCCAAGTTGCCATACCTCTTTTCCATATTTTGTAGACTTTCTTCTTCCATTTGATTTTTCCATGAGCTCCTTGATCATCCTTGCAGGTCCTCTGCCACCTTTGCCTGATTCTTACTCGTAGGGATGCACCAATCTTGAGCTTGGAAGAACTGGTGCTTGGATATCAACCAACTGTCGTGAGTCCCCTTATCTTCCAATGCTCTAATCCATGGGATACTGCCAAGTTTGAAGAGGTCAAAGTTGTCTCTACTAAAGTCCAGGTTTCAATTCTACTTACTGCCTAGTTTCTTTCATTGAAAATCCTGAACTCCCCTGTATCATGGTCGTCGCATTCAAGGCTACACCCAGGCTTCACATTCCCAACCATTTCTTACAAACAAGGTCCAGCATCACACCTCATTAATTTCTCCACTACTTGCATCGGAAGGTTATCTTCAGTGCACTGCAGGAGCTTTCTGGACTGTGCGTGCCTGGATGTGTTGCTTTTGTGATTGAAGACTCCCATGAGAAACAGTGCCTGTGACCGTGAGACTACTTCCAGCTATCTGTAAAAGGCCTCATCAACTTTTTTCTCCTGATCAGGTGGCCTGTAATAAACACCGATAACAAGACCACCCACATTAGTTTGCCCCTTAATTCTCACCCAAAAGCTCTCTACTCATTTGTAGAGACAAATTAATTCCTAGACAGAGCTCAGTTCACTCCAGTTGCTCTTTCACATAAAGAGCAACTCACATTGCTGGTCTATCTTTCATAGAAAGTACATAGCTACACATGACAGCATTTCAGTCATGAAAGCTGTCCCATCAGGTCTTCACAACTGCAGTGAGAGCATGGCCTTGTGACTGCACACAGATCCTGCTTATTTCCCATGCTGCATGCGTTGGTATACAAGCACTTCAAAGAAGAAAAGGGAGCAGAGGATGCAGGTATCTCTAGAGGTACGCAGGAGGATTTCCCAGTTATATGCAGCCTCGGGCTTATACCACAGGAGGCAGCTAGGGAACAATTATCACTGTTTTGGTTGGCATGGCTCAACCCCCAGTCAGCTGCCATGATGTGAACACTGTCATTTTGGACCTCACCCTCAAGTCCTTCAGTTTAAAGCCCACTTTACTAGGTTGACCAGCCTTCTGCCAAAGATTGCCCTGCCCCTTCTAGATGGGTGGATCTCATCTTCCCTAACAGGTTATAATTTTCATAGAAGTCTCATAAAAACCAAAACACTCTTGCAGCATCAACCGCATAGCCAGGAGTCGATATGCATTACATGTCTGTTTCTGGCTGCCCTCATTCATTCAACTGGCACAATTTGAGAAGTGTGCTTTACCTGAACTCTCTGAAACCAGTGTGCCACACCTGAACTCTCAGGGCTTTCTTATTTTCCTTGATTCTGCCCATGTTCCGGCTTCCAGTGCATTCATGCTCACATGAAAGAGCGATAGTGGATTGAAGTCCCTCCTCTTTACAAGCTATGGAACTCTCTTGACAGCGTCCCAGATCTTGGCTCCCAGGAAGTAGTAAATCTCTCAAGACTCCCTCCCAGGCTGGCAGAGGGGAGCCTCAGTGCCCTCTAGTGGGGAATCAATTGCTACAAGCACTTGTTTCTTTTTACAATATCCGCTGCACACTTTTGGAACTGTTTCTTCTTGCAGATGTTGGTCAAGGGTGTCATGGGCATCTAGAGCTGTAAGAGCTTCATACCATTTTTTCACAGTGAGGCTGGAGGGTGGGGACTGAAATGGAGCCGGACTATTGTGAGTCACTAGAGACTGAGATGCCTTCTCCCCGGTGTTGTCTGCTGCAGGAATATGATTATTAACAACCTACATCTCTCTCTCTCAAAGCCTTTAAGTATTAAGCAAGAATAAACACGGGTTCTTGCAGCTCAGCCACTGTTGGTCTAATTGTGTCAGCGTACAATACCATGCATCAATCTCTCTGATTGCGGTATACATATCAGCCTGAAAATGTCCTCATGCAGCCTGGCAACCTGCACAAAAAGATGGGCCAGCAGGGCACATTCTGTGATTCTGTGACCTTCCAGACTCTGGGCCACTGCACAACCAAGGGTCTGTCACTCCCCGTGCATCCTCTCTCGGGTGCACGTCAATTGGTCAGGCTGTGTTTCCCCAGGCTGTGTTTCTGCCTCGGCCCGGCTGTTGCGGCAGCGGTGAGTTGTTAGTTTCAATAGATCGCGGCCTCCTGGTGCTCTGAGATGAGAAGCGGTCCGCCCCGCATCCTTCTGTCGCCCGCCGCCGCTCCCGTGCAGTCGCGCAGCGCCCGCAGCGCCCGCAGTGCCTGTCCGGGTCGCTTGCGCCCCCTAGAGGCTGCCTGCGTATCTGCGCGATGTGGCGCCGCTGCTCGGGCCACATCGCTCGGGTCTGCCAGCTGCGGGCGGCTCCGGGCGGCCCTACCCCGCCCCGGCTTTTCCTCGGTTCTTGGAAACCCCTCTCACGCGGCGACCCCGCGGATCACCGCAGAACGAGCTGCAGTGGTGCCGACTAGTTGAGAAAAAAAACAAGAAACCCCACCCCACCATCCAATGACCTACTGAATCAGTCATGGCCAGAGCAAAAGGTGTCACACAGAAAATCCATGTTATTTGTATAACTTCTTTTCTTTTCTTTTCTTTTCTTTTCTTTTCTTTTCTT
>JAPSGF010000003.1:22389817-22453011 GCA_035772895.1 Perdix hodgsoniae
CCTTCCCCTTCCCCTTCCCCTTCCCCTTCCCCTTCTCCTTTTTTTAACTATAAAGAAGAATTGAAATAGAAACAAATAAATGTTGGAGTAGGGCTTGACACCCTTTGGATTTTCAATTATATAATTCATTGTAAGGATTATAAAAATAACACTATTTCAAAAAAAAAAAGTGAGGCCTCCAGGGACACAGAAGCATTTGATCAATCTTTAATTTGATATGACATATATTTCTATTTCTTTTCATGCTTATACGAGTTTATCTCTCCATGTAGATACAGATATGCTTTAAAACTTTTTTATGATCTCAAAGTGTGCACACACTGCTTAGTCCATATGGCACGCACTGCCCTACACATTTCTCAACAATCCATAAGGATGACTGCATGAGAATTAAGCAGAGCAAAAGTCATGATTTTGACTATCTTCACTCCGGACACTCTGGCCTTGCTGTGTTGAATGGCAACCAAACTACAAACATAGAGGGTTGCTTATGCAGTTTGCAGAAGTAAGATGTACCGCAGATCCACTTAAACATAAAACTCCAATGTTTTTAAATACTGATTTGTAGCAGAAAAAGAATCCTTAATCGCCGGTGACACAAAGGATCTTTATTGGCTCAAGTAAAGCTATGAAAGCCAGGCTGCTATTGACTGGCTCGTACTGTGGATGTATCATGCATGGACAAAGAAAAAGTACCAATAAAGCTTTCACAGCTCTGAAGTTTCACAAGATGAGGGGGAAAATGCAGTAGGTTTAATTTTCAAAACACTTTGAAAAACACCATTGTGCCACAGCACAATTTCCAGCTGACTCTTCCACTAAGAGGAACATCCAGCAAGTGGGATACAGCACGGCCAGGATACTAAGTACACATAAAGGTTATTGGAGAATTCATGCTGCTTGTAGGGGAATAAAAAAATAAAAAATAATAATAAAAAAAAAACAGCTTCCAGGAGCCATTGTAACCTCCAAATTTACCAGTGATAAAAGGATAGTTAGAAGTTACAGTGTGTGGAACACCTAGCAGCTTCCTTATATAGAAGCATTCTGTATCACTGATGCGTATCAACACAACCAGAGAAACGAATTCTTTCATTCAGCACTTGTCTTCACCGCACACACTCAGCACGGGCTCTTCACTGGCTGCTGGCACGGGGAACGCTTTGCTTTCATGCAAATTTCGCGTGCCAGTGATGTGCCGCACTCGGAGCACATTTCTCCGCACTGCACCTGACTGCATCCCTGGGGGACTGGGATTTTTGGAGCCACAACATCCCAATTCCTCCGCCCCTTTGAAAACGTGACAAAGGACAGCGAAGCTCACCCACTCCACCACGCTGCCACGGAATTGCACTTAAACTAAATTCAGTGCCGTACAGATACGTGTGAACACTTTTAAATTAACTGGTGGTTTAATTTGAGCTAAGTTCGCTTCTCCGGCAAAGCATGTTTTCGTTTGCCTGGCCTCGCCCGTGAGCAACAGAAGAAAAGCACGTCTCCGCAGCCAAAGCGCCGCTGTGCTGTCCGCCTTTACGCAGCACAGAACCCGCCGAGCACACGGCGACGGCCCGACGCCCCCGCCCGCACAGCTCCCACCCGGCCGCGTGCGCTCCCGTCACCGCGTGCGCCGGCGGGGCGGGGCGGGGAGTCGCGGCGCGGGGGCCGCCGGCAGCGCCGCTCTGGGCAGCCGCAGCGCGGGGCGGGGCGTCGGCCTCCCCGCTTCCTGCAGCCCGCTTCCTGCTTCCGCTCGGTAGCGCGGCGCTGCGCGGGGTAGCCGTACCGCGGGGCGGGGGGCGGCGGCGGCGGGAGCGAAGCGGGAGGCGGCGCGGTCCCTCCCCATCCCCCCCCCCCCCCCCCTCGCCCGCGACGTCGTCCCGTTGCCGCCCCCCCGCTCCCCGGGCGGGGCTCCCCGAGCCGGGCGGCGCCGGGCGCCTCCCCCCTTCACGGGCCGTGTCTTCTCTCCGCAGGGACCTCGGTGCCGCCCGTCCGTCGCTTGCCGCGCCCGCGGCGCCGCCCTCCCGCTGGTGCAGGTGAGACGTGGCCGCGGGGACTGGGCGGGAGGAGGCCGCGGGGCTGCGGCGCCGCCGGGCCGCGTGTCCGTGCGAGGCCCGGAGAAAGACGAAGCTTCGTTCCCGGTTCTTGTTCTGAAAGCAGCTCTGTGCTTGCAGGTCTGCCGCAAAAAATAACTCGCTTTTTTTATAAGCGAGGGGACTGGGGTTGTTTAGTCTGGAGAAGAGGAGGCTCGGGGCAGTCCGTATTGGTGTCCACCCTGACTGAAGGAAAACTGTGTCGAGGTTGGGGTCGGCCTCCGTGTAATAGAGAGAGGACAGGAGTTGATGGCCTCCAGTCGCACCGGAGCAGGCTCAGGTTGGATACCAAGGAGAGTTTCTTCTCAGAGCGGGGAGGTGTTGAAACAGGCTGCCCTGGGAGATGTGGAGTCTCTGCTCGCTGGAGGCAAATAGGAGTGGTGTAGATGTGGCAGTGAGGGACATGCTCAGTAGGCGTGGTGGTGATGGTTGGACTACATGACCTTACTGGTTTTTCCAGCCTTTATGATTCTGTCATTTCTATGATACTGTGCAGTGCTTAACTCCTAGCAAAAACAAATCCACAAGTAATGAAAAACAGTGGCTTAAAATAGGAATGCGTGTGCGCGTTCACTTCAGTTTTTCTGAATACTCAAAACTTCTTTCTCTACAGTGTAAAAAAGCGGCTGAGATGTTTGACGTGAAGGCTTGGGCTGTGTACATTGTGGAGTGGGCTGCCAAGGACCCCTATGGCTTCCTCACTACAGTGATCCTGGTCCTCACGCCCCTCTTCATCATCAGTGCAGCACTGTCATGGAAGCTTGCAAAAATGATTGAGACCAGGGAGCGAGAGCAGAAGAAGAAACGGAAACGCCAGGAGAACATTGTGAAGGCCAAACGAGCAAAGAAGGACTAAATGGGCAAGAGAAGCCTTCCTTGGGCAGAGAATTCACTTTATTAATGAAGCACTGCTGTACGTTTTGTGTTGTAACCATCCTTTGATACTTGATGCCGTTGTTTCTTGAATTATGAAATTTTAACTCCTGCTGAAATCATCGGTGTTAGAAGCTGCCCCAGTGACACAGTCACTTCATCTCCTGCTTATGTTCTGTGCAGACTGCTTCTCTAAATTTGCATGTTATATTTAAAAATGAAATAGTCGGGGAGCATTAGGGGCATATCTTTTTCTTTAGCTAAACTATGACTCAAAAAGAGTCCAATTATGGGGATAATGTAAATGACTCCTTAATGCTATGACCTTCGGTTTCTTAGTGTAGCACACCCTTCTCCATTGCAGCAGTAGTTCACGTTGTGCTTACATGTATTTGCAGTTCCTGGTTTAACTGGACTACGGGAAGGGAGGTCATGGTACACCTGCAGCAGAGCTGTGGAGCATCTGTCTTCCAAGATTCTTGTTTGCTGTTGTGTTTTACTGGCACACTTTCAGTGCGTGCAGTGCATATGGCTGTGCAGTTCATTCACTGCATGCCCATCAGGTCTGCAGTAGCTCAGCTGGTGGAGCTTGTCTGCACCATGAACCAAACTGACTTCTGTTTCCTCCACAACACACCCATCAGCAGTCTTCAGATTCAGCCCAAACTCTGGGAAACTAATCGCTTGTCTTTAGTACCTTCGTTTGTCTGAGGCTACTCATGTTCTACAGAGTACACTGTAGTGGTGTTTGGTTTTCCCTAATTATCACCCGAGCAGTCCATCTCTAACTTGTCTGTCTGCAGAAGATTTTTTGCCTCAGAGAATAGCCATAAGTGGGATCAGATGAAAGGCCCAGGTGGCCTCAAGTTCTGTCTTTTGTGACCTGTAGCAGTCGGCCGTGGGAGACTACCCAAGTAGAATACGCATGCTGGTGACACAGGTTCTTCCTGCTTGCTGGTCTTCTAGCTACCTGCACTTTAGGACCTTCTGAGTTTAGGTGGTATCATTTTGCTCTGACAGCTCCTGAAGATCTGTTGTACCCCAGGTTACAAAACGCTGGCATAGCAGAAAAAGTCCAAGTAAGGTTTCTGTTGTAAATATGCAAAAAAAATTTAACCTTAATTCCAATTCACCTTTTTCTAACAAATAGTTAATTTTTCACAGCCTGACTTTTTTCAGCCTAATTCTAAAGAGATTGTGGAAGTCATTAGGTTTTTAGACTTAGCATATTTCTAAATGGCAGCATGGAGCTGTTCTTTCTAGCAACTAGTCCGTTATATGGTTAAAAGTAAAATCTTTAGATAACATCCCATTCAGCAGACTTACAGAGCTGGCTGATAGCAGCAGGATAAATGGGAAGTTTTACTGAAATGACTTGAAGTAAAAATATGAAGTACCTACCTGCAACCAGTATCTGATGACCATCTTTCAGTTCTGTTAGTCAGAACAGCAAGCATTACTGGAATTATGTTTTGACACTTCATGGTACATGAAATTAAATCACCATTCGTGGACATGTTGTCAAATGTGTATGTATTTCACCTTTGATACCTATATAGTTTAAATGCATACCTACATGGTTTAAAATAAATTTGATACTTTTTCAAAATATACTTTTTTAAAAAATTGTGTGACTTTTATTTTGACTTAAAAGTTCTCAAACATTTCTAAACTAGTTAAAATTAATTTTTGGGGTGGATATCAGGAATAACCTCCCAGAGCCACCTAGCTATTTTTTGTTTGCCTTACTAGATTAGGCTTCCAACCTCTATTAAATAGCGATAAACAGTTTAACTCAGACTGAATCTATCCCATGCTTACTGCTGGTAGCAACTCAAACATTATTCAGATACATTAATTCCTTTATTAAAATAAATCACAAGAATGTCCAAAATTATACTGCAGTATCACAATGATTCCTGTTAGCGAAATGAACTTTTCTGTCCAATTATCAGAAGCTTGAAAGTTCAGCATACAGGTACAGCCATGGAAACTAACTGGAATTAAAAACTACTTTTAACACCTATGTTTGAGAAGATAATGTATGTGTACTAATCAACTGACATTTACTACATCAAACACAAAATTAAATATAAGTCCATCTTCAAGAAAAAAGCAATTTAGACTCATTTGAGAAAATTACTTTGAAAACTTATCTTTAGTGATTTAATGAATAACAGGAAAAGAAACACTTAAGAGTGAACTTCCTCAGCAACCCATCCTGTTTTCCACCGAATTCAAATGTTTTGTAGTAGTTTGGCACAATGAAGCCTCTCTGAACAATTGTGCAAAAATAAAGGAAACCTGGATTTAATACTACTTTATTGCACACCCAGTATACATAACAGCTATTTATGTTGCCTATTAAAGCACTTATCCATTGGCAATATCTGTACATTAAAGCTGGTTCTTTTTACTACTGTCATTTCCTGGTGGCATCCAGGAACCCGGCTGAAAGGTACTCGCAGTGCTTGTTGGGTCTTGGGACGGCTCTTTCTTTCCATAATAGGGAGCTGACGCGTGGCCTTTAACCTGAGCATGAACTGGTTCAGCAACAAGTCCCTCCTTATATTCCTTGGCCTGAAGGAGCTTATCCTTTTCATACACATCTTTGACTTTCTGTTTCATTTCTTGTCTGTACATCTCATTCTTAAGAATCTCCTAAAAAAAAAGTAGAAAGATAATTACATTAAAAAAGAAGGAAATGCAATGCATGATGTTGGAAAGAAACATTTAAAATGGTTACTGCTTTTCTTTATTTTATTATCCACATTTTCAAGTATGTAAGTAAAATAAAACTTAACAAAATTGATTATTTTTCTACAACCGATTTCAGTCCTAGTTTACAATGCTAATATGTTGATTTGTTGAAGCAAAACTATATAGTGATGCCCCAATTTCACTATTCCATTAGATCAAAAAGGGAAAGTAATTCACCAGTCGTCAACAAATGCACTGAAAATAAGTTACCCTTAACAATGTTTTCTATATAGGACTTGCTACTAAATAGCCATTTATCATTGGTGTTTCTTCCTGTAATGCACTAGGCCTATGACTTAAGGCATCTGTCAAAGGTACAGTTTTGGGAAAAGCAGATGGACAACTTTGTCTCTTAGTATATAAGCCCAAACCAAAGCCAACAAGAGTAAAATAAGTTTAAGGAGCTAGGACAGACCTGAAATTACTGAGATGGAACTAGTGACTCAGGAGAAAAACCAACCAACCCTACACTAGCATAAAGAAAATAAAGGCACAAAACTGCCTGAGGTAAACCCTGTCCCAGAGATCCAGAAAACAGCTCTGCATGGCCAACACATCTCCAACTGATTACTTCTTGGCCAACAAAGGCCAACAGGGCATTGCAGAGTGGACACCACATGCACCAGTACTTAGGTTGTATGTTAATTCTTATCTACCTGGCACATTAGCTAAAATAAATGCACTGCTTTCATAAACGCTCTAAAATCATACCTACTGCCTTTGCATAGGTAAAAAAAATCCACATTAAAGTGACGAAGTGAAGGAGAAGCTTACCTTCTTACTTGGATCAACTGAAGCCACTACCCTATCTGAAGCACAGTCCTACTTCAAAGCCAAAAAGCTTCCATGACATTTTCAGAGAAGGCTTGTAAAACTTGTTGATTCACCAGTATAGAACTGTACAGAAGCATGGTTGGGTACAGGTTAAAGCTGGAAATTCACTAGTAAAACTAATAAAGCTGACCCTGTGAACTGCAATTTGGCTGCTTGAACTTGAAGCAAGTGTAATTACTGGCCTGTCCACAAGAATAATAGAAAAACAGCTGCTTTAAAGGAACATACAAAGAACTCCCAAAGTAAACACAAAGAAAACTGCCATGGAAAATACAGATGTTTGTCTTTTATCTCTTACCATATGGTCTCAAGCAGAAGGATGATTTGTACATTCTGCTAACAAAACTTGCCTATGCTCTTGTTATGCCAGATAGCTGAGAGTAATAGAAGAAAAAAGCAGAAATGAGATATGAACTTTCATATTTCGAAATCAAAGACATCTTAATCCTAACCAGTGCCACTTAACAAGGAAGCTTAGAACTGTGATACTGGAGGAAAAAGTCTGTGCAGCTTTCTCCAATTTGCAAGTATATGGTAAAGCAGGGAAAACCAGACCAGTGCACTTCTTTCTCAGTTTTTAGGAATTGCATTAAGCTGTACGATACTGCAAAAAGTGGAGAGAGCAAGTATGTGAACATTTAATATCACAGAATCATTAAGGCTAGGAAAGAGTTCTGAGATCATCCATTGCAACCATCCACCTACTACCAGTGTTGCCCACTAACCCATCTTCCTTAGTACCACACCCTCACATTTCAAGGACGCTGATTCCACCACCTCCCTGCACAACTCATTCCAGCTCCTGACCACTCTTTTGGAGAAGAAATTTTTTCTAATACCCAGCCTGAACCTCCTCTGGCACAACTTGAGGCTATTCCTCTCATTCTATCACTAGTTATGGAAGAGAAGAGGCCAATCCCCTTGCCACAACCTCCTTTCAGGTAGTTGGACAGATCTATAAGGTCTTTGCTGAACTTCCTCCAGAGTAAACAACCACAATTCTCTCAGCCACTCCTCACAGCACTTGTGCTCCAGTGCCCACACCAGCTTCATTGCCCTTCTCTGGACATGCTCCAAAGCCTCCATGTCTTTCTTGTAAGGAATCCAAAACTGAGCACAGTACTCAAGGTGTAGTCTCACCAGTCAGAGAGGGACAATCACCTCCCTGCTCCTGCTGGCAACACTATTTCTGACACAAGCCAGGATACTACTGACCTTCTTTGCCACCTGGGCCACTGCTGGCTCATGTTCAGATGAGCATTTACCCAGGTCCACTTCTTTTTCTCCAGTCTTCCAGCCACTCTGCCCCAAGCCTGTAGTGTTGCCTGGGGTTGTGACAAAAGACCTGTCCCTTGGTCATGATGAAGCTCATACAACTGGCCTCAGCCCAGTGATCGAGCCTGTTCAGATCCTTCTGAAGGGCCTTCATACCCCCTGGCAGATCCTCCCAGCTTGGTGTCATCTGCGAAATTACTGAGTGTGCACTCAATCCCCTCATCCAGATAATCAATAAAGATATTAAATAGGGTGGGCCCCAGTACCAGCCCCTTGGGATCACCACTCACAACTAGACGCCAGTTGGATGCAACTCCACTCACCACCACTCCCTGGGCCTGGCCATCCATTCTGCCCTTTACCCAGCAATTAAGTCCTAGTTTGCCTGATGCATGATGGCTTCCAGCTTCTCCTGCTTGCCTCGGTGTAGATGCACTGATAGCTGAGCTAACTGTCTCAGACCCAGCCCTGGCACTGTTCCCAAAGGCTCATCTCTAGCACACCTCATTTTATCCCCTTCCTCCTTCATAAGGTGGGGGAGAAACGTAAGAACATATTATATATATACAGATACATATATGACAGTATTTATAGAAACCTTATCATAGGCATATGAAAAACTAACATCTTTTTCTTAGCCCTTATTTGCCTCTGTGTTTTAATTTTCAAATTCACAACAAGAGAGGCAAACACTTCATATGCCTACATAAAATGAAAATGCACAAGGTGCATATAAATGGATTTACAGTCTGGAAGGGATGAGAGAAAACTTCTCCCACACTCAAACGAAAATGTCATGTCAAGTGTAAGGTGGTCAAATTTTCAACTGTCAGCATAGCAAAATTTTCTTATCTTTTTTCTTTTCTTATCTCTTAAGTCTGTCCTCATTCACCACACGCCTGTAAAAACTGTTCATGATCTTACTGATTTCAAGGGGATTACTCCTATGGTGTTGTATCACCTCGCTACTAAGAAACAATGGAATATTACCTCTGATATCTGAAGACTGCACTGTAATCTCTGCTAGAACAGCATGAAATGATGTACTAAAATAGGAATGTAATTCACTTAATCCAAACAGCTACTTACTAACTTCAAAACTTTTTGAGGGATTACTTCTACACAATTACCTTATACAGCTGTAACTAAATTCCAGTGGTTTAAGCCCATTTTCCATGATGATGATGTAATTGGCATTTGATTTCAGACCAGCTGCCTTCGAAAACGTGGATTAAGATATTTCTAAGGTTTTCTTGAAGAACTTTATATTATTATTATGAAGGGAATACCAAAGTGAACTTACGTGGAGTTTTAAACAGCTGTTCTTCATGCAGAAACTAATTTCTTCCACATATTCTGACATCTTAACGGCAGTAAAAGCTACATGAACAAAGAAAAAAGCATGACTGCCCATGGAAAGAGTGCAGTCCAGGACACGTGGCTAGCTCCATAGCGCACTGCCATAAGAGAGATCATACTGTATTTCATGCCGCTGGCATGTGACTTTGCTGTGTCTATTTCAGCTGTTACATCTGAGTGAGCTAATGAGGGATCTTCAGCAATTTACACTTTTCTTGCAAATTCTTGCAAGCTGTATTTTTGCTTAAAGATTCCACTAAACTCTAGCAGATGAGATGTATTGCTAAGCATTCTCTGTTATTTGGAAATTACAATCCCTAGAGAGAAGAAAAGTTCCAATATCTAACTCCACCAAGAGGACTTTTGGTGGCTGTACACAGAAAACCTGTTTTGTATACAGCATGTTTGAAGTGAAGCATTCTTTCACTCTTACTGGATCTCATATTATGCTGTTTTACCCTTTCTGAACAAAGAAAGAGCCTCTCATAACAAATAAAATTAGTCTCTCTTCGTAGGAAAACACTATAAATACAAACACCCAGGGTCTCACTCAGCAGTGTGACCAGCCCTTGCACAGTAGGTCTTGTAGGCAAATGTCTGTACTCCACACTCTCTATGTTGCAGAACCCCCCTGAACTCCACAATTTGAGGAACTCCTCCTCCCCTTCCTCTTCCTGACTGTGTCAGTCTAGGTCTTCAAGTTATCCATAGGTTACAGTGCTATTTGCTTTCCGTGTACCATCTTCAATCTCCTGAAGGCAAAGGACATTGTGTGAGCAGCTGTCTCTAAGGATGCAGGTGGCCAGACATACAGTACCAATGTGATGATGTACAACAGAATTTTTCTTTTTTAAAGATTATTTTAATCAGACTGTTACCAGCTCAGTTGTTCTACTCAGATGATTTTCTAAAGACACTACACCTAGGCCCACAGATACAAGGGCTTGATGTATTATTAATTTTAAGCAAAGATGTCACCATTCATTTCAGATGGGTTTGTGTATTGAGGAAATGAAAAACAGCTTATGTTGTTTTAGAATTTGTTCCAACTTTCTAAGTTATCTTAATGATATACTCCGATTTCCTTTGATTTGAATAGGGTTAGCTTTCTACTATTTGGTGTTAGAACTGAGAAACATCTGAACAGATTAATGTTGTTCAAACTACAAAAAAACTCACAGAACATTTGCATTTTAGTGCCTTGTTTGAATACTTTGTCTAATCATGAATGAACCTGAATTTTGAACTCTTAAAAATGCATATCTACAAGCTAGCAGAAATACTTCTTAAAATAAAAACTTTAAAATGACAAACAGAAAGGAAGAAATCTCTTTTGAAACAGTCAGCATTCAAAAGGTTGAATGTGAGACAATTCAAAGTATCAGAAATTTTCTTTACTGACAAAATAATCAGAAGTCCAGCAAAGTAATAGTTGTTAAGTCAAATAATCCATTTTGCAACATTGCCAAACAGGGTCACAAAACTCCCTTTTCCAGTTCCACCAGATACATAGAAAAGATGAGGCAAAAGGCTGTTACATCATATTTCAAGACCAGAGGACTTGACTTCCCTCATCAGTGGGAAGCACTGCATGTTCTGACCCAGGGCATGTCCTGCTAACTCAACAATTGAACACGAGCACAGCAGCACCAGTCTGGGAATAACAAATGGTGTGGCCAATGAAATGTCAGTATATGGCAGATACAGAACAGCTTGAACTAGGAGAGCTTATCACTTATCGTCAAAATACCGATTTAAATCAAACACTGAATCAGGTGACAGCTAATTTTATACAGAATGTACTTGTTAAATATCTCTGTTCCATCAACAATCAGCATTTCCCAAATTGATCTAGGATTGGCTTTATTTAGTTGTTTTGCTTCCTCAAATCTCTGCCCAGTTGCAATATTAAACTATGGACTATGTTCTGTAAACCTGATGTTATTTTTCAGTAGGATCCATCCCATGTAATTCAAAAGTAAACTGATCCGAATTTTCTTTGTTGGCTACATCACAATTTATGGCATCTTTCATTGTCTAGGCTTTGTAGCTTTCTTGACCTTTGAACGTGTATCGCACAAACTACCCAGACAAATTACTGAATGCACACAGCTGCTGCTTCAGAGCAATTACTTTTGCTTACAGCCTGCAGAAACCCTTTAAACATTATGCAGATACAGAAGCAAACCTCCAATGTACTGCTGGAGCATGTTTCCGGCAATGGAAACTACTGTAAGAGAAAGGCAATTTCTTAGGTTTGTTTGGCACAGATCACTCAACTGAATGCTGTTTTGTGCACTCTGAGAACTATACTTATTTTGGATTCTTGGCACTGTAAAGGAGCAGTGCACAAACACTCTGGTTTTAATCAGTTAACAGCACAGAACTTGCACTCCACAATAAATGTGTGTTAGATCAATATATTATTTACCAATATATGTAGAATTATGCTCTACAAAGAGTCCTATATTCAGTTTTAAATGCAGTTCAGTAGGGGCTTGCTCCTAATTTAGTTCTATAACATAATCCAGATTTCTGAACAAAATCAAACAGTTGTCCAAGACAGCCAAAACTGCACAGAAGCAGCAAAAATCACAAACTAGCCCAGAATAAAGGGCAGTGTACAGCCTTGGTGCCCACAAAGCAAAGGAGGAGCTGTAGCTGCAGAGTCAATTTGGTCCCTACTTTCCCCTTGCTTTAAATATGATGTAATCTGTATCAGCCCTTCTCCTGGTACACTTTACTTCCCTGTCCACCCCCATTCCACTGTGCATGGAGCCAGTGCTGCATGCAGTCCCACCCACACAGACAGGAATAAAGTGGCAGCAGCCCCCTCTCTCCACCAAATCCCTTGGATCTGCAGCACAGGGAAATGGAAAGTAAGGGGACACTTCGATCCCTCAGTCTTCTATGAAGGCTGGCATTCACCTGTGTTTCAAACTTGAGGACAAAGTAAACGAGAGGAAAAACTCTTAAAAGATAATGGCTTCTTCAATCTCTTTGTCAAAGTGACTCCACTGAATGCTCCTTTTTATTAAAACTCTTTTAGCTCATCTCTGCATTGTCAAGTTTTAATGCCCTTTCAAACTGAGTAATAATCCTTTCTGAAAACATGCACAATTTACTATGCAAAATGCTTTTTAGTACAAGTCAAATTATTAGAATACATCCCAAATCTTCAGTCCTGGCTGTGATTCTGAACAACAATGGTGGAAAATATTTTGCTCAGAAGAGCTGTTTATCTCTGTGCTTTCTTAACAGCATTTCCCCAAACTGTAAATCATACTCTGCAGCTTTTTTAGTTGCTTCAGGAATACTCATTTGCTAAACCCTATTCTCCGTACAACCTCTATGTCAACATTCTCATTTTGAAACTTCTCAACAGAAGTATATGAAAGAAGATAGGATAAAAACTAAAATGTGCAATCCAAACAGTGTCAAAACAAAAGGCAAGTGAATTCTGTGTTGACTAATCTCTATGACTGAAGCTAGTTTATTTCATATAATCTCTCAAGTAATAGTTATGATCAAATTGTAAAAGTAGATATGCATTGTGGGAACCATTACGATGTAATTACCTGAGGGAAAACAGGCACTGAAACCTTAGGCTTCCAAAAAAAATCACTGAGGTACATTTTTCTTCCCTTAACAAGTAGGATGCCAAAATAGATAATTATAGAAATGCTAGACTTAGTTTGAAAAAAAGTTTCTTTTTATAACGTTTCACCTTCTACCCAACTGCAAAGTTCAGAAGACACTGAGTTTTGTTACTGTGTAATAAGTAATGCATGAGAAAAGCAGTCATTCACTGTAGTATCTCCTATTACAAACTATATTCATACTCCTTACACCAGTTAAAGAAACACAAAACTCTATTTTGCTTCCCACAAAATATTCAATATACAAACATGTATACATACATGTATGCATACAAAGAAAGACACAGTGAGGATTTAAACTACGAATACCTCTATCTATGCTGTATATGGACAACAAAAAAAAAGAGGCCTCTAGCATACAGAGAATTTACTCCCAGATCCATATTCACAGAATAGTTTTTCTGTAGGTACTCATGTGCCAATTGTGAACTATCACACTGTCAGGTTCAGATAACTGCTTTCCTCTCCATGTCAGTTTCGCTAGCATCGCCACAGGAAGTTTCTCTGGTTTTAATGCTCACATACTCTGGTACTCCAAGATTGTCTGTAACTTCACTTCTGTCCTCATTTTACCAGAAAGTCAGGGGCACAGATAAGTTATTCAGGCAACCCCAGGATATTATTACAAGTAGTGCACAACTGCAAGGGGAAAAAACACAGGGGAAAAAGGGGGTTTACATTTCTAAATACATTAAATGTATTGAATTAACTGAAATACATGTGTGTTTCAGTTTAATAGACCCTGAAAATCTGATGCCCACTGAAATAAGAACTATTAAGCTCGTAAGTAACAAATAAAAAAGCTTAAAAACTGCACTATATACTGGACATTATTAATGTTAGCTACATCCTTAAAAATGCGCCTCTTGGTTCCTTAATGCCAAGCTTTTAAGCTGAAGACTCAGTGTGTCTCTAATACAAGATAACTTAGCTAATTTTAATGATATTACTCTCTCTACGTATATGAGGAAAGACTTGGCTATGTGTCTGGTATAAATACATGTTATTGATCATATGAAGATGACTGACAGAGAGTCTTTCTCTCTTAAGACAGGCAGCAAAAATGAAGCTTATGCTGAGCTAAGTATCTTATCCATCCAGCTTCTCAGTTAGGATCTGCACCAACAGAAACTACCATTTATTTCATTACCTTTTTAATATCTCAAATTTTAAATAAATGGCCCCTAATGAGATGTAAAGAGATGTCGAATGCTTACGGATGTCATAAAAATTGGTCTACCAATGAAGTCTTGAGAGCATCAGCAGATCTTTATGTGGAATTCATGAAGGTACAAAAAAAGCCAGATCACTCTTACAGTATTACACTATTCAACATCTTTTAAATATGGAGAGTTCCAGTTTGGTGAATAGAACAGCAATAGGAAACCAAAACGAGAGTCCACAGGAGGATTTCCCCCTTGCCCCCACAGAAGCTTTTTTTTCTTTTTTTCCTTTCCAATTGAGACATGCAAAATATAAAACACTAAGATGTTTTAAGTCAGAAGTGAAATCTGTAGTCAGAAGAAAAAACAGTCATGAGCTCACCATGCAGACCAGTATAAATAAGGACAACTCACACTCACCCTCACTTCAGTGACTAATGTAATGATTCTGAGCCACATTTCCTTGGCCTACAAAATTCACTGGTTCCCAGGAGGTGCTCGCTGGTGCTATCACAGCAAGATGTGTTCAGCTGATTTGTGAAGCTTCACAATATTTCCCAAGTTTTATCATAGACCTCTTAAAGAGATCTGAATGTACAAGCATTCTGGCAACCTCTATCAACCACAGCTGAAAGCTAAATAAAAGATAAATATGTAAGAAAAAAAAAAAAAAAACACCACAAAATACTACATGGGGATTGTAGGCAAAAGGATCAAAGAAGTGAAACAGAAAAATTAATAAAGCTTAATATAAAGCTCAATATACAATATAAATAAAAAAAGGAAGGCAGGCTAAAAAAAAAAATGACAATCATAAAAAAGGAATTGTAATGTTTTTCTGCAGTGCTACAATGTGATGTCGACAGTAAAATGTCATTAAGACAAAATAGGAACAGTCTAGTCCCAAGAGAAATATGTAGAATTACAAGGAGATTTGTTATACATAGATTCAACAAGAAGCATGGTCAAAAATATTCCCTGGTTCTACAGCTGCCAAATAGCAGTCTACCATATCAGCATTACTGTCAAAACGGGAATATAATACACAGTAGCTGCCCACAGATTTTGTGTACCTAAAACACTAAAAGCCAATCAGTTCTATATATGACACCAAATAGTATTCTGTATGAACTTCAACACTATCTTTACAATTATATTGTGATACAACAGTTTCTAATCAAGGAGGAAAGTAGAACACACATATCACCCCATACTAATAAAGAAAAAAAAATAAGCTGTATATCGCATTTAAAAAGTATTGCAAATTTATAGCAAGAATTTTTAACACGTGTGTACTTTAACTAACTTACCTTATACAGGACAAAACAAACAAACAAACAAAAAAACCCAAACAATCCACATTGGAGATTGGAGAAAAGGTAACTGCTATTCAAATTGCTGGTATAATACTTCTGCTCTGATAAGGTCAATGCACTGCCCTGCAGGTAAAATACCTGACTGCTGAATAGTTTTTCGGATCTATTAATTCATGGAACTGAAGGTATGAGCAGTCCTGTTAACTCTGCAACACTATTCCCACTAGTCTTTCAGCCTCCAAGTAGATTGCTTTTTTCTGGAATGTAAAATATTCAGAACACCACTGTTCCACAGTTCTCTCACCTGTAGAGACACCCTTTGGAAAGAGAACAACAGCCCCAGTGCCAGAAAGGAGCTTTACTGTACAAATTCTAAACCCAGGGCTGCCCATGTTCTCTGGAGTAGGTTTATCTCAGCATGATTAAGAGTTCGGTTCTTGGAAATGATAGCATAAAATGCATGAAACACCTCATGCCTTCAAGTGTCACATGATGTGATGCTTTCAACAACAAATGTTCTATGCATACAGTATATATGGGACTTGTCCGCTTAAAAGAGCAGTCCAAGCTTAGATGGAATGCTTAATGAGGTACCCCTTTTGCACTAAAAGTTAGGATTAGGAGGGAGGGAAAAAAAGCGTATGGGTTTTCTTTTTAGGTGCTTTAATTCTTCTCTGGGTCCCATCATTTGAGGTTAAATTTAACATTTTCTTCCATTCACACATGTAGTATAGCCCTTATCTCTGCAACCTCAGAGGCAAAGGGTAAAAAAAGGCACAAACAGTTGAAGCATGGGAGCTATGACTTGTAAACATCATATGAAAAGCTTCTCAAGCTCATCCTAATGTACAAGTAGGCAGGACAACATTTTACCATCAATGCATTTCAGAAGATCCAATTGACCGAAGCTTTGGTCAAAGCAATTATTCTTACTGATCTAAGTCAAGTTTATGTCCCTCTGGCTGTCAGTTTGAATCTTCTGTAGTAACCCACGGCTTCACCTACTCAATCACTCCCAGCTAACACTTAGCAACTTATAATTCAAGTCCAGGTTAAGAAGTGGAAAGGCGTGCATGTGTGTGCATACACAGACCAGATGCTGAATTCATTCTACTCTTTACAAAGTCATTAGCATTGAAATGATATTTTGCTTCTTTGTTCCACTAGAAACCACTGAGAGAAAAAGTCATGGCTGCAACTCCCCCATCTCACTAGCAATGTACAATGTTAATGCAGTCAGTTTGCTTGTACTGATGAAAATGCTGGCAACTGGATTTGAAACCCACATTTTACTGTCAACTACCTTGAAAAAAAGGTTGTATTAATACACAGAGGACCTGTCCTAAAAATTCACAGCAGTAATTTGAGAATTGATCTAATTAAAAAAAAATAGCAAACTCTTGAATAACCATGACTATCTTAAAGATTCTAAGTTCAAATAGATAAAAGAAACAAAGAACAGAACATTGGGGGTTTTATTTCCATGTATTTTTCATTTTCCTAAGTATATACATCAAGTCTTAATGTTATTTCTTGAATTAGGCAAACAACACACTAACTTCTCTCCCCAGAGTAACAAATTACTGGACAAGTAAGAACAAATAAGTCCACCGTAAAAGAATTATTGTAGTTTTAACTGCCACAATTGAAAATCTAAGGGCAATTCATCTCTTACCTCAATGGTGGGTGGATCCTTTCTTTTTTTTCTTATCCAAGCTGCAAGAGAAATAAAAATCAAATGGATTATTTCAAAGATCACAGACAGCATTACAACTCAAAATGATAATGACTTTGTAACCAAAAGCAAACATTTATATAAAAATTTGCCAAAACACAGCAAGCCAAAATAGCATTTCCCAAAGTCTCAATATGTCCCATGTCATATGGGGGCCATCACAGAAGAAAAAAAACCACGTTCCTGTTATGAGAGCTTGAGCAGCTTACACACTACCCAGAATGCCAGAACACAGCTTAAGACCCAGCCCTTTGTTGAGCTTGCTACACAGAAAAGCAGAGTTTCACCCTGAGAAAACAACACGGTGACTGCTTAAAGTATGAAAAGCTTTAGCCTACTCTGGAGAAAAACAATCCCTGCATATGCCTCAGGCACTGTTAAAGCTTGAAAAGCTCTCATAGACATTAGTGCCGACCAGAGCTCTTTCACGGGGTGCAAAATATAGCCATAAACCTACACGAGCTCCATCTGCCTAAGTTTTACCTGTTGCATCACAGGGAAGGTAGGATAGCACAAGGAAAGAAAAGGATGTTCCCTCCATCTCAGCAAATTCATGGTAGAAAGGACAGCAGTAGAACTAGAGCAGTGGCAATGTCAGTTGTCCTGTGACTTTGGTTTCCAATTAGGAACCATAATCAATAGCTGTGTGTCTGCTTCTACCACAAGCTGCCTGTCAGTGCAGGGCTGACTGGAAGCAACAGTCCAAGGGGATTTCACTGCACACAGAGAAGTGGCACCACATCCAATCTTGCTTCATTCAGCCAATGAATTATTACAGAGAGCTCCAACACTGTTACAGAAATTAGATGAACAAATTCCCTGACGATGAACAAGTCAATATGCATCTCTCTTCAAAAGTACCACTACTGAGTTGCAACATTTTCTCAAAACTGTTGAATTCACAGAATTACTAGGTGCCAGTTAGCATATTTTATAGACATTCTGACTTTTTTCCCTACTTCTACTTTTTAGATGAATTTGCATGCAAATACCAGCAAGCAGACGGACAAACATTAAGAAAGCAGATAAAAGGCATAATGTTTGTTTATATTTTTGGATAATTCTTTGTTACCATGCTTGAAAATTAGAACAAAAATGACACTTTCACTATCACTTATTATCATTCACACACCATATTCGTGGTCATTTCTTTCAGAAATGCCATTGGAAGGGATCATTTCAAATTTTAATCTTCCAGTTCCACTGGATTTTGAGGGGAACTGCAAATACGTCAAGCAGCAAGTTCAAATTGGTAACAGCTGCATGGAGCCACAATTTCACCTGACTACTTAAAATGCAATCACCCATACAATGAACCACTAATGCTACTCTGCTTCAGCAACATGATGAAACTGATTTTAGGAGGAATAGCTTAAAATTAATGTAAGAATGGAATTAAAGCAGGAAAAATGTCATTACACAGCTTAGAAATCAGTTACCACGGCCAAGCCAATAGCTCTAATTCAAGGTTAATGATAAAATAATCTTCAATTACATGAAATTGTTTGTTTCTTGTCCATCAGATGACAATTTCTGAAACACATTTTCTTAAAATTGTCATGCATACACTTATGAATATCAGTACCTGTCAACTCAGTAGTCTTTTAGTCCTAACAAAGATGAGACCCAAATATGCAACTGGGGGGAGAAGTGTCTGAGTACTGAATAGCAACCTCAAACTTTCTGAAAAAAAGTTTTATGATACCAGAAAGCAAAAAAAGCCCATTATAATAATACAGTTACAACAAGGTGACTTTCTCTTTAATTCTGTTACAATTTAATTCTGTGACAATTAGAAAACATTCTGCACGTACTTTTAGCACTTTCAAGCACTTTATGAGAATTTTCAAATACCAATCTGACAAAACCCACACTTAAGATGGAACGCTGACAGCTTTGCAAGCACTCTTTGAAAAAGGTTCAACAGCATTATTAGAGAAAATCATAGCACAAAAGCCTTTCCTCCGGAAAAAAAATACCATCATTGCTCATACTTAGCAACAGTTCCAACCACATACAGAAAAACTCAAAAGCGCTAGAAATATCAAGTACCAAGAAGTATGCTTAAAAGATGCAGTTGGAGAAAAACAGAAAAGTAGCTTAAAATGTTTGTTCAAAACTGAAGTGTTAGGATTACTTTCCATGAAGTATCATCTTCTTTCCTTTCTATGCCTCATTTATTTGTCACGTGGAGGTAATTTGTTACAATCCCACTGGTCTCAATTTCAGTGCTCTCAGCACCTAAAAATGACTTCATTTTTGTTGAAATTGCCAGTATTTTCTTGAAATGCAAACATTTTCACAGCTGCATCCTAATTTCAACTGGTTACAACTTAGTAATTCTTAGAAATAATCTTAAAATTTGAAATTCTATACAAAATGAGCTGCAGCTACAAACTATTGCTAAAACATCGTCATTACAATAGATTTTTTTTTTCCACTGACAGATAGGACTTAGTTATTTCTGTAATGACTTTCAGATGAACAGAATACTTCGATTAAATGATAAAATCTTTTAACAGTCTGCCTGAATATAAGAAGCCACAAACAGCACAGTGAAGGGTAGTACATTGTGTACAAATTATGTCAACAGAACCCGAGAATTGAGGAGTGTTATGCAACTTGTTTTCATTCATTAATATATCACAGTTAATACAAACACTCAAAAACAATCAAACTATCCTCAGTTTATTACTCATACCATTATCCAAATATACTATTACCAAGAGCCATTTAAATTCACAAATAACACACACAGTTATCGTGCTCTTCCACAAGATACAGTTATCATCTCTTCCACAATGTTCTTGTGAACAAATTGGCTGCCCACAGTTTGGATGGGCGTACACACTGCTGGGTGAAACACTGGCTGGATGGCCAGGCCCAAAGAGTTGTGGTCAATGGAGTTGAATCCAGTTGGCAGCCAGTCGCGAGTACTGGGGCCACTTCTGTTTAACATCTTTATTAATGATCTTGATGAGGGGATTGAGTGCACCCTCAGTACGTTTGCAGACAACACCAAAGTGGGAGGGAGTGCTGATGTGCCTGAGGGGAGAAGGGCACTGCAGAGGGACTTGGACAGACTGGATTGCCTGGCCAAGGTAAACTATGAGTTTCATGGGCCAAGTATTGGATCCGTTATTTTGGTCTCAACGACCCTGGTCAACTCTACAGGCCTGGGGAGGAATTGCTGGCAAGCTGCCTGACAAAAAAGGGACCTTGGTGTACTGAGGGACAGGCAGCTGAATGAGACAGCAGTGTGCCCAGGTGGCCAAGAAGGCCAATGGCATCCTGGCTTGTATCAGGAATCTGCCCCTGTACTTGGCACTGGTGAAGCCTCACCTTGAGTACTGTGTTCAGTTTGGGGCACCTCTGTACAGAAAGGACGTGGAAGTGCTGGAGCAGGTCCAGAGAAGGGCAACAAAGCTTCTGAAGGGCTTGGAGAATATGCCCTACGAGGAAAGACTGAAGGAAATGAGGATGCTTAGTTCAGGGAAGAGGAGGCTGAGAGGAGACCTTACTGCTCCCTTCCAGTACGTGAAAGGTGCTTACAGTGAGAACTCCACTGGTGACAGGACAAGGGGAAATGGTCTCAAGTTGCACCAGGGTAAGTTTATGTTGGATATCAGGAAAAAATTCTTTACAATAAGGCTTGTCAAGCACTGCAATAGACTCCCCAAGGAGGTGGTTGAGTCACCAACCCTGGATGTGTTTAAAAACTGTTTGGATGTGATGCTCAGGGACATGATTTAGCAGAGGGTTGTTAGAACTAGGGTAGTATGGTTTGGTTGTGGTTGGACTTGATGATCTTGAAGATCTTTTCCAACTTGAGCAAGTCTGCCATTCTATGATTCTATTTTTCTTTCCATCTATAAAAAGCACTTGAATACATGCTATACCAGAGCTATCATTTTCCTTTTTTTAATACATGTCAGAATTACAAATTTTGTTCGTTTAAGTCTAAATAAAACTTGCTGACACAAATAATGGAAACCATTTTCCAACTTATTACAGGTAAGTTCACTTTACCATTCACATTACCATTCACTGTATCTCTAATGAACTGCATTAGAAAATCGTTATTTAATGAAAAATTTATTCACCACTGTGTAACTGAGAAGTATAACAAAAACGTACTAGTATCTCTTCATAGCCATAAGATGAATTTAGCTTTAATATACAATACTTCCTCTGTGAAAATCCATTCCAGAAACACTTTATATAAAGCACAGGCCAAGATACAAGATTAAAAGCAAAGAAATTTTCATCTGAATTCAGTGCGTTTTGCTATATTTTACTTCTGTATCAAATAGTTTCATCAATATTTCAAAAGCAACACATTTTTCTAATTCTATATTTTTTTAGATTGCTCATCTGATCACTCTTCAGGGGGAAGAATAGAAGGAATTTAATATACTTCAACAGTTTTCAGGTGGAAATATTTTGAGCACCTCTGACTCCCAAGGAGGAAGGTGTTACGCAGTATTTGACCACACACACACTCTCATAAAAAAAGTCCAGTGACAGCTGCTGTTAGAAAAGATTTCCACATGAACACTCATCTTACACATTAACAAAACAAAGTGCTCTCACACCCTGTCAGCCAAAATGCTTCAAAACAGCAGCAAAGTTTACATGTATACACTGACTGCAAGTAAAACATGCTTGTCTGCCTCCAAAGCCTTAGTAAAATGAATTGATTGCCTCCGTTTCCAATTAATTATGATAGTGCTTTTGATTTACCTGGATGGCTCTTCCTGTTTTCTGTCTGCATTGTAATATCACTTCTGTCTAAAAGGAATTTTGCAATATAGCTGGATGTTTTCTACCTTAAGACCCTTGCATTCTTTTACTACCACTCATTTGCATTCTCATTAGTATGCATAAGATTTTCATTGAACTTTAAGACTCCTACTGGCACATAAGGCACTATAATGAATGCAAAAGTGAGTATGCAAATTAAGATTGCCATTAATCACTGAATGTTACCAGGAAAAAAATGCAAGACAAGGAATAGATGAGCTTTATTGCTGCATGAAGCATGCAATCTCAGGAATCACTGTAGGCATGTAAAATTGCTGATCTCCTCTTGGGAGCACTACTGACGTGTCTTGAGGAGGTAAATTACAAATTCTACAGTAGGTTAACATTCAGAATTAACATTACAGAAAGGTTATCTGTTGGCTGCATCCGTATTGCCCAGGGAAAAGAAAAGCATACTTCCTTGTCTTGTACTAAAATATAAGAGGCTTAATCTAAGCAAAAATATGTAATCTTCAAATTGTGTGCATGGATTAGAATCATTAGAACAGCTTAGGTTGGAAGAGACCTTAACAATTATCCAGTTCCACATGCCCCCTGCCATGGGCAGGGCTGCACCCCACCAGCTCAGGCTGCCCAGTGCCCCATCAAACCTGACCTTGGATACTTCCAGGGATAGGGCATCCACAGTTTCTATGGGCAGCCTGTGCCAGTGTATCACCACCTTCCAAGTAAAAAAAATCTAATATCTAACCTAAATCTTCCCTCTTTTAGTTTGAAGCCATTCCCTCTTCTCCTATCTCTACGAGACTGTATAAAGTTAATCCACCCCTCCTGCTTGAAAGCTTTCTTCAAGTACTGGAAGGCTGCACTGAGGTCCCCTCTTAGAGCCTTCTCTTCTCCAAGCTGAGCAAGGCCAGCTCTCTCAGTCCTTCCTTGTAAAGAGAGGTGCTCTAGCACTCTGATCACCTTTGCAGCCCTCCTCTGAATCCCTCTAACAGCTTCATGTCTTTCTTGTGCTGGGAGCCTCAGGCCTGGATGCCATAATACAGATGGGCCCTCAAGAGGGCAGAGCAGAGGGGGGCAATCCCCTCCCTCACCAGCCACCTCTCTTTCAATGCATCCCAGAATACAGTTGGCCTTCTGGGCTGCAGGCACACAATGATGGCTCATGTCCAGCTTTTCATTCACTAGGACCCTCAAGACCTTCTCTGCAGGATTACTTTCTAAATTCAAAACCACAATATAAAAAGTGCACAGTCCATTAATGCTGAAGAGAACACAAGGAATTACAATTGTTTTTACAATATGGAATATGTTTCAGTTCAACAAAAGCCTTAATGGACATTCAAGCCCTCTGTAGTATCCATGGGTCTGATTAACTTCAGAAATAAAATCCTGCATACCACTTTAAAACTATTATCTTTAAGAGAAAAACTCACGATAAACTTTTCAGCCCTATACTCAGTAAACTTTCAGGACTATCATTCAAACATCCTCTCCAAAGTCTGAGAAACAACTTGCACAGACTGAGCCTACAATCTGGATGTCTGGTGCTTTATAGCTTCCTACTCGATCTCACCCTATTTAATATTTACAACTTGATTAACACAGTTCCCAAGTTCCCGTAGTTTACTAGCTGTACAGGCAGTATGCCTTAGAAAAACAATGACATTGATTCTAGACCCCCTTCAAATTTCACTTCAGTCTCTCAGACTCCCTAAGCAACCCATGACTGATTCCACACAAGCTTTTGGCCCTTAAATATTCCCAGGGACAGAACTTTTGTTCATATAGGTTACAAGACTTTCCTAGCCATACAGTGTGATATAAGGAAATTGAAAGAAGTGCCAGGATGCGTGGCTTTACATGACATGGTCACTAGTGAAAAAGCTGTGCCAGGCAGAACCAAGCACAAGTGAAAGCAGCTCTCTAGAAAAAAAAAAAAAAAAAAAAAAAAAGGGAGGGGAAACAAGGCTGCACAGATTTTAGCACAATTCTTCAAGTGGAAAGACTGAGAGTGGTGGAAAACAGAATTCCAGTGCTGAAAGTGTGGGTAAAACTGAAGCAGAGACAAAGTAAACGTCAGACCACTTGCATGCTATTTGGAGAGAAGGTTCCTGGAGATCTAAGAATGTGACTGACAGAGAGGATTTAGAAAACAAAAACTACCCCCCCAAAAGATCAAAGAATAGAGAAAGAAAAATAATAAGAAATATTATACAGTCTTCTTATCTTATACTAATCTTTTAGTATTCAGAGGAAACAGCAAGTGCTTCAGAGATCCTCCTGCAAAGCCTCAGAATATTTGCTGGAATGATCAGTGTACACAACAGCATGAGCTATCAAGTGAACACCCACAGGAAGAATGTACTGGAAATTTTTCAAAAGTCTGGATAGAAGATAGCAGACTGAAACTTAAGCACAGACCTTTAGAGCCTGGGAAGCATCTGATTTCCCCCTTCCTCTTCAAGAGGAAAACTAAAAAGATAGAGTTACAAAGAGCCCTCAGCAAAGTGCGTCTAAAACCCCTGTGTTAAACTATCCCCACTCAGTTGACTGGCTTCTATAGTACTACTTGCACTCTCCAGTCTTTTCATAGATTCACAGAACGGCTTGGGTTTGAAGGGACCTCAAGGATAACCAAGTTCCAACTTCCCCGCCACATGCAAGGCCACCAACCCCCATATCTAATACTAGACCAGCCTGCCCAGGGCATTCTTTCCCATTTCTTACTCAGATTCTTTTTCATTTCACAGGAGGCAGAAAAGAAGTAGAGAGCATTCCACATCACTAATTCACATCCCCAAATGTAGCAAATGCACCATAATTTCCTGAATAGCCTGTTCAAATACACAATTAGTATTAGTTTTGACTAATTAAAACTACTTTAAAAACTCTTTACATTGCTTAAATTGACACTGAACAAAACCAAAAAAATCGGTTAGCTTTTCTTTTGGTGGAATTCCTATGCTTCAAGGTTCCTTGCTTATATAGAGTTCATAAATCACACTTAAAAACACTCCAGGCTAAATCTCCTACAACCTCAAGGAACAACATACAATCCTGTTCTCCCTTCTCTCTTCCAAAGGCTGTGTAGTTAATCTTGAGGAATTTTTCTAGCTTCCTTGAATTTATCTGAAATTTTGGGACATAGAAAGAAAATTTTCTTAGAACTGATGGAGAGAAAAAAAACAGAACAACATTAATTGCTTTACGGGCTCTCCAACTCCCTACAAGACTACGTAAGGAAAAGTACTGGAAGCCAGATACGACGATTAAAATAATGATTTTTAAAAAAGCCCCATCACTGCGCCACTAATAATTGAGCTGACCTACAAACTGACACTGCAGTAAAAGCATAAGTAGCAAGTTAGTTTGGGTATTCTCTCAGATTCCCCCCCCCCCTGCCCCAGGCACAAATATTTTCACTTCTAATAGGAGAAAGTCATAATCAGGCAGATTTTATTTACATTTTTATTACATACTGATTTCCTAAACATTACTTATCCTTATTTGTAAAGGAGTCACTTTAAGAATTCATATCAAAGCAATTACAAAAAAGTAACCCAAAATGAAAGACAAGAGACAGCATATTCACACAGCAAGGCATTCCGCTAAAAAAATGAATCTAAATTCAATGACAAAATTATCTTGAAACAAAACCAAAATATTCAAGATTTACCTTCCCATTCTGTTGGAAAGTCACCCATCTCATACTGATATGCTTGCCGATTTACTGCTTCTACAAACCTTCTTTCAGGTTTAATTTGTCCTACAGCAAAACAGAGAAAAAGAAAAAATAAACAGTTATATATATATATATGTAAATACACATACAACATTTAAATTACTAATTATGATATTGTTTTGAAAGAACTGTTATTCACACAAGCGTAGTGATGTCTGGAAGATAAAAAATAAAGGATTTAAATAGTGAGAAAATGATTACCACCAAGATATCCATTTGAGATGCTATTTCAGTAACCTCATCGTAAATTTGTATGTTATGCTGCCCACTTGGATTATTAATGGCCCAAACTGTCTACCTCATACTACCTCAAGACTAACACTCCCTTTGCACTTCACTGAGAACCTGTAAATCAAACCTGCATTTCCCTTCATTCAGATATCTTCCACATACACCTTTGCTGGTAAGGATCCAGAAACTTAAAAATGCTACAGAGACAAAAAATTAGCACAACGTTCACTGGTGAGCCAAATGTTCAAGCCGCATCAGACCCACTGGTGGCAATGGCTCTGGGCACATGAGCCTTTCCATATGCTTAACAGCTAACTATTTACTGCATTAAAAAATGAAAAACAAAAATCACTCTGATTGGAAATATTCAATACATCAAAAGAGGAGCCACGGTGGAGAACCTGTATCTACAACCCACTCAGATTCTGCAACAGTTAAAAAGGAAAAACTGAGGTTTGACTGGTGATACAGAACACAGTAGATACACTGTCTGAGGAATACATAGTGTCTATTTAAGATTTTTAAAAATATATTTAAAATACTTTAATCACTGCTGCCTTCACTTTCTAAAGTCCCAGAATCTTTTAAAAATAGTAGGTAATAGAAAATACGTAAAATTTCTCCATTCTTCACAGGGAAAAGAATTAACATTCCCCAACCTCTTTTTGCCAGGCCCGTGAAGCTGCCATGATTTGACATCCTGAGGACATACTGAAATAAATATCCACTTGATTTTTTTTTTCCATACGAAAAACCATAATTGCTATTTACTCATCTCTGCATTCTATTGCTCACTGTTAAATATTAAGCTCAGAAAACAGTAAGAATTGCCATATGTATTGCTGATCCTGTATGAGTCTAGGAATTAACACACTTCCTCATTACACAGAATCACAGAATCACAGAATGACCCGGGTTGGAAGGGACCTCAAGGATCATGTAGATCCAACCCCCCTGCCTAGCAGGGCCACCAAACATACACCTTTACTAGATCAGGTTGCCCAGAGCCCTGTCCAACCTGGTCTTGAACACCTCCAAGGACGGGGCATCCACAACCTCCCTGGGCAGCCTATTCCAGGACCCAACCACTCTCCCAGTAAAGAACTTCCCCCTAACATCCAACCTAAATCTTCCCTCTTTTAACTTAAAACCATTTCCCCTAGTCCTGCTATTATCAGCCCTTTCGAAGAGTTTACTCCCCTCCTGGGAGTAAGTTCCCTTCAGGTATTGAAAGGCTGCAATGAGGTAACTGTAAAGTCACCATCTTATACTGCAAACACAGCACCATTTAAACAACTGTCAAGTATTTGAGTTCCACACAGAAACAAGAACAGAGTGATTAAACTAACACAAGCAAACATCAAGGAGTGTATTTTTCCATTTCCTAACACAAACTGTGATTGATGCCGGTAGTGAGAATTCATTGCACTTGAAGTCAGATTGAACAAGATCATATCATTCAAGGCTTAAGAATACTTGCAGTATATGCTAGAATGATCAAAGAAAAGATTATCAAGGCAGTTTCAATGCATTTGCAGGTGTTGGTGCCACATCTTGGGATTTATTATTATTATTTTTAATACTAAGGACAATGTGGTTATTGGTCACAGCCAACATGTTCATGACAGGAAGGTCCTGTTTAACTAACTTAATTTCCTTTTACAACAAGGTCATCCACTAGTTGACCAAGGGATGAAAACTGATGCTATCTTTTTGGATTTCAGTACAGCTTTTGTCCTTCTGGACAATAATAATGTCCAGCACACAGCCAGACAGAAACATAACGCAATGGTTATATGAGGGTGGCAGCCAGTCACTAGCAGGGTTTCCCAGTGCTCCATTTTAGGGTCAGCCCTCTTTGATGCTTATGTATTACCACCTGAATGTAGGACTAGAATGCGTTCTGAGCAAGTTTGCTGACTATATGAAATTAGGAGCTGCTGACTCCATCAAGGGTGGAGAGGTTTTGTAGAGAGATCTAGATAAATGAATGATCTGAACAATCACCAGCTACATGAAGTTCAACAAGAGTAAGTACTAGATTCTGCACCAGGAAGGGGCACCCGTAACTATACATACAGCCTGGGGGATGAGACACCAGAGAGCAGCCTCACTGAAAGAGATTTGGGGGTCTTGGTTAAGAGCAAGTTGAACATCAGTTAACATTGTGCTCAGATCACCAGGAAGGCCAGCAGTTCAGGTTGTGTTTCAGCAAGATTTTCTTAACCAGAGGTGATAAGGCACCAGAACAGGTTCTACAGGGCAGTCATCACAGCACTGAAATGTCAGTGCTCATCAGGAAGCATCTGGATGATGCTCACAGATACCTGGTCTGATTTTTTTTAGTATTAGTGTGAAGTCAGAAGATTAATCCAGACTTACAGGTTTCTTCTAACCCAGGATATTCTATGATTCTGTGATCATGCATATTGTATCAATTCCTAGGTCAGAGAAGAGGTTGAAACCATTCTGCTTATCTTTGATGCTTATTCTATTGAAGCAAAAAAAAAAACAAAACAAAAAAACAAATCAAAAAAATCCACCCACAAAATACCCGAAAGACGAAAAAAAACACAAAAACACCACAATGTTATCAAAGAAAGGCAGCTGATGAGCAGTAAGAAAGAAACTATCTCTGCCTCTGCTAAACAGAGTATTTTGTCAAAGCATTTAAGGCTAAACGGATTATAAACCAAATGAGGATACTTGTTCTGAGACATGACAAATTCCTTCCAAGCAGCAAGATTAAAACCACTCCTAAATAAAATGTGAGACAAGCAAAACTGAGTTCTCTGGATCCAAATGTTCTACAGCATCTTCTTTACAGTCAAAAAGTGAAGAAATACAAAACAAAACAGGAAGTAATAAAGAAAACACCACCCCAAATCATAGCCCTAGCCCAAATTAGAAAATAAGCCCAAATTGCATGTTTTACTGCATTGTAACATCACACTTTAAGCAGAAAGCCTGTACAGACTTGAGTACGTCTGCAACATCTAAACAGAACACATTAGTCAACAGGCACACTTTGAGTAAGAATCCAGACCAGCACAGAAATCATCAATACATATTGTAAACTCAGCAGAAAGAGAACTAGAAGGCATAATACAAAACGTGAATAACCATACTTAACATCTGGTGTAACTACTTTGGATTAATGTCATGAAAGCTGAAGAATCAGCAAAGGAGCAATTCTGATGCTGATGATTCTTCATTCTTAAATAAATGGTCAAGAGCTGTAGACAGTAAAATATGTGCTTGAACAGAAGTGTCTGGACATTAAAATTTGGCTAGAAATATATCATCATTTTATCCACCTGACTGTCACCAGCTCATGGTGAAAGAGAAGATTCACAGTTTCTATGCGTGTTTGCAATCTCCAAAAAACTTGACAAACAGTAACTGTTACTGAAACTGAAGAGAAAGTACTTGGGACTTCAGACTGAAAATTCTCCATCAAAGAAATCTGCTTTGATGCTCATTTCATACTTCATGCAAGCATATGCGGGCCATCCTCTGCTTTTTGGTCATTGCAAGACATCCAAACTGGTCAAATGGGTACAAGAATGGTGCTCCTCTCTCTAACATTAAATAGTTTACTTTAATAAAATTACAATGCTGCAAACAATTATGAGCTGCTGAGTAGCCAACTTGTCTTCACCTACTTCTATGTCAAAGATGTGAATGATGGCATCCTGTGTTGTAATTCCTTAAAAGAAAATCTAATACTCTAAAAAGGATGTACCTGCAGCTCTACTAGAGATAACAGTGCATGGATTCTATATGTATTTATGCAAAATTTATGTTTTGAAAGCTTGCTGTACTCTCCAGACAGTGGCAGTTTAAAAATACCTTTTATTTCAGTCTGACTGAGAAACAAACTCTCTCAGAGGTCACTGAGATTTAAAAAGCTCTGCCAAATGCTCTGGTGCCTAGTCCCCCAGCAAGATATATCAAACATGGTCCCTATCTCTACCTCACTGAAAAGCCTTGCAAATTGTATCTCACCAAAGCAGCACAAAGCCCCAAACAGACAATACACCTCTGCAAAGAACCTCTGTTTTGTAAATTAATCTACAAAAAAAACTTACTGGAAACATGCAATAACAATCATTTTTCCAGTAAAGGTGCAAATAAAGCTAGTACAAGCACCACTTCCGGGATAGCTGGAGGATGTCTGGTGCTCTGGCATGTAGAAGCTTATTCCCAACAGCTCTTTTAGCTTGTTTTGCTCTATCAGATTCAAGAAACTGTTTACTGCCAGAATGTGAAGAAATCCAGGAACGAAGTACCAAATATTTTTTGTGAACGCGTGAAAACCTATTTGAAACAGGCATTTAGCATGTATAAAAGGGAGTTCAGCAAGTAGATATGAAATGATACAATAACTCGTACTTCATAAATTAGAACAATGTGTGAAGATAAACAAAACGGCAGTCATGCAGGGAAGAGAAATGGGCAAGTGACAGCAAGGGTATGAATTGTAAATGAAATGAAAAGAAAGTTACAGCTGTGGAGAACATCAACTAAGCAATATGACCCAACAATGCAGTGTTACATTCTGGTTTGAATGATTAATTATGTTTCAATTATACATCATTCACAAACTCTCACTTGCCATTTTTTATTTATTTTTAACAGTATAAATCAAATTATTACAGCCAGCTGTACTAAAGGAGCTAATGCTATTCTTTCTTTTTTTTTTTTTTTAATAAATTTTAATAAATTTTACAAAAGGATTTCAGGTTTGAGATTTGCCAAGAATATTTCATCATATTCAAGGACTGAACACAATTACAGCTAATACTGTACATTGTACTTGAAAGATTAGAGAATACCAGTACAGTTTTATTTGCTTTTCACTACAGAGTATAGAGAAGTAAAAATAAGAGCACAACTTCTGAAGTAAAGGACAAGGGTTATATGTTATTCATTCTGTCATAAAAGTCGTGAAACCACACTTCACAGCTGTGCTTGCACTGTTTGGTATAGCCCAAGGTAGAACATTTGAGAGCAAAAGAAAGGCATCAATAAAATCCAGTGTCCACAGATAGGAAAACAAAACAAGATGAAGACATCAACATCCCACAAAAAATAAACTCCCACTATGGTTCAGTTCTTCATCCTCACCTGCAAAGCAATTACACAACTCTTAGCAGCATCTAAGCTAGATGTGAACAGAGTCTCTAACATTTAAGACATGAGACAGAGTTAGACTCCATCTAAGCATGCCAATGTGGATCTGAAGTTGGTGGTGTGGTCTGTAATTTGTTGTAACAGCCTGAGTACCATCTGAGGCCCTATCTGCAAACACTGATGTCAACTTGAGACATACTGAATGCAATTATTCTGTTAAAAACAAACAAACAAACAAACAACAAATGTCTCTCTGCTCATTCAGCAGGTGAAGTACCGTTATTTGAGTATTCTCACATGCTTCAAAATAACAAAATAAATGCTTACAGAAGCTTAGTTATTGTTGTTGTTCAGGTTAGGAGTACCATTTCGATACTTTTTTTTTTTTTAATGAGATCAAATAATACTTCCTAAAAAGTACAATCTCTAAGTGGATTAAGACTCATAACACAGAATCCTTCAAAAGCTTTAAAATATATATGTTTGAATTAACTCTTGCTTTATACTGCTAACTACTTTTTAACCTCTGCTTCAGAAGTTTGCATCTTTATGCTTGATTGTCCACACTACAGTCATTACTGAATGTGTTTTCAATAACACTCATAAAGAAGGGGAAAAAAACCCAACATTTTAGCTGATTTTGGTCAGGTCAGAAGCGGTACAAGCAGTGAAGAAAGAAGAAAACTTTCACAAAAAACAACATATTGCAACAATGTCTCATTCTCTTTCAGAACTATTTAGAACACTAAAAGAAAGGAGTGGGATAGGGGAAAACTAGCTGAAAACCAAAAAACATTTTCAAATGAGTCAACCCGGGAATTCATCTTCTCCAATCTGGGAGTTTCCATGGTCACCTGGCACGTCAGCAAAACAAATGCACACAAAAGAAGCAGCATGAAGTCCTCTCTGGTCAGTTTTTCTACTTTCCCAGTTTGACTCACTACATAAACTTTGGGGTAACCAGCAGAGGTCCATGCTGAGCTTTATACTCATGCAAACTTCATACTCATGTAGCTTCTAAAAACCTTGATGGAAGTGTTTGGCAGTTTAGGAGCTTTTCAGGTACTTTTCAAAGACTTCCAAGTTCCTAAACTATTTTAATTTCCACAAGTAAGACTAAAAATACAGTTGTGTTACTACACTTTCCTAACTTAATCTCTAATACGTAAACTCATAGAAATAATAATGTTCACAGAGATTCTTATCACTGTGAAGTTATCAAATTAATCTCATTAGAATTCCAACACACTCCTTTCTGATTCAAGAAGCTAAGATATGTGATCCACATGTTTGTATACTGAGATGTCACACACCTCTTTTATTTGTAAATATCTCAACATGCTAAGAAGCTGTGCTGATGTTACAACTATACACAACCCGTGTTTTACCATACTAACACACAATTCTGCACTGAAACAACAGAAACCACGCAGCTCCTGAGGAAAGCAAGAGAAAAGCAGTTTTTCAACATGTTCAAGTGAAACTTGGTGTGCAAGAAGTAAGCACTGAATACAGCTTGAAGATACTTAAAAACAACTAATTAAACAAACAAAAAACCCCACAACTTTCCCATAATTAGTTACATAGCACCAAAGACTCTCCAGTCTATATCCTGACTTACATTTGTCCTTGGTACTGAAGAAACAATACCAGCTACAAAAGAACTTCTTTATCAGTTTCTGAAACATTTACATGTCTACTGATCTCAGAATTATTTTTGTTGACGCTGCTTAGCTTGCAAGACATGATGAAACTGCAGCATAGGATGATGCAGATACAGATCACTATGAGGAAAAGGCTTATGAACAGAATCGAGTGGATATAGCTGCCTCACTGTGCACTGGAAGTTACATGTGCAGTACTCAGTGCACTGAGATAAAAAATGAATACTTTAACCTTCACATTTGCTGTCGTCCTTTAAAGCACAGGTATTTTGAAAAAATGGATGTTAAGGAAGCTGTTATCTCTCAAAGTTGATGATAATTATGACAGTGTTTCTACTAAAAAGGAGGTACTACAACATTTAAAAGTTTTCCCCACCCATCTGCTTCAATGCAAACACAAAGGGAAAGCAAGACACAAAAATTCATTTACAGAAGATACATCTGTTCAATTATATTATGACATTTGTCTCAACCTCCTTTCTTACTAATTGTTTTGACAACCTCAACTTATTTTTGCAAATGCATACTTCTTTTTTAAATGACCAACATAACAGAACTTCTTAATCAAAAACAAATTGAGGTCTTGCACAGCCTCTCGCACATCTGTGTGTGTGTCTGTGAATGTGATGGAGCAAATGCGTGTTGAAGAGATTTCCACCCCTAATAGAGATGATCTACTTTTGCACATTTTGTTATCATTCATTCTCAATCCTGGGAATTTATTATAAAATCAAATTACCTATATAATACCTTCTGTAATTACCAGTAAGTCTCTTATTTTTCCACTTAAGGATACTTCTGATTTTTAGCAGAATTTTACATAACATACAGATTAGTAAATGTACATTTAAGTATCAATTTTTAGTTCAAATCAATTAAACTGAGATATCATTTCCTTCTGGCTGCCTGTATTTTTCTTTAATCCCAGTGAGTGAAGGACCCTATTACAAGTAATTTGCTACTATAAGGCTATGGAAAAAAATGCCAGCCTCACAATTTTTGTCATTTTTCCCTCACTTCCCCCGTAGGCTGCTACTGTTGATGGCCTTTATGGAAATCAAAATTCAATCAGTAGCTGCAAATTTCATGAGACGTCCATCTACAGGCTGAATTTCCAACTGAGTGTCAAAACAATCTGTGGATTTCTTCCTGATGAAGCACATTTTGAATTGTAAATTTGCAATTTTCTCATGTTAGAATTTGAGCTGCACTAAAACAGAGCTAACCCAGATACAGAGCCTACAAGCTTGAGGCAGGTCATTTTTCCTCCTCATTCTCACTGTCACTGAAAGGGTTAAATAACCCATGGAAAATGGCTTGTTTAAAAAACCTTTTATATTAAAAAAAAAAATCAAATCTGTTTCTATTCCTTTTAGTTATAGCATAAAATAGGAAGGCCTTCTGTATATTCCAAAGGCTTCTCAAATCAGCTCTGTGAACTCTATTCATTTTGGAGTATTTTGCATTGATAAAAAAAAAAAAATCAGAAATTGGCTGCAGTAAAACTTAAAACAATTTCCTGCAGTGTCAAAATTGCCAAATGTTGAAGGAGGAAAAATTTATTTTGCAGTGAAAGGTTGCTTTTTCTAAATCTTCACATAAACTGCTGAAGGAAAAAGGAAAATATGTAAGTAAATATCTAAGACTGAAGCTATTAGTATAATTTTGAAGTTTTCTTTTAATGCAGTAAAGCAAAATAAAGCACACACAGCCAACCCATTGTAAAACAGCAACCCAAGTATTCTTCTGCTTTAAAAGAATATTTGTTTCTCTCTTTTGTAGACATTACCATGAAATAACTAAAACAATACTACTTTGCCAATTTGCAAGCAAAGTAAATAATACAGTTATTACATACCCTTCTCATTTTGTTTCCATATAAAGCAATACCATTCCAATGAGAAACTCCCTAATAAAAACAATGTATACATTTATTTGCTAAAGACTACCTGCCTTCTATTTGTTTTTTCCTCTCCTGGGATGCATGCATGTGCTGGGGCCAGTGGCTGGGAGGAAATACTGCATATCACCAACACTAGAAATTATGATTTTGTTTCAGATGTTTCAATAAAAATACTATCTCCCAAAACAAAGGCCTGTTATTCAGTTCACACTAGAATTCAATGGGGCACCTGCTTTTGTATACATAAATTTTTTAAGTTTACTTTTAGAATGAGGAAAGCAAGCTAAAAATGGGTAGCTACAGAATAATTCTCTTGCTGAAGACTGTTAATGAGGTTTTAGTATTTTTCTCCAACTGAAACATTAATTTGGTGAAGCCTCTCCTGCACACGTCAGGTGACATTCACTACATTCTCCTACATGAACAGGATTGACTTGAATATATTTCCAAACTCAGGAAACTAGCTGACCTTACAACTTCTGTAAATGGTTTCTTAGCCGTGATTTGCTGAATTTAAAGAACTGGACAAACAAACAAACTAACAAACAACAGAACAACAGCAACAAAATGAAACAGCGAGAGAACTATTCTGTCAAAAAGCAGGTTTATTTCAACCACTAGCCCAAGGTAAGAAAGCTGGCTTGCAGCTGGTAAGGGGCCACATGCTAGTCAGGTGAAATCTTAATGCTGCAGATCAGTAGGGCAACTTGCTCAGACTACTTGGGCTTTCTTTTAGACCACACTCATTAAACTGGTCCACATAAACTTGTTAATCAGAATGCAAATTCCATAACCAGCTTGACAAAAAAATAACAAAAACATCCCTAAATATTATTTCAGTAGATCTCTTTCTGCTTCATGGAATCACAACATCCAAGACCAAATATTGCTCAGACTTTATTTCAATTTCACAGTCAAATATTTATTAGTTTTACCAGCAAGACAACCTTAATCTCTTCTTCAATGCCAGTCATTTGGCATAGTGAAGCAGATGTTCTCTAATACACAGTGTTTCCAGTCACAGGTTTTAGCACTTGAATTACAGATTCTGTCTCATAGGTAGATAGTAAAAATGACAATTACTGAATGTATCATAATAGTTTTCATTCTAACAGTTTCAGGAATATTGCACTATTTCATTACATTTATCTATGGAGGTTGCCAAAAAGGACAGGAGGTATAACAAGAAAATCTGTGTATATTTGATAAAGTATGTAGAGAAACACCACCAATAGTGCTTACTACAATATTTAAAAAGCACAGCACCAGGAATCCATTCTAAGCGTATTTATCCATTATGATTTGACATTTTTTGATCACTGAGCTTAAATTTAATTTTATCTTACATAACTCAGAATGTAGTACATAGATGTATTTCATATATGCAATTCTGCAATATCATACGTTCCTAAAATCAAGGCCATCACAGGCTAAATAAAATGTTTTCATACACTGAGGGGTTGGAAATTGATAATCTTTAAGGTCCATTCCAACCCAAGACTTTCCATTATTACAATTAAATGAGTTAAATAACCAAGTAATATAGATATATATGAAAATACTCAAGCTTAAATGCTTAACACAAGGTAACAATTTTAAAATATAGGCACATTTTCAATAAGGGTACAAACATCAAGCCAGCAAATGACTGTGTCACTGTCAAGAACAAACAACATCTCACTATTTCTAAGGAGAATCCTCTCTTTCCCTCATTTCTTTTGAGGTAACTGAATCACAGAATCACCAAGTTAGGAAAATATCTCTAAGATCATCCAGTCCAACAGCCCACTCACCACCACTGAACTATCTTCCTTAGTACCACGTCTACGTGTTTCTTTAATGCCTTCAGAGACAGTAACTCAACCACCTCTCCAGGCAGCCTGTTCCAGCACCTGATCTTTCTTCTGGAGATGAAATTTTTCCCAGCATCCAACCTGAAGCTCCCTTGGTGAAACTTGAGACCATTCCCTCTCATCCTATCACTAGTTAAGCAGCAGAGGCTGACCTCCACCTCACTACAACCTCCTTTCAGGTAGTAAACTTTTATAGTAAATGCTAATATTTGTAGATAGCATGCCTGAACTGTATTCTAGTTCCAAGACACTGCTTCCAAACTTTTAAGTCAGTGCGGCTGTCCACCTTCACTCACTATTCCTGAGTACATACATTTTTTCTAAATTATAAACAGTATCCAAAGCTTCCAAAGCAAAAGGCACCATCTACAGATCTTTTTGAAATTAACTTTCACACCTTTGAAACATTTGGTCATCCTACTGTCAACTGTTGGTAGGCTTATTTAGTCATAACTCAAAAGTTTTTATTCCCATTCTGAATGTACTGTGTTACCATTCCTCACTACTGAGAGGTCTCTCTGTTTGCACTTACTTAGTCTGTCTCATAATTATTTTCTCCATTCAATTTGTTTTTTAGCACCTGTCAAACATCTTTTAGGTGTACTATCTAAATACCTGCCATTACTGATATGCAGGAAACTATTTTGTGGTCTGCCAGATGTACAATATTTGTAATAGCTCTAACGTTTCTCATATGAAAAAAAACAAAAACAACATTCTTATGAGCAGTTTCATCATTTGAAATATTTTGCAGTCTCACATATTTTCTAAAATTCTAACCTTCTGCATGCAGAATCAAGGCTAACAAATAACGCAGTATTCAGTAAATCACAAGCTCTGAACTTAGAATAGAAAGTTTTCTTAATCCACAGAAATGTAACCTCCATCATCTGTGAGCTTCTTCAGCGTGGCAGAATGAATGCTGCCAGAAGTTTCTTGGGAAGCTATTCTGAAGTAAGGAGTTGTCATGGTTTTACACTTTTGTTTGGTTTTCAGTATTCCACATCAAAACATCATGTCGTGTACTGGAACCAAAGTGTTAATGCTCCAATTCCATGTACCTTTAGTTTCAAAACAAAAACCAAACAAGAACGTAAAACCATGACAGGAGTATATAACACTATTCACAGTATGCACGTACAAATGAGCAGAGGATTTGTAAAAGGATAAAATGCTACTGCTACTTGTGAATTGTCACTAATAGAGAGGATTCTATACCCTTCACACTTGGAGAGTGTGAGGAGGAAGGAAGGAGAAAGCCTACGGAATACTGCATACACATCATAGCTTTCCTTACTGGGATAGTTACTGCATGGTTGAAAAAAAATATGGAAAAAAAACAACAACAACCTGTCCCAAATTATAATTTTTTCTTTTCAATCAGAACTGTACCAAGAGATGCCAGGAGGCGTGCAAGAAAACAAGCAAGAAAATCAACAGATCATGCTGTCAATTTTAGATATTATAATGTTTTTCAGAGATAAAAATATTCTGTATGATAATTAAACGGATGGAAATTCTCATTTTTGAACTAGACTGATGCTTCAGATTAAACTGACAGCTACTTCCAATTCAAGAAACAGATATGCCATTCCCAAAACAATGAAATTAATTTTGCAGAGACTAAACTGACATTATTATATCACATTATATCTTTATGAAATACTTAAAATTGAATGTTGAAAAAACAACAGGCATTAAGGCACAGTAGAATAATGTGAAAAAAAATAATAGTTCCTTCTTTGGGGATGGGTAGGGACAATTCTGCAGGGCTAAGGCTCTCCATAACCTCTTCTTCAAGTACAGTTCTGTTCTCTTCCTCTCTGATTAGATTGCTTTAAATGGCAGTTATAAATGTACCCTAAATCTATCACTGCCCAACATTTAAGCTACCATTGAAAAGTACTTCTCATGCTCTCTAAAATGATTATTTTTAACTATAACCATTACAAAAGAAAACCTGACCTGAGTCTTTATCTTCTGTTACCTTATTTCCAACGTACAATTAGTCTTTCATGACACTTATCCTAAAATATGTCAACAATACTGCACTCAAAACAAACAAACAACAGAAAAATCACAAATCTTTATTGCTATGGTTACATTCCTCTCCCTTGTGCAACTTCATTGACTTCCAGCTTTTTCTGCTGTGTCAGCATTCTGAACAGCAAGATGAGCTACAAAGCTCCAGTGCTAACTAACCAGGATTTGTGGGAATTTTTCCAACAGCTGCTATCAGAAATACATAACTCCAAGCCTGTAGCATTGCCTGAAGTTGTGACCAAAGTGCAGAACCCAGCACTTGGTCTTGCATTTAGTATTTGGTGGAATGAGAAACAAAAAAAGCTCACTACAGATTATGAAACCACAGTAAGAAAAAAATACTCGAGATTTCCTAACACCATTAGTAGTCCAAGGAAGATATACAGGTACTATCACAGTAAACAGGGCTGGCAGAAACAATGAGCAGTAATCATCACTCCAGCTGCACTGCATGGAACAATATCAGTGTAACAGCACAGATGTCTATAATCCACTTAGCAGCCTGTATAAATCCACACCTGATCAATACAGAACAAATGATCTGGCAACTGTAATTTTAGCATTATGTAATGCCTAACAGTATTTTGTCTAAACACTTCAGTAAATCTATTCTACCTACACAGACAGGAAACCAGCCTGTGAAGCTATGCCTACTTTCAGGCCTTGCCCTCCAATTGAGGAATAACAAAAACATTTCAAAGTAAAGAAAGCAACAATTATTTCCTCTCCACACCCAACTATAAAGAGGGCTTGAATTTGCACTGTATAGATAAACAGAGAACAAAGCATCACACAGAATTGCCTTTGGATTCCACTGTGCTCCAATTATAATAACAAAGTTAATTTCTTCTAGTTTGCATGATTCGGTTACAACTAATTCCCCAAATACCTTTAGTAAGCTGCGTTAGTACTTCAAGTTATGCCATCCCTTACCACTACAGAAAGATTTCTTTCATGAACTCTTCGCATCAAGGGTAATGCATCTAGAATGGGTACCACTGGCACCAAGGGTAATGATCCAAGAACACACGAGGAAGGGAACACAATCCCTTTCAGCTCCAAAGATGCCAGAATGTGCAAGTAGCCAAATTTTAATCAACAGCTCTTTTATTTCAACTATCAGAGGTAATGTAGCTTTGTGAAAGCATTTCTGTAACATTTATGTTTAAAAATAAGCAAGGAAGCTGTAAAAATCTTCTACAAGCCAGGGACTACTAAATGTATTCCAGCTGCGAGGCAAGTATATGAAAGTTTGAAAGCAGAGTCTGAAATGATTAACACATATTTAAACATTTGAACATTTTAAACTTTTAAGCCAGAGCAATTCCAGTTAACTTCTTCAAGTTGGGCATTATGTTTTAAAATGCTTTGAGAGGAAAAAAAGCATTCAGAATAACAGTTTTTCCATCAGAACAGACTGATAAACTCAACCAAGGAGAAAACATAAATCCCTAAAAGTTTCTATGTTCACCACCATTTGATTCATTCTTGCCCTTATCAGAGTGGGTGCAAGGTGGAAAGTACATTTGGTTAAGTGCAACTGTAGGCTCCAAATGATCTTCATGATATGGTCCACAATTCACTGCACTATGATTTCCACTGCCTCCAGACAGAACCTAGATCATTCTTCAGATGTATCTTAGAAATCTCCATCTTCCCTCAGTACAAGAAGCGGTTTGTTCCTTCCTCATCCCTCCCCCAAAAGTATACTGGTTGCAGTGAGATGATTTCTGTGGTAAACCAGTAATATTAAAAGCTGTGCAACCATGTGACAAAACTCAATCCAGAGTTTTTGTAAACCCTTTTAAAGAGCACAAGATATTCATATTATACATATATTAAGTATTTTAACAATCTTCAAATGCACTACTACAAGATATTCTGACGCTTACTCTTCAAACATAAGCTTACTACGTATTTGCACATACACTCAACAAAGCTTAGAGACAAACTTGGCCAGACAGCCAAATGCAGAGCCATCACTCAGGAGGGAGTTCAGGACGTGTTGCTGGTAAAGTTCTTTCCCTCCCTGTACAGAGTAGATGCAACTGCCTACATGATGCATCTGTGACCTATGCTCATTCCTTATTTCAACTGCTCATTAGCTGGTATGATAATAAAGCAAAATACTAAATATACACTAGATGTGATTGTTAAAACCATCTCAGATTGTACCAGTTATTGAAAACATTTTTACATACACAAAAAGAAACAGAAAAGGTTAGTAGAAATATATTTTAAATTTTCTTGTGTTCATTTCTTGTCTTTGGCCATCAGACAGTAAAATAAAAAAAAAAAAAAGAAAAAAATTAAGACCAGACAAATATAACACACACAGAGCATGAGTGAATACAGGCTCTCAAATCAAAGCCTAAATAATTAAAAGTAACAAATGCATATAAAACTTAATGCTGGCAGGCAAAATCAACATGGTCAGCATCTTTGTATAGTGTCAGTGTATGCACCGAAGATTATAGCCAGGCATGGCAACACACAACAAGCAACTTACTGCACATACATATTATTACTTACTGATATTTGTGGTTTTTAAGTCGGTGAGCTGAACATACCATGCATGTTGTCAACTCACTGCTGGCAGCTGATGGAAAAAAAAAAACCATACCAACATACCATATAACATACCAACCACCCAAACAATGTTTTTCAAATATCAATGTTTTTATAATCTGCAGTAAGCTTTTTGCAGTGTAATTGCTTTGCTACATAACATATCAGACATACTAAAAAGCTATTTTGTCATTCCAGAATTACTCTCCTCAAAGCTGGCAGTCTGCAATGCAAGTTTAATTTCTGTACACGTAAACATACAGTTATTTTAGAGGCCAGCTTCCCTTAGGTAGTCTCAAAGGAAAGCTCTATTTCATGAGTTCTGATTAGGAGTTGTTTCTGAAACTATGTTGCCACCATCTGGACAAACTGAACCTGTCAGCTGTTACTGGATGTTACATGATAAAAATTCCCAAAGGAGAAAACACTTTCTCAGTGCTTTTATTTCAATATTCTAAATAATTAATTCCCTCAATATTTGGTAACAAAGTTACTGATCCAAATTCGAATGCTGAGTTTCTTTTCCTGAAAATTAGATGTCTCTAAAACATACACATAAGCTTTCCACCAATGATTAAAAAGCCCAGTTTGAACTTTTTTTTTTTTAATATGCACCAATAATCTGTACAGTTATCTACAATGCTTTATAATCACTTCACACATGCTTCATACCATCAAGATCTGTTTCTGCTTCTTCCTTGGGTTTCATTTTTGTTAGCAAGAAAGGTAATTGTCAAATGGAAAGTGTTAGTTTTAACCTCCAAAGATAAGCTTTAGAGAGGAGATGTTTTCCTTCCATAAAGCATTACAAGAATGCTTCAATCTAGTCTTCAGCAAATCCTATTTTATATATTATGGTACTTTACAGCAAATTTTGAAAGGTAGTAGAAATTGTGCTCTACATTTCTGATGCACGGGGAGGTAACAGACTACATAAAACAGATCAATCAGAATTCCTCTAATCCCAATGGAATTATATTTTTTATTCATTAAAAAAATATATATATGTTTCTATTGAAGTCAAGACAAGCTACACAGTTCCCGTAATTGAGTAATTACAATCTTCTTAAACAGATTCTCCCTTATTTGCACATTTATGGCTTTTCATAATAAACTATATCCCAGATAAGATTTTTTATGTGAACGTAAGCAGGTATTCCACATGAATAGGTTTCCCACAGAAACACTGCCACTTCTGCCTCACAGTACTGACAAGAACACTGGGAAACGAGTCTAACATACCAGCTTCCACCTTAAAGCTCAGATCATATCACAGGCTCAGGCAACACATGCCCCTTAATGCAAAGTTTATGTAACACATACAGACTTAGATACAGAATATTTCATGTCTTCTTCCTGCTACTCCCGGTAAGCTGCAACGCCAACCCGAATCTAACCTTGGTCAATTGTTTCATATAGGGAAATGCTTTAAGCTTTTAAACTCATGTCTTGTTGTTAAATGACTCTTCTAACTCCTACATGCCAGTATTTCACGGTATTGCTCATTTCAACTACGAGTCTTTCTAATAAATGACAGTACAAATTAAGAAAACAAAGAGTTTAAATGTAAGTTGTTTGAAGAAGTCTTTAGAAAAGATAAAAAGTACAAAACTGACCTAAAACGTTCAGTGACTTGTAGCAAGATATACAACAAGAAAAACTACATTGATAAATCTAGGCTGTTTAGAAAAACGCTTCTCTGTGATACTGAAATGAGCCATTAATCTCCACTACCCATCTGCCCACTCCCATCTTCTATCACATTCAGCTGAAGAGTTGCAACTGAAGAGTTATCTCAGATATAATGAGCTATGCTGAATGTCTGTCTCATGACAAGCAGTTGCAATATTTAACCATTTTCATCACTTACAACTAATCCTGTAGGAAAAACAAACAAACAAACTTGCATAATGTCATTAAATAGTCACCTTTTCTACACATGACCCTACGTTATTCAAATGTTGAAGGTATGACTTTTCTCTGAATATGATTTTCTTCTCTGATGAATACCACACAATGTTCTGCTGCATCTGAATTTCCATACTTCAAGAAAATTAACTACCCTAAATCTCATTAATTATTTTTTACTTCTGTGGGCAGAACCATTCCTTCAGAATCCTTCAGAGTCCTTCCCCTGTACCGAAGCTCATAATTTTTTCTCAACTTCTTTTCTATTTCTAGCACTGCCTTCTCCTACTCAATCTAACTCCTCATTCTTCCAGTTTAGGAACTTTTGACACTTGTCTCTTTCACAGGAATTAATGCAAGCAGCCTCAGAACTGCCCAGTCTTATATTTTCCTTACTTTCCATTACAAATTGTCAAGTGTTTCTCTGTTCACTCAGGAGAACTAAGAAACCCTCCTCATGCACATATTTTCGCCACTACTTTCAGACCTTTGCAAAATAATGCAAATAGCTGCTAAAAATTAGAACCTCTGCATGCCACTGAAGGCTGGAAACCACAGTGATTCCCTATACTACAAATACATTCAAATTGCTAAAAATAATATAATAACCTAAGAATTCAAATACCGTGAAAATTAGGGGTGCAAGACATTTGACTGGAAACCAGTAGAGGCTGTCTCCATGTAAGGTGATCACATTCTGATTTTTACTGAGACGTTCCAGATCTAGGATACTTCTGAGACTACACCAACAGCGTGATTTGATTCAAGGCAAGTGACTCTACTTATCACATGCTGATTTGGATCTCAAAGTAGGTTGTGCATAGAAATTGTTTGGTTTGGTTAGGGTTTTTTTGTTTGTTTGTTGGTTTGTCTTGCTGTTTGTTTACTTTAAAGATGGAATCCTCATTTTGAAACATTTCAAAACCTAACAAGATACTGGGTGCCAAGACAGTATAGTGGCCAAGTGTGAGTCATTTTCACTTCTTCCCTCTCCTCCCTGATTTCACCAGCTTCAGCCAGACTTGGAATCACCAAGTTTATAAGGGCCAGCCCTCATTGCTCAATTTAATCTCTCAAGAATTATGCTCATTATTTCTATTTTAAGGAAAAAAGTCATGAACTCAAAGGACACCACGTGTGACTTATTCTTAGAAACACTGCAATTCTTTAGTAAATTTAAAAACTTCTCATACCATGCTCCTGTGAAGTTCAGTAACTACGTCCTATCTTCCTACACTCCTACCGGTACTGCAATTATGATAAAGTTCTAAACACAGAGATGAATCTTAAAGCTTCAGAAGACAGCTTTCATGGTGAAACACCCACTTGCACAAGTTCAAATATCTACAAAAAACTGCCAGTATTTCTGGTAAAGCAGGTCACTCTGACCAGTAAATAAGGCTGACAATAAAATAATTTCAGGACCATAAACAAAGAATCTGACTGTAGGTTCTACTCCTTTCTGTAAGCAAGAAGGTACGACCATACAATGGAGCTATTCGTCTGTGTCTGAAACCACGAACCTCTTTAAGGATATTTGTTCATCACCTGGCACTGTCACCATCTGAAATATTTCTTCCCCGCATCTCATTAAATCTAAAATTCACTGGTTTTCAAGTTATCACTATATTGGAATGCAAGGCATCTGTGCTTTGATTGATAAGCGAGCACAGACACAGACCATCGCAATGCATCTACTCCTCTGACTCTTGTGGCTGCTGTTTTGACTCCCTTTTCCACCCAGCCTAACAGATGAAGATTATCTGAGTAAGAAAAGTTTTCAGTTTGTATGAAGCCCTCTGAACTGGAATACAAACTTGTCCAGAATACAGACTGTTGTCCTTATGATCCTTTTGTACACCTCTCAAAGTCATCACAGGCTGCAACACAAGAAGACCAAAAGCTGAAAGAAAAGCAGAGAAAGCTTAGAATTGTCCCACTGTCATAGTAACCCACAGGAATCACACACAGCCGTCAAAGACACACTCCTATCACTCTTCCAGACGCTAATCCAGCAGATGTGTTCAATATCACTGCCAGTCCTTCAAAAAAGCGTGCAACAAAACCAGTCAGAGAACCGCCAAGATGCAGAACTGCAAGAAACACTGTTTGTGCCAGAAGGGGCGACGTGTGCCCGCCCTTGCAGTGCAGGCAGGGCGCCGACCTGCAGGACTGCAGCCTCACACCTTACGCTTCTGATCCGCCACCACGGAGGCACAGGTCTGCACGGGGAGCAGCCGTGTAAAACACACCTAGCACAGCAAGTGGGAGAGGAAGGATGGCTGCACGCACTGCAGCACGTGCACTCACACACCTTCAGACACGCCTCTTTCGTCAGACGACGCAGAGCGGAGCAGCACGATGTGAGGACACCGAGCGAGCACACCGAGGTTCCACAAACCGAAACTCGGCCCGTTCTTCTTTCAAACCAAGTCGCAGCCCGCTTCCCGCCCTCACAACCGCTCTGCGACCGGGACGAGGGCGGGAGGCGTCACTCCGCCCTCAGCGCGGGGCGGCGCTCCCTGCAGCCCCCGCCCCGGACGCCGCACCGCTCGCGCCGCCGCGGGCCTCGCCACAGCCCCTGCGAGGCAACCCGAGGGGAGACCCCACGCCTACCTGCGCCGGTGCGGTGCTGCGGCACGCGGTAGTACTTGTTGCCGAACTGGTCGGTGCCCACCAGCTCCTTCTCCGGCCCCAGGAGCCGCAGGCGCAAGGCCCGCAGCGCCTGCAAGGCGCGGCCCATCCCTGCAGCGCACGCGCGCGCGCCCCCGCCCGCAGGCAGCTCCGCCCCCGCGGCTCCAACCACGTGACCCTACTCCGTCAGCTCCTCCCGCTCGCTGGTGGGCATGCCAGCAACGCCGCTCGCGATTGGCGGAAGCCTTCCTACCTCCAGCCAATCCAGGCCAGCGCAGGCCCAAGATGGCGGAGCGGTGTCGAGCGGCGACGCCGCGCTACCATGTTGGGGTTTATTTCGGCTCGTCAGGCCGGGCTGGACGATCCCTTGCGGCTGCGCCGGGCTGAGTCCACCCGCAGGTAGCGGGGCCTGGGGGGGGGGGGGGGGGGGGGGGAATGCTGAGGCGGGGCTGCGTGGGGCGGGCCCGCAGCGGCCGCTTCACGCCTGGGGGTCGGCTCGAGGCGGGGCGCGGGGCCGTCCTTTCTTCCGCGCGAGCCGAGGGCCGGGCTCTGCCCCACCGCCGCCCCGGGAGCGGGGCGAGCTGGGGGCGGAGCGGGCGGCAGTTCTACAGTGTGACCTGGCGCGCTGCCCGGCAGAGGCTGTCCGGTACTCGTCTGGGGAGGGTTCCGTAGGGTTTGTGTTGGCAGTTGGGAATTGCCCTGCGGTGTGTGAGCGGTGTGTGCCTGGGTTGGATGCGGACGGCGATAAGGCGCGGCGCAGTGTCGCTGCCTGTTGTGCCTTACTGCACTCAGGCTGTTTCCACGTGTGACTGTGCTGCGTTTCACGAAAACGCGAGACCTAGGTGGTGCTGGGGCTCATGCAACAGCTCGACCTCGACTTTCCCATAACCGCACCTGCTGGCTGCTGACAAAAGAGTTGGATGCAGTTTGTATGGAGTTGTTCTGTTTGTAAAAGCTTTTCTGGAAAGTGGTCACTGAAGAGAGGGACTTATCGGTACAACTATCAAAGACAGTAATGTGATGATATTTGGTCGTTAGTAAAGAATTTGTTTTGCAGCTGTTCTTCAAGGCAAATGAGGTAAAGCCAGGCTCTGTTTGCTCGCAGAGCTGCATCTGTCAGCCAGAAGGATTTGTGTTGGATCCTCACAGCGAGGTTGCTGTGTGTTTACCTGTGTATTTGCCTTCAGTTGGGATTTTGTGACTCTGTTTAGAAAGAATCTATAATATAAATAGATTAACAATAATAAAGTATGGAATTTGTAGTTGTAATTGGTGGAATTGCCCTAATTCAGGAAGCTCATTTCTGGTTTGCATTATATCAAAATAGGTACTTTGTGTCCCTTTAGCTTCTGTGTTGCATTCAGTGTTTAGAAAGAAGCAAAATGGGCACAGCTTATATTGTTGAAAAATACACATACCTAACATTTTTACCTCCTCTGCATTTTACTTTTGAATTAATAGGAATCACACATCATCTTCAATAGCTTTAAGGCATGTGACTTGGAATGTAGTTCCAAAACATTTTTTTAAGGTGAGATACTGCTTCAGTCTTGAGCTCAGAAATTTTACGTATTTTGTGAATATCAAAATTCTCTTATAATTCTGTTCTACATATTTTGAACTAGCTTGAAGCATGTCTGTGCATACTGTTGATCATTCTGCCTCTAGCTTCCCACAAAAAGCATTACAAGGTATTAGAATTTTTTCTGATCAGAAGATCAGGAAACTCTCGGAAGCTTCACCATTTGGGTAGTGCATTGTTGTTGTTGTTTTTTTCTGAATACTGAAGAAAGCATAACAAACAAAGTAGTAAACACACAAAGAAGTAGTAAAAGAGGATAGTGAGATTTATTAAACTAATAAATTTGTCCACTAGGTGTCCATAGTTCCAAGTAGGAGTGATAGTACATAATGAAGCTTGCAAGTAACTGATGTTTGTCACAAAAATGACAAATACTTCTTGATTTTTTGCCGTATCTGTATTTTTTCAAACTACTTTCTTGTTTTGATGCTTTATGTGTTGACCTCAAATGCAGCTTTGATATTCTGATTCCAGACAATACCAATGATAAAACACTTTTTCTGCCAAACTTTTAATCTTGTTTTGTATCTCTGTAAGTTTACTTTGGAAGAATAAATAGATGGAGTGTTAGATGCACCGAGGGAGGATGAAACTATGCTTTGCACTGTGTAGAGTTACATACTGACATTTTAAAAATCTGTTCATATTTTTCATCTCACTTCTCCATTAATTTTTCTTCTATTTTTTTCAGGGTTCTAAGTTTAGAATTAAATAAAGATAGAGATGTGGAAAGAATACATGGCAGTGGTATTAATACCCTTGATATTGAGCCTGTTGAGGGAAGATAGTAAGTATATACTTAAGTTTGGCAAAAAATCACTATGTCTTGGCCTTTTTTTTTTTTTTTTGTAGCCGAATCCTTAATTATATTTAGCAGGATGAGGTCTTACATTTTGTAACCCGTGTGTTTTATTTATACTTTCAGCATGTTATCAGGTGGCTCAGATGGTGTTATTGTTCTTTATGACCTTGAAAACTTGAGCAGAAAACCAAATTACACATGTAAAGCACTTTGTTCTGTGGGAAGGTAAGTACTCAAAGAAAAAACTTTTAAAAGTTAATATTGATATCCATTGTAAGACTAGCACCTTAACGGATTAATATGCATGCTTATGTCTAGGATAAAGAGGCTTTATGCTAGAAATATTTGGTGATGGCTAGCATTACAGATTATGTTTCTGGCATAAAAAGAAAAATTGTAGAAGCTTTGCAAAGATATATTTTGCTGCATAGCAAAAATTACTTGTTTTATCTTTGCAATGAGTATTTAAATATTCTTTATAATTTAAATATTTTTTATAATTTATAATATTCGTTGAGCAGGTCTCTGGCAGTTTCACTTTGGGGCTGTGGGAATATTCCTTGCATTCCACGTTATATATATAATTTTATGTGTCTTGGAGTACCTATATGTTTAAACAAAGGAAAAAATGATTTTGCATAATTGTTCAGCAGATGAGAAGCAAAATCTAAGGTTTGTAATTGTTGGTTTTATTTTCATTCTCTCTGTTACTGGCTTTACAATTGCTTATTTTAAGTTCTCCAGGTTAGCACCATGTTGTGTAGTTGCAGTACTAATTAATACAGAACTTTTTAGGAATGTGTGAATGAAGACAGATGTGTCACTGGAAAAAATCAGTCATATTTTTCTGAAGACCCGAGGTATTACCATCTAGTCAGAAGAATCAGTATAAAAACTCAAAACCTTTATTTCTGTGTGAGACCATTCTACAGACAGTGTAGATTTGTAGATTATTAGCTTTAAGTCTTCCAGCAAAATCTGTTTTTAATCTGTGCTTAGATTTTCTGTTTGGTTAGGACTTTATCTAAGAGTAACAGTGACATATATCCAACTCTGTAAAAGATTAGTACCTGCATTTTCTCCTTGTGGGTTTTTTTTGTGTTGTTGTTGTTTTGGTTTTTTTTTGTGTGTGTGTTATTTGAGGTTAAAGAACTTGCTGAGTGATACCAACAAGCACAGAACATATCTGTAACAGTAAGAGCCTCAGATTGGTATGTTGGGCAATAATAATAATAAAGATTAATAGAACATAAATAAAGACATGCGTAAGAACATAATCTGCTGCACTTACTAAGTGTTGTGTGTGAGGGACTACTTGAAAGAAATAGCTTGGAATTGTAGTTAAGAGCTAGTGATGAATGTACATCTCTGAACCTAAAAACAAAAGTGAATTCTGGAACAGGCACAGAAAACTGAAGAAACATGTGCTGCTAACACACAGTATAAGAAAAATGATTAATCTGTACTAAAATCATACTTTGTTTCCTTATCAGTCTAGTCAGTTGAAGCATTCCATACTTGAAAATTCTATTTCAGTAGGGCTAGTTGGCAGTCTGTCTCTTGTGTAGGTGTTTATTTATATAGATCCATCTTTTCTTTCTCATCACTTGTACAGAAGATTAAATCATAGTAGTAGAATCTTATTTTATGTAGAGCAATGTTCTGAATGATATTGCTATTGTTATTGCTTAAAGTTACTGTAGTAAGGTTTATGCCTTAAATTATTATTATGCTGTATTCCAAGTATTTGTCTAGTTTCCTGGTATGTTTTAAATACTTACTGCAGCTAATTAACTACATAGATAGCTTCAGATACTGGAGTCTTATCCATGCAGACTTTTGACACTATAAATGAATTTTTGATTACCAGTGAGAAATACTTTTGATCTGACTGTTTCTTATCTTTAAAATGCCTGATAATGACATGCTAAAAGGATTTGTGATCAAAGTTTGCAGGGCGCAAAGCAACTCTGGTTAGGAAATGGCTTTAAGAAAAAGTTCTGGTTAGGTGTCCTGTGAGGGTATTTCTGAGTAGATTCTGACCTGAGACAGCTGAGGGTCCAATAGTTTAGACCATTAGAGAAGGTGATTGCTAACATAAGATTGCAACGTACCTAATGTTTCTTACATAGATTTGGAGTCACCATTGGAATAGAAGTTTTCCAGATTTTTCCTTCCTTGTTTGGAGTCAGCACTCCAATCTTTACTTGGTTTCATGTGATTCATGCTGTCATATGGCAAAAACTGACATTTAAGAGTAAACAAACTTTACCAGCTTCTCAATAGCATAGCTGATGCTTCTGTAGGTCTTCAATATTTGAAAACTGTCTAGGATGAGTCAATATCAGTGACTTTACTGTCCATATAATTCATTCTGTATTTCTCTTACATTAAAAGGTTGGTTTCCTTACTAGTGGGGAAAAATACTGCATATAAAATGAATTAGAAAAAATACACAGCTCTGAGATGAAGTGGAATGGCACATGGCCACTACTAAGCCCAGCTTGACCAAAGGTGATTCCAACAGAGCTACTCAAGAGAGTATGTAGAAGAAATGATTTTGGTATAGTGCTGAACACAGTCCAGTTTTGTACACTTGTATTTAATGCACAAAGGTGGTAGTTAGTTCAATGAATTTAGTTTTTATTAGACAGCAAAGTGGGATATCTCTGCATGGATCTGTACAAATGACTCTTCAGGAGTTAAGTTCATACCCAGTTGGGTTTGATTTCTTGGCACTGGAGATACTGATGATTTTTAGCTTGCTCCCCTGTGGAATAGGTGCTCAAAATCAGGCGATGCTAAGCACTGTGGCAAAGTAACAGTCTGTTACAGGGTAATCACTTAGAAATAACCAAAGAGAAGTTATTAAACTAAACTCTATAGTTGCTCAGTAGTTGTTAGTATTGTCATTGCTGGCTTCAGGCTCCCTCTTTTTAAAGACATCTCTCCTGTGCTTTCTAGCAACCCAAGTAAACAGGAAGCTTTATTAGCTGAGGTGTAGTGCCAGATCTATGGAGATCTGGATCAGTATTTACACAATGATTCCCTTGCAATAGTTGTCACTGTGGAGGCCAGGAGACTTGAAAGTAGTGAAGAAATCCTGTGAGGTTTTTGCTAGCTTGAGATTGAGCCAGTTGGACTGCTTTAGTATGTATGCTGGATCTGGCTGGGTGGTTATTTCTTTTCATTGTAGCTTATGTGGTGCTGTGTTTTGAATTTGTGGCCTAAAGAATGTTGATAATACACCAGTATCTGAGCTGTTTTTGAACGGTACTTAAGGTAATTGAGGTTTTCACTGTTTTTCACTCTGACCCCTCAACAAATAGATTGGGGATGGACGATAGGTTGTGAGGGAGCGCAGCCCGAGTGCTTGATCTGAATTAACCAAGGAGATATTCCATACCATACAATGTCATGTGAACTTGGGATGGCAAGGGGAAGGTGGTGGGTGGAGTGATGAAAGGTACGTTTTCAAGGGCTTGCTATTGCTTTGGGGTTGGCTGGAGTTCATTCACTTGGTGGTGAGCAGTTGCTTTTATTTTATTATTTATTTTTATGATTGTTTCGCTTAGTTGTTTTATTTCCCTTTGATTTATTAAACTTTCTTAATCTCAGACAATAGGTTTTCTCATTTCTGTGTTTACAGTTCTCTCTCACATCCCCACCTAGGGGAAGTGAATGATTGAACAAGAAGCTCTGATGGTGCTTTTCTGTCTACCAGGGTTAACTTGACAGCACGATGCTTCTGAATCTGGGAGTGTGGTACTGGACCCTCAAGCTGAATCCGTGTGGTTCCAGCTCAGATACATGTGGCCTACCAGATATACAGAGCTGCCTATAGCGTTTAGAGTCTGGTTGAATCGTATCATGGAGCTGTAAATGTTGGCTCTGATGTCCATTCTTCCCAGTAGTATCGATATATTATTATTTATATTACTTTTTATTACTATATATAGTTGAATTGAGTGTTTCATTTGTAAATGCAAAAAACAAACAAAAAAGAACTCTCATTAACTCAGTCTGCTGCTGTTTGGTAGCTTCAATTACTTGAAATTCCAGTAATTGTGTAGCTGTAATTATTTGCTATTCATGGATATTTTTTTTTAACTGTTTATGTGATTGTATATTTTGGTGTATTTATTTCTAAGACAGTGGGATTCCATAAATGTAAATGGTTTGTAGTGTTAGGTCTTAACCTTAGACATTATAAGAAAGACACTACTGTCTTTTGTGCCCCAGATTCAAAGTCTTAACTTGTGACATGCCATAAATACCATATTTTTAAGGGTTAATTTATGCTTTCCTGAAATAAGGGCTCTGTGAAGTAATTTACATTGACTGGAAATTTACATTGTTTGGAAATTGAGGCACCAAAATAACTAGTTCATCTTGAAAACTTAGTATAATTAAAACAAATAAATTAAAAAAACAGTTACTTATTCAAATTATCATTGAATATCAAGACAATAAGCCAATTATCAAGACACTAACCAACTGAAACCTTTTAATTTTAGGAGCCATCCTGATGCACATAAATTCAGTGTGGAGACAGTCCAGTGGTATCCTCATGATACTGGAATGTTTACATCGAGCTCATTTGATAAAACCTTGAAAATATGGGATACTAATACTTTACAAGTAAGAGAATTTCTTTGCTTCCTAGGCTTTTTTTAATATATGTCATTTATTCCACATCCGCAGTTCACCTCACCCTGAACCTTACAGAACTGGGCATTTAGGACAAAAACTAGCCAGTTGTGAGAACAGCAGTAGTATGGCACTGTACATTGGTCTGCATCTATCTGTATCAGGGGACCTGATTGCCTAAACTGTATGGGAGCTTGGAGCTCTTAGGACAGTTCCTTTTTGTTTCTGCTTTGCTGTGAGCAGGAATGTAGCTAGTTTATTTTTTGCTACGTAAATTACTTATTTGTCCACCAAGAACTGTCTGAAGCTCTTGTTCCTTCTTAGGAATTGTGTTTTTCTCAGGAAATACTGAGTTTTGTTTGTTTGAATTGAGCTGTGTAGCAACAGTACTGTACAACAGAGCTAATTATTTTTGTTAACTGAGATGTAAATAACACTGGGACTGGTCTACTTGACATTTGAAATTAAAGAGACAAAGTGTTTTATATGCAGAGCAGTAGTGAAATGAGTTTGGAGAGGGCATGCTTGGTCACTGAATTCAAAATTCTGTTATTCTGACCATTACAGACACTCTTTCTCATAGTGAATTGTTGGAGAATGGGAGAAACCAGTGAGAAAATGTTAACCATTGTAACTGACTTAATTAAAATTAACAGATTTTCCAGGCTTTTAGGTTTTTCAAACTCATTACTCTTAGCACCTGATTGCTGAGTTATGCATTTATTGTTTCCAGTATGCACGTATATTAATGAATTCACACTGACAGTATTTGAAAGTTGTTTCAATATATGGTGAAAGAATTTAAAGAAAAAAGAAAAGTATCTCTTATCATAGAAACATGAGAGTATGATTTTTGATCTCTTTTTATGAGATGTGAGGCTATGTTTGCAATCACTAGATATTCTTCTAGGTATTCTCTTAAATGGAAAATTCTATTCGTATTTCTGGTGTCACTGTGAGCATCACTTAGAAAACACAGTGTTTGTGTGAAGGCTTCCGATCGATTTTGTATTCCACAAAATACACATACAACTCAGAGTGAAGTTCTTTTCTTTTCTGGAGGTTATTTTAGACTGGGATGACAAAGCAGTTGTACCAAGAAGTCATTGTACTGATTATTAAAGCCTTTGTTGTATTTCAATGTTTCTAACACTGATAAGGCAGCTTATCACTGTGTGTGGGCTTTTTTGTTTTCAATGTTGTTGTTGTTTGTTTCATATATCAGTATAGATCTATGTAGATACATAGATTATTTTTCAGCATGAAACTTAGCTTGTCAGATTTGTTAGCTGACAATGATCTTCTGGGTTTAGGCTAAGCTCGCTTTCTTGTTGACTTTAGTTTTTGTGCTGCAACTTTCTTGTTTGCTCTCTGTTGATCTTTGATAATCCTTACATCTTTAGCAGTGATGTTTCTGATGAGTTTCCTTGGGCTTTCTTCTGGATCACTTCCCAGCTCTAGCATAATTGTCTGGTGTTGTGAGCAGACTTATTTACTTTGCAGTGTTTGTGTGATCAGATTTCTTACCAGGCATGTTATTGTTAGTGTGCAAATAGGAATATTTGTATTTTATTTGTAGCCATCACTTGAAAAAATAATAACAAAGATGTACATTCTGGTAATGTATTTGTACTCTGACTAATTTAATCTTTTTATCATTAGCCTGCAGATGTATTTCAGTTTGAGGGAACAGTCTATAGCCATCACATGTCTCCAGTTGCTACAAAACATTGTTTAATAGCAGGTATGTGGGTGTTATATGAATTTCATTATGTATTTAGGCAATTGTGCTAAAAAGCAAGTAATATTCAAATATCTTGTTACTCTCCTGTCCTTCTTATGTAACTTCAGCCTTCATAAAAAAGACATTGTTAAAATATTTTCCATTATTTGGATGATATTCATGAGAGTATCGTATTTAGTCTTCTGAAATAATACATCATTCAATTCACCTTCTAAGTGAAAATTCCTAGCTAGACTACCTCTATGTATGTAAGTAACATCTAAGGGTTATTGTGTCACAGAATCAATCACACACAGCATCACAGAATTGTAGGAGTTGGAAGGGACCTCTGTAGTCTAACCTCCGCTAAGGCAGGTTCCCTAGAATAGTTTACCCAGGAAAGCTCCCATAGAATCATAGAATCACCAAGTTTAGAAGTGACCTCCAAAGATCATCCAATCCAACTGTCCACTCACCGCCAGTGTTTCCCCACTAAACCATATTCTCCAGGAGAAGTGAGTAGCCACCCTTTTGGGTTCACTTTCCTGGTGCAACTTGAGTGCCTTCCCTTTCATCCTATCACTAGTTATGCTGAAGAAGAGGCTGGCCACAACCTCCTTTCAATATCCAGCCTTTTCAGATCCCTCTGAAGGGCCTTCCTACCTTCAGACACATTGACTTTCTCCTATTTTGGTGTCATCTGCAAACTTAGTGAGGGAGCACTCAATCCCATCAACCAGGTCAATAGTGTATGTGTGTATGTATTGCTTACAACTGCAGGATGTTACTATGATTAGGCATAAAATATTTAAAGAAAAGATCATATTTTTAATGCTCAAGATACTTAAGTACTGTCTTATTTGCCCCCCGTTTCTACTTTTTATTTGTTGTAGCGTAAATTTACTTGGCTCGAAAATGTAATTCTGTTGCAGAATGTGTTGCTGTGACTAAATGAACAGTTATGCAGCTGTCATTTTTCTTCTGTTTCTTTGTCATTGCTAAGATCGGGTGGTTGTTCTTTCAAATGAAGGTTGTGTTGAGGTTTTTTTGTTATTTGTTTATTTATTTATTTTCAGCTTTCTTTGTTTCTCTTGTTTACAGTTGGTACCAAAAGCCCCAAAGTACAGCTCTGTGACTTGAAGTCTGGATCCTGTTCTCACATTCTGCAGGGTACTTTTTAGTCTGAAACATAAAATGCTAAACAATAACTACTTTGAGTAAACCAGGCCCTATAAAGAAACACTATATACAATGTATTCTTTGTAAATAACATGACTGATGTATTTAGTGTGAGTTGTGAAAGTTAAACAGTGTTTAAGATTCTTCTGGGTGTTAGTCCTAGTGCTAATGAATTGGAGAACACAAATGTTAATGAACAGTTGCTACAGATGTTGGCACATTTTCATGATCTAATCAATAGTTATTACTGTTTATTACGCAGTTAAGTATTGATCTTGTTTTTCTGTGCATGTAAATTCAGTACAGGAGGTGGGTGTTTTTGAATTTGTGTATTTTTTATAAGGAAAATGTTCTGTTTTTAACAAAATAATCTGTGAAGGTTGTTGCATGGATTTTTTTCCTAGTAATTATTTTTAGAGGCTTCTCTGTAGAAAGCTACTACTATTTTTAGAATAATCATATAATTCTTTGCATTGACTTAATTCAGTAAGTAGTAGGATTTTATTATTCTGTTATCCATTAGTTTTTGCACTTAGTGAGATTTGTCCTTAATATGTTTTTTCTAATATTTTCTGTTTGGAAATGAATATGACATACGACCAAGTAATGGAAAGGCAACAAATATATAATAAACAAAGTGATTCACGTAACTCTAAACTGCATAACAGGAATGTATTTATATGACTTATGCATCAATGTGTTTCTGTTGTTACGTGAAATATGATTACGGTCCTCGCATTTGTGTTTCCCTAGACTTCCTATTGTCTAAATTTCTTTAATGATTTTGATGTACACACATATGTACCTGTATGTATGTTGTTTCAAAAGTAATGTTTCCTATGCATTTATTTGTTAAGCACAACAGATACCAAGAACACAATAACACTCTTTAATAGAATGAATTCTCATCTACAAAATACTTTTTCAGCTGATAAAAATGTGCATGATCATTTGGAACATGGCATGTCTTTCATGTTGCTGTCATCACTGCCTCTCACACACCACCCGTTGACTCATTTTGTCCACATCCATCTATTTGGTCTCCATAAACATTCAGCTAGTGTTTATGAATACCAGCGGGTGCCATCTTTTTCACATGGAAGAACTCAGTCCCACACCTTTTGCTTCATATGCATTTCTATAGTCAGGTACCATTTTGTCAGGCTCTCTGTCACATGGCAATGAAATGTAATGGAATACTGGTAGGAAGGTTCAGCCTCTACTGCCATGCCACCAACGTCTGTCTCTGAGATTGTGGGCCAGTGTCATAAAATAGGTGTCATTACTTTTGGAGTAGCCCTTATGTATACATGCTTGTGTGTGTATGCATATATATTAATGTTAGTGCTAACCTGCATTGGGTATATCACTGCTAAGATTACATCTATTTTAGTATCTTAATATTTTGAATATAAGAAGGGGGAATATATCTGAAATTTGGGAGCTGAGTATTTCAGAGTAAACTGAATAAAGGTGAATTAAGTAATTAAAATAAACATTTTTTAAAAGACTTGCTGAAGAACTGGTGAAGATTTTTTTTTTTTGCATTTGAGAACATCAGAATTAATACAGAATTTAATAATATTTCTTAACATGGTTGCAATAACTGTGACTATTCTCTACTGTGTCTTACCCAAGCAAAAGCATGATTGTTAAAAATTAGAAATAATACTCCTTGTATCACATAGAGTTATTGCATTTCCACATGAGCAAGACATAGAAATGGAGATAACTTCTCTCTCAAAACAATTTGTTTTCACAATATCCAAATCTATATTGCAATTCAGAAATTTTAGATTATTGTTCTGGACTGATATATTCTGCAGAATTAAGTTATTTGCATGATTTATAAGTATTTTCCTAGATTATTATCTAAGCCTTCTCATGCTGTTTCTAGGTCACAGGCAAGAAGTACTGGCAGTATCTTGGTCCCCACGTCATGAATATGTTTTGGCAACAGCAAGGTAGAGATGTTGTTATATGAAATAAAAACAATGAGAAAAATTAACGTATTTATTGTACCTTTTTTTTTACATTTCATATGTGCTTTGGAAGTTAATCTTTATTGTATACTTTATTTTTTAGCTCTTCAGGTCACTTTTTTATGACAAGAGCTATTCAAATGATGCTTATTTTATAGGAAGATAATACAGAATTTTGGAAATACTAATAGCATTTAAAATTATGGGTAAATTATAGAGGTGCTTCTTACTGTTCATTAATGTATATATTGCTGATCTGTTTTATAACCAAGTCAAATATGTTTAACAAAAAATGCCATCCTTGTTTATCATACTCAGTTATGTCAGAAAGCACCAGTAGCCTAGCTGACATAGTTTACAGAAATAATTCAGTCAGTATAAATTGTATGTTGATATTCTTGAGCCACTTTATTCATTCCAGTCATTTGCAATGTAAAAGATATTGGCTTTCCCTGTAGCTCTTGAAGTTTTTAGCTTTTCATTATAATTTGACAATTCTCAATTTCTTGAGTGGCAAGCTTTTTGAGAAATTTTCTAACAGTACAACTTCATTTCCACAAATGAAAAATTGTCTTTCACAGACATAGTACCAAATTGACTTTATTAATTACTGGTTTGCTGAAGTCTCTTGAAACAGTTTGTCTTGCAGTCATGTAATTGTCAGCTGCATCTACTTGTGTTACTATTTTGCTTTATGATAATTGCGTGCTTAACATGTTTCTCATAGTTCTGTTTCCATTTCATACTCTACTATGGCTGGACTGCTATTTCCTGATAACATAATGTAGTCTCTTTCTGCCAAGACAAATATCAGTAAGAATTGAGAACTTGAGGTAAAGGAAAGGTAGGGTGGGAAAATTGACTAGAACTGCTAAAAAAAAATAAAAAATAAAAAAAATGTAGACTGATCTTACTTTATCAGATGAGTCTGCTTTCCAAGACAATTGTATATTTGCTTGTGAGCACATGAGAGATGGAAAATAGGCATTTGATTTTGGTGTGGTTTGCAGGTGAAACATTACATTTCTCTGTATGGTGATAAGCACTTTCCATAGTTCTGTCACAAGACTGGAACAGTCATGGGAGAGATGTTTTCCAGATATTTTCTGTTCTTTTCAAAGCCAGACATTAGAGAAGATGTTGATAAATGCTTTTGTGCTCATTAGAATTGACTTGAAAAGATTTACCAGTAAAAACTACATTATCAAACATTGTGACAGTAGACTTTTATAGTAAGGAAGGTCTGGGTAAGCTCTTGTCAAGAACAGTTCAGTGAACTACTTGCATTTCATTGCTCACTTTATGACAAGCATAAACCTCAGTGATATCTCTATTTATGATCTCATCTGTTTGCAGCAAAGTGTCAGTTGAGATTTCAATTGGAAGTAAACAGAATCAATAGCAGTAGCAAAGGTGAGCACAAAAGTACAGACTTTGTCAGATGCAGAACAGGTATGGAACAATTATAAGTTAAAATATTTGTGGTTGTTTTTGTTTTGGTCAGTCAGTACATTTATACTGATTAATATTTTGATCTAATGTGAGAACGCACAGGAAAAAGCATGTTGTATTTCATTTAGAAGACAGTTATTTAAGTAGAAGTTTGAGTGTACTGTCCAGCTGTGGATCAAGGAGATATTATACAGATATCTTTGGGGTAAAAAGTGACTTGTGTTTCTGTTAGGGGTTGCTTGTTTTAGTCCTAAAGTACTGTTAATTTGCTGAGAAATATCCAGATCATTTAAATGCATTTACACGGGTGACAGTGCATTAGAAATGGCCTTTTATATGAATCTACCTCATATTTATACGTGGGAGTCTTGTAGTATGCATGAATTGCTCAAATCAAAATGTACTGCCTGCAGTGCTGCTTCTTAAATGCACACAGCTTGAATCAAGTACCAACAACTGGCGTAGGTTTTATGGCTGGTGAAGATGTAACATGAGTGTGTGGTTTGGGAACCAGAATGACCTGCAGCAGCCTGTGCCTTGGTCTTTTCTTATGCCACTGGTAACAGACAATCACATTTCTGACAGAAGCCAGCTGTTCCTGGTCAACCATTATAGATAATGCTAAAACACGTAGCTACAATTTAATCAATAGAAGTATTAGCAATTAGTTTAGTAAATATTATTTAGTATTTAGTATTATTTAGTATTATTTAGTAAATAAAATATTAGTAAAATATTAGTTTATTCCTTGTTTACATATCTATGCGAAAGTGTTACATTGTATACAAAAATTCACTCTTCACACAAATGCCTTGACTGTACTAGATGTAATTATTGATTCATATAAGCAAAAATCTGTGCCAAGTGGGTTGGCTAAAAACAGTTATTGACTTGAGTGGAAGTAATTTTCCTAATGCATATGTTAGTAACAATTTGTTTTTCTTAGTGCTGACAGTAAAGTAAAATTATGGGATGTGAGGAGAGCGTCTGGATGTCTGACTACACTTGATCAACACAATGGAGAAAAGTCAAAAGCATCTTCTGAGGCAGGTAGTACAGAATATAACTGATTGTAATTCACGCCTAACTAGAAGTTTTCTTATATTCCATGAATGTGTTGAATACCAAGACCAACAAGGACAGTTGTGATCCTGTTTGTTACTAGTGCATAACACAGGCAGTTCAGTTTTTCTTCAGATACTTCTCCATAAGAGATTTTGCTTGTGGTTGGGACCCTTGTATAGAGAAATCTCTTTGACAACAGCATTATGTTGAGCCAAAAATTACCTTAGTCACTGCTTTGAGAAATACATAGTAATGTGGAATTAAATCGGAGAGTATGAACTTTGTATATTGTGGTTCTGAATGAAGTGACTGAATTTTTGGTAAGCAGAATTTTTTTTGTTTGTTTACTAGCCCTAAACAAAGGTGTGTCTGAATTGTGTACTGCTGTATAGTGCAGAAATACCTTATCTCAGTGAGCTGATTTGTGGGTACCACAGTCAGATGTGCCATAGTAGAATGGAGCTGGGTTTTAGCTCTTTATTCTTTAAAATGTATGATTCTATCAGATGACATCTTTGGAATTTGTTTATACTAAGCTATATGCAATATGTGTAATGAACACTTGTATGTGTCAGTTTTCTATGATTGTTTTTCTTTTAAAGTAAGTAATCCAAGGAGAGTCATGCTTTTATAAACCAAGAGTTAAATTATTAATTTATTTACACATTAGTGTTAAACAGTTATTTCAGTACTGTACATCTAAATAAAAATGCTTGTACAAAATCTAAACAAATTCTTTTTCCTGACAGTAAACACAGCTCACAATGGGAGAGTTAATGGTTTATGCTATACAAGTGATGGTCTTCATCTCCTAACTGTTGGTACAGATGATCGGATGAGACTTTGGAACAGCTCCACTGGAGAAAATACATTGGTAAGTTATCAAGAATCTTCAGTTAGGTTTTGCTTTGATTTAAAGGATTTCTATTAACTTTCGTAGTTATCATTACAGCTGTGTTAGCTGTTTACTTCTTGTCATAAGGGAAATAACGTATATAGTACTTTCTGAGGCTTTTTGTTTTATCGATTTCTTATTTTTTATTTACTAAAAAAATGGTGTGAAGAAATCTGGATCTATTTATCTGTTTAACAATTGATTATGCTAACTGTATGTTCATTATCTGAAAGCATAGATGAAAATGTTTCTAACAGTAAAGAAAATCATAATATGTACTGACTACTGGTATAGATTTTTTTTAATTTTTTTTTTTTAACTTTTAGTAGTCATTGAGGTGTGGACATCTGTCCTGTAAAAAATACAGTGTTTCACTGGTTGACTTCCTTGGTTGGCTTTCTTGCAACTCTCCTATATTTTTATGAAATCTCTCTTGTGGAGCTCTTCATCAGTGTCCAAATTTTCTATTCCTTTACACATGCATTGTAAAAACAGGAAAAAACATCTTTGTTCCATAATCATTTCTGTGGCCTGTTTTTTGTTTTGTTTTGTTTATGATGGGTTTATTTTTTTGTGGAGAAGAGAAAATTGAAACTGGAAAGAAAACTGTTTTCTATATTTATTCTGAAAGAAGGAAATAGCAGGTAGGTCAATTTCCATGGGATTTTAGCTAGTCATGTTAGTGCGGTCTGCTACTGCTATTAGGAAATAAAGAAATTTTATCTCTGCCTTAAAAATCTTTTACTTCTGCTACTTAGTTACAGAACATGGCTAAAGTATTCCCTAAAGACGTTTAAATGAAAACAGTTATCTATCTGTCCCCATGCTCCACATATTTGCCAGCTTGTTCACAGCACTTAATATACAAACATCTTTCTGTCTTAAAATCACCATCACCAAAGAAGATGATACAGTTTGTTTGCTCTACTACCACCAGCTGGATCACTGTTTTTTGTTTTTCTGTGCCTGTTAGTACATTAACTTGTTTTATAGGCTATTCTATTTCTTTTCATATTTGACATCAAGTAGCATGATCTTGCTGTTAAGTCCAGATCTGATTCCATTATCCTATTATTTACATTGTCTAGATTACTGTGTTTTTGCACACCAACCAGGGGTGTTCTTGAAATAATCTTGAAATAATTTTACACATTCAAACAAATGTGAATCATCAAATGACATGGATTGGAAAGGACCTTGAAGACCATGCAGTTCCAACCCCACTGCCAGGAACTGAGTTGCCACTCAGCAGATTAGGCTACCCAGACTCCTATCCAACCTGACCTTGAACATCTCCAGGGATGAGATGTCCTCAACGTCTTTGGGCAACCTGTTCCAGTGCCTCTTCACTCTCAGCACAAAAAAATTTCTCCCTAGTACCTAATCTAAATCTCCTTTATTTTAGTTTAAAGCTGTTACTCCTTGTCTTATCACCATCAGACCGTGTAAAAAGTAAGTCTCCATTTTTTCTATAAGCTCCGTTTAAATACTGAAAGGCCTTTTCTTCAGGCTAAACAAGCTCAGCTCCCTGGGTCTTATTCATAGGAGAGGTGATCCAGCCCTTTGATTATCTTCATGGCTCTCCTCTGGACTTACTCCAACAGTTTCACACAGATGCAGCACCTTGCAATTCTTGAACTTCATTAAGTTCACGTGGACCTACATTTAAGCTTGTCTAGGTCCCTTTGGATGGCACCCCTTCTTTATATTTTATCAACTGCATTACTCCATTGAGTGTCTTCTGCAAACTTGCTTAGAGTGCATTCAATCCTACTGTTTATGTAACTGATAAAGATGTTGAAGACATGGGTCCCAAAACAGGCCTCTGGGGGGAAATGCCTCTCATAACCTGCTTCTACTTGACCACAGCCCTCTGCCTTCAACCATCCAATAAATACTATATCTAGTAAAAAATCCTGCCTTTAAATCCTTATCTCTCTTATAAAGAGATAAAGTTGTGGTGAAGGACCATGTCAAAGGCCTTACAAAAGTCCAGGAAGGTGACATCAGTTGATTTTTCCCTTGTCTGAATGCTGTTGCTCCATTGTAGAAGGCCGCTGGATTGGTCAGACAGGCTGTGCCTTTGGTCAAGCTGTGTTGGCTGTCCCACATTACCTTTGTGTCCTCATGTGCCTTAGTATAGCTTCCAGGAGAATGTGCTTGATAATATTCCAGAGGTGAGACTCACTGGTCTTTAGTATGCAGGTAATACAAGCACATCCCACAGTCCTGTTATTTCTCCTCCTAGTCCATTTGATCTTTTTTTTTTTCCTTTTTTTTTTTCCTTTTTTTTTTTCCTTTCTTTTTTTCCTTTCTTTTTTTCCTTTTTTTTTCCTTTCTTTTTTTCCTTT
>JAPSGF010000003.1:22453411-22477848 GCA_035772895.1 Perdix hodgsoniae
TTTCCTTTCTTTTTTTCCTTTCTTTTTTTCCTTTCTTTTTTTCCTTTCTTTTTTTTCCTTTTTGTTTCTTTTGTTTTTGCTAATGTCACCTTTCCTCTTCAGATTGGCTGGCCAAAGAATCAAGTAAATAAGCCTGCTCTAAAAGCTGATGATTTCATTGAGACTGCAATCACCCTGAGGGAAAATGTAGACAAAAAAAGAGTCTCTATTTGCTTGCCTTGCCCGGTTTTTTCTACCATTGATTTCCTCTCCCACTTGATTTCCTACATTTGCTTCCTCTCCCTCAACAACTGACTTGTTTTATTCCTAGTTATAGCGGGATTTTTTTTCAAGAAGTAGAGACTTTAGTGGTGACTTATTTACCTGTTATTCAGAGAAAAGGAACTACAACAGCACATGTGAAACAACTGAGTACTGTTCTACAGACTAACTTTAAATACTTGATAACTGTATGAGGTTTGGCTTGTTTCTTAGTGAGTGGAATATATAAATAGAAGTAAATATAAGTGCTTGAAACAAATACAGGTAGGTTTCATCTGCCCTCTTGAATTTCTCAAAACACTAATTTGACTTTAGAACCCTTTTCCATAACTGTGGAAGTTGGCTGTTTTGTTTTGTTATAATGGGAAGAGTTGTTTCTGTAGGTGGAATGCTTAAGCTAGAAAATTCTGACTTCAAGGTAGATTTGCTCGTTCTTGGTTCTATCCACAGTTCTTGGTTTTCCCTACTGAGTTATTAAATTATTTTGTTTTACTAGAGTGCAAACTGATTTTATGCCTGGTAAATTCTTCTGTCTGAAAACTTAAAAGATTTTTGTGTGTACAGGTTACAAAAATAAAAATAATCGTAATATAAATTCAAACATTGAAATAAAGAACTAAAATGTTTAAGTATGAATAACAAGAAGATATTGCATATGTTATCTTTATTCTTTTTTGCAAATTAATTTAAAAAAAATATATCAGAGTATATTTTCCTTTGCTGAGTAAGTTGGAAGAAATTAAGATGTAAATATTGAAGAAAAAAAAAGATGTTACAGTGAATATATTTTAAGATTAGGATTTTAAGATTAAGATTAGGATTTATTAAGATTAAGATTTAGATGCAAAGGAGAAAATCTACACAAAAGTTAAAGCTGTTTCAGGTGATGCTTAGCAGCTCTTCACAATAGTTTTCTTTAGTCCAGGTATCTCTTTTTAATGGTTGTCTGTTATGTCCAGTTTGAATAGTACTGTATCAGAAGATACAGAACTTAATCTATGCATAAGAATTTTCTGAGTAGTACTGCAAACTTATGTCTTAGCTCATTTTGCTAGACAAATTCATTAATATTGAATTATACATTGCTTGTGTGCATCCTGTGTCACAAAAGGGAGCACAAAACACCAATTCATTGAAAATAGGAAGAATCAAATTGAAGGAGGCAAGTTTTTGCCTTTCTTTCTAACAAATGTAAGGTTCTTAATTTAGTTGGTGTTTTAGCAGCATCCTTTGTTTGTTTGTTTTTCCTTCCATTGTATCTCTAGCAAGCAGGAGCATTTACATGGTATATATTCAGACTCTTTTTTTTCCCCAGTTTTCACTTTCCCAGTTATATTATGTGCCTTTGTTATGAACAGTGAGATGGTTTGGGAGTTGTTGCTACACCTGATATGCTGTGAAAAGGGCTTTAATTACTCTTCATCAGCAAAGTAATGTTTACCAACAGTATCTTTACAAAATGAGCAATAGTATCCACAAAGGACATTCAGTAAGCCGCACATCTCATGAAAATATTCTCTCAGTAGAAAACAAAAATCAACTTACCTGTATGCTAATGAAGCTATCTTTTTGTACACGCTTTTGTGATAGTGATTTTTTTGTAGACTTATTCAGTGTTTCTTATGTAAGCACTATTAGCTCTAAGCATACTGTAACCATAGCATGAGCACACTATCTTGTTGCCTGGCTCATTCTGAATGATCCTTGTATTTGCCTCAGACTTCTTGATAGAAGGCAGTCACAGCCTGACATCATGGGCATATTTTTGCTTTAGAATATTTGTATAGTTTTTCAGATATATATATATTAGCTTAATGTGAAAATATTTTATTTTTTAATAATATGCCAAGGAAAACTGATGGAGAGCCTTATGAGAACCCAGAGATTCTTGCTAATGCACATACAAGCAGATCTTTGTTTTTTAGTTGAAATGTGAATTATCCATACTTTACATGATATTATGATGTGGAATACTGATAGCAAAATTACAAAAATATTAAACCATGACAAGACTGTATGATGATATTATTTAAAAGCAAAATTCTTTGTAGTACAATTTATATAATGTCTTGAAAATACTGGTACTTCTATTAAACTACTTTTAAATAATGAAAATTTGTGAATTCCAAGCATTCATAGCTGACTTCTCCTTCGTGAAGTGTGCGTATATGCATACGTGTGTGTGTGTATATATGTATGTTTTGCCAGAATTAAAATTCTTAGTTTTAAAGTTTATTCAGATCTAAGCTATACAGTTATAGTGATTTCACATTAATAGTTACCTGAGCTCCACCGGACAGCTTTCTCACTCCCGCTCCTCAAAAGAACACTGAGGAGAAAATACAGTGAGAAAAAGCTCTTGGGTTGTGATTGATGGGTTGTGCCCAGAGCCACATCCAGCCTGGCCCTGAATATCTCCAGGGATGGGGCATCCGCAACCTCCTTGGACAACCTGTTCCAGTGTGTCACCACCCTCTGTGTGAAAAACTTCCTCCTAATATCTAACCTAAACTTCCCATATCTTAGTTTAAAAACTATTCTTAGTTTAAAAACTATTTCCCCTTGTTCTATCACTATCCACAGTAATAAACAGTCATACCCCCTCCTGTCTATACGCTGTCTTCAAGTATTGGAAGGCTGCAGTGAGTTGTCCCCAGAGCCTTCTCTTCTCCAGGCTAAACAAGCCCAGTTCCATCAACTTTCTTCATAGAAGAGATGCTCTGGTCCTGTGATCATCTTAGTGGCCATCTTCTGGACCCATTCCGAGATCCTCAACCTTCTGCCGGAGGTCCCTGGACCTGGACGCAGTACTCCAGATGGGGCCTCACAAGAGCTTAGTGACAATCCCTCTCTCCATGCAGACCGCCCCTTTTTTAATGCAGCCCAGAACACAGTTGGCCTTCCAGGCTGCAGGAACAGACTGCTGGTTCATGTCTAGCTTCTCATCCATCAGGATCTCCAAGTTCTTCTGTGCAGGGCTGCTTTTGAGGAGATCTTCCGCCAGTCTGTATAAACACCTGGGGTTGCCCTGGCCCAAGTGCAGCACCCTGCGCTTGGCCTTGTTGAACCTCATTAGGTTCTCACTTCTCTGGCTTGTCCAGATCCCTCCAGATGGCTTCCCTTCTCTCCAGTGTATGGACTGCACCACTCAGCTTGGTGTTGTCTGCAAATTTGCTGAGGGTGCACCTGATGCCATCGTTTATGACACTGATAAAGATTTTGAAGAGCACTGGTCCCAAAACCGACCCTTGGGTGGCATCACTTGTGGTTGGCCTCCACCCTGACATAGAGCTGTTGATCACAACCATTTGGTGTATTCAGCCAGCCAGTTCTTAATCCACCAAACAGTCCGTCTTTCAAATCCACACATCTCCAATGTAAAGAGAAGGATGTGGTGAGGGACTATGTCAAAGGCCTTGCAGAAGTCCAAGTAGATGACATCCACCACCATTCCCCCTGTCCACCAAAGCTGTCACTCCATCACAGAAGGCCATCAGATTGGTCAGGCACGATCTGCCCTTAGTGAAGCCATGCTGGCTGTCTCAGGTCATCTCTTTACCTCATATGTGCCTTAACACAGCTTCTAGGGGGATCTGCTTCATGATCTTTTCAGGCACAGATGTGAGGCTCACCAGTCTGTGGTTCCCTTGGTCTTTCTTTCTCCCTTTCTTAAAAATGGGAGTAATGTTTCTGTTTTTCCAGTCACCAGGGACTTCACCAGACAACCAAGATTTTTCTAAGGCAATGGAGAGCAGCTTGGCAACTACATCAGCCATCTCACTCAGAACACTGGGATGGATATCATCCAGCCCCTTGGACTTATATACATTCAATTGCATGAGGAGGTCTTGGACTTGTTCCACTGTTACAGTGGGATGGAATCTGCTCCCTACACCCACACATAATGATTCAGGGCCCTGGCACACATGGAGAGGAGTCTAATCAACAGTGAAGACTGAAGCAAAGCACTTACTGAGTACGTCAGCTTTTTCTGTGTGAGGAAGCCAGCTCCCCGTTACATTTTCTCAGAAAGGGAACACTTTTCTTGGCCTGTCTTCTCCTACCTATATACCTTTAGAACCCTTTTTGTTATCTTTCACATATCTTGCCAAGTTCAGCTCCACCTGTGCCTTGGTTTTCCTAATCCTGTCTCTACACGGACGGACAACAGCCCTGTATTCCTCCCAGGCTACACAACCCTCCTTTCACTTCTTGTACATTTCCCTCTTTCCTCTCAGTTTAAGCTTCAGGTCCTTGCAGTCATGCCTGTTGCCTGCTTCCCCTGCTTGACTTCTGGGCGATGGAGAGCCATTGTGCTTTTAGAAGGGTGTCCTTAAAGAGCTGAGAGCTCTGTTCTGTGCCCGCGGCCTTAAGGACAGTTTCCCAGGGGATCCCACTCAGCAGTTTCTTGATCAGCCAAACTTTGCTTTCTTAAAGCACAGGATCCTGACTCTGCTTTTCACCAGTCCTGCATTACTGGAGATCACAAACTCCACCAGGACATGGTGACTGCAGCCCAGGCTGCCTCCGGTCTTAGCCTTTCTATTGCTCTCCTCTGTATTGGTGAGCATCAGGTCCAGTAAGGCTTCACCTTGGGTCAGGTAGATCAGTTTTTGTTCAGTATGCTGACTAAAGACTTGCAGTGAACTCAGTGGGTTTTAAGTATAATTCTGACATGAATACACCACCAATTCTCTTTATTCTTCCTCTTAAAATTGTGAATGAAATGGTCTGTAAGGCAGCACTCACTGTGGACTACAAGAAACATTGTTACTACTTCTATTTCAATTTGAAAACTAGTATTTAGAAGTGATGTATTGATTTCTTTTTTCCTGCACATGGCGTATTTTAAGAGCTCGATAGGAAAATACAATTGCCATGTCTTAAAGTAGGTTTTAAAGCTGTAAATGTTAAATTTATGCTTGATGGAACCTAAGAAAGCACAATGTATATGTTGTTTATAAGTTTAATAGTGTGCATATGTGACAGAAATGATTACATTGGATCGTCTAGGAATATGTTTGAGGAGGTAATTTCTGAGCCAATTCTAATTTTGGAAATAGTTTGGCTACGAAGTGTAGATCTGACATATAACCTTTGCAGATTCTGCCTCCAAGAGCTAAATTTCTGATTTATAGTTGTTATTAGGGACAGCATGAAACTTAATGAACAGGAAGAAGTGATTCTCTTGAAACATACCAGTAACTGCAAATCTCAAGAGTTGTGTTAGCATTATGAAGCTTACTTTATGAATTTTACCAGATTAATGAAGAAATAAAATTGCCCTTTTTATGTAAAGTTATTTCCTGTATTTTTAGTTAAGAACTAACAACATAAATTTTTGTTTTACAGGTTAACTATGGCAAAGTCTGTAATGAAAGTAGAAAAGGACTCAAATTCAGCGTCTCTTGTGGCTGTAGTCCAGAGTTTGCCTTTGTCCCGTATAAAAGTACCATTGCTGTTTATACAGTTTTCTCAGGAGAATTGATAACTATGCTTCGAGGTCATTATAATACTGTTGACTGCTGTGTATTTCAACCTAACTTTCAGGTAAGTAAAGTATTGATGACAACTCTGAAGTATTTAAGCAGGAATTTTTTTACGGAGAATGTGGTGAGGCCCTGGCACAGCTGCCCAGAGAAGCTGTGGATGCCACATCCCTGGAAGTGTTCAGGGCCAGGTTGGATGGGGCCCTGGGCAGCCTGAGCTAGTGGGTGGCCATGCTGTCCACAGCATGGGGGTTGGAAATCAATGATCTTTAAGTACCTTTCAACCAAAGCCACTCTATGATTGCCAAAACATATGCACAAAAAGAGAGAGATTTTGAGGGAAGTACTTGAATCAAAGAGCTTGACAAAACAGATAGTTCTGTGGCCCGTGTGCCAAGTGAAAAAAGTTTGGTAAAATTCTTCTGATAGTACTTTGTACATTGGGTTCCTTCAGCTACTCATTTCAGGTTACTTTTCAAGGTTACTTTTCAGGATACTTAACACATGTTACTTTTCAATATACCTAGAATAATTTTTGTCATTATATTGTCATTAATAAATTGTTTGCGTTAAGGCTTTTTCCTGTTTTCTGTAAGAGTGAAGGTGAGGCATTTGCCTTTCTTTGAAACAGCTAAGAATAATCACAGTAAGAAAGAATACACCTTCTTGAAGTGCATTGAAATGAATGTTAGTATTGCTTGTAGTACTGAGCAACCTCTTAAGTACATGGCTAAAATAATCTTGCTCAAACACCAATAGTTATAACCATCACTGGATCTATAAACAGTTTAGATAAACTTGCTGAGAACATGATGAGCTTAATAAATTAATCCGAGCATGTTTCACGTAAGAAATAGCATAGTATTACAAGGATTTGTGGCTTCAGCAGACTTTTTTCCTTTCCTGCTATGATATATTATTTCCTCATCATTAAAGACTTAAGAGTCACAAAGCCTAATTTGTCATGTGATATTTTACAACAAGTCGTCCTTATGGTTTATGCTGGTGTGGCATAAACAGTGTAGTGATAGTGTGGATTTTAAGTCTCATATACTTGCTTTCAGGTGTTGAGCACAGCACCTTATCTTCCAGGTCCTCCTTTCTAGTCTTATGTTTCTAAAATATCCAGAGAAATGTTTGAGTCAGAAAGGGCAATTATTATCTTTTTGTGACTCATTTACAGATGAAAAATGTAGCTGATGACCAACATCTTTCTTAATTTTTAGCACATCTGAAATTGGTGCGTCCTATATAGTTTCTACAATTTCCACCTAGTACTGGATCTCTGTTAACATTTTCTTCGTATTAATATTCTTTCAAGGTTCTTTGCTATCTTTAAACTTATTGGATGCTTTTTCATACTCACCGCTAAATCTCATCTTCAGTTTTTCTTAATATTTTTTCTGTTTTAAACTTCTCGTTGATACTAATAGTTGTCAGTCCTTTACTTTCTTCCTATTTATTAGCTGTTTTTTAATCACTGAAACTTAACTCGCTCGTAACTGACATAGGCACTAAAAGGAACTTCTGCTTTACACCAATTTTGAAGTGAGAAGTGTCTTCTGTTCAGAATCATGTAAAAAATGTGATCCCAGATACCCATGCAGCTGTTTGGAATCCAGTAGTGTTACTCTTTGTCTGTTCTTATTAGGTCCAAATTAATTAGCAGGTTTATGTTTGAGATACCATGGGGAGCCATCTCCACAGAGTGGCATGAGATTTAGTTAATGTATGTATATATCCCTTTTGAGATCTTGGGAATAGAGCCATAAAATCCATATTATTGTTGGCCTAAATTTTTCTTACGTAAATCTCTCTGTGAAGTTAATAAGATGTTAGTCTGCTTGAGTAATAAGAACTGTAGAATTTGGCTTGTTAAAAGAGCCATTAATCTTATAAGAGGTAGGTAATTTCAAGGGTGGTGTGGAAAAGGAAATACTCATTGTGAAATCTTTAAGTTGCTGTTTACTGTTGAACTGAATATGCTGGATATCATTGTGTGACATTAACTGCTTAAAATAATCTACGTAAACAAACAAGACCTACGTTTTTCTTTCAGAAAAAGAAATTAAATTAAGCCCCACACACAAATAACATGCCATAAAATATTAGCCACACCTCAGGAGCTAGTGTTGTTTGAAATTAGAGCTACTTCTATTTTTCAGGAAATGCCAATGACACCAGCAAAGGAATTTGGTAAATGTAGTTGTAGGCAACACATAAAGATAACTAAAATTTAGGGTAGGTCTTATCTACAATCTTTCCTCAGAGTTTGAAGGCATAATACAGAAATATTATACTATACTGTCACATAAACGGTGCAGGAGCCTTACCCATTGTCTCTTCTTTTGACTGACTTTACGTGTGAGTCACCATTTCAGGTTGTAATCATTCATTGTAAATATTAGTCCAGTGCAGTGTATTAACTGAAGATCTTGCAATCCCAGGATAAAAGAAATGGATCAAATATTAATAAAGATTAAGTGGAAGTATATTGATGACCCCATTACATTCCTTACAAGGAGGAATTTGGGGTTGTGAAGACTTGCTTGTTTTAAAGCTCAAATGATATCCTGCATCCTGCCAGAGCCAGGATGCTTGAATAGAGTACTGCTGTCAGGATGAAGTGAGGTTTGACCCATGCCTTGGTGTAACTTAGATCTGTCATATTCTTTTAGGCAAGATAATTAGAATGTTTATCTGTCGTAAAACTATAAACTCTAATCTTGTGTGTCTTTTATGCATGAGTAACTGGGAACAGTTTTATGGAAGTAGGGAGCTTATAAAAAAAGGTGGACTGACTTTTGTACGTAGATAGGACAAGGAGAAATGGCTTTAAACTGAAAGAGTGGAGATGTAGATTAGATATTTGGAGGCATTTCTTCACTCAGAGGCAGTGAAGCACTGGCATAGACTGCCCAGAGAAGGTGTGGGTGCCTCAACCCTGTAGGTGTTCAAGGCAAGGTTGGATGGTGCCCTGGATAGCCTGAGCTGGTGCGGAGCAGCCCTGCCCAGTGCAGGGGTTGGAACTGGGTGAGATTTAAGGTCTTTTCCAACCCAAGTCCTTCTCTGATGCTTGAGAAGTGTATCAGTTCACTTGAAAAAGATTACCCATCAAAGTGGATATCTATTCCACTAAGTGCCTGCTAAGCATTAAGGTTTTGTACCATCAGTGTATTTCTTGTGGTTCTAGAATTACATATACATAATACAGAAGGAGACTTTCTGCAAAGGTGTATCTCTAATAATTTATTGAACGTACATTGAATCAATTTATTATGATTATGCACATATGCACAGTTACCAGTTTAGTCGGCACATTTAAAGACTTTTGTACTGTTAGCTTGAATACAGAAAATTACATTGTATGTCTCACTTGTGCAGTTTAAACACATGGGCAATATTCAAGTGTTGTCATATATTTTATGTAAGAAGCAGGAGTATGTTTCAAGATTTAAGGCATATAAGAGAATCACGACACTGGCTCATTTGGAAAAGAGAAGCATTATTATTGCAAAATTTATTGTGAAGTTTGTTCATTATTTCTCATTAACAAAACATCCTCAGTTTAAAATGGCAGAAAAGTCTATATTTCCTTAATAATTAAGAAAATGAAGCTGTATTTTACTGTTAGCTGTTCGGTGCAGAGGCTGTTTGCTTCCATGTGTTTGCAGGATGCCTTGCACAATGGAATCTCAGTTCTTAGTCATTACCATAATAAATAAGGCTATTTATATTAAAAATAATAAATCAGTCTTTCTGATCTCTGTCTTCCCAGCAGGATATGGTTCTTTATTTGTTCTTTTCCTTTACCCTAGGCATACTAAAATTCTGTTTACTTAGTATTTCTTTACTCCATACTTAAACTCTCTTCTAACATGTGTCTGACTAGATGATCGTAGCCTGACTCATATTTTTAATTGAAAAAAATTGCTTTTCCTTTTTCTTTCTTGCATCTCCATTGACAATCTTTTAAGCTTTCTGATTTTTGAAGTACATTTTTCTTCAAGACACATAAAAGAGGGAAGAAGAAAAGTGCTTTTAGGTGAGCAATAAAGTATATTTAAATATGAGTAGTAGTATTTTGGTGCGTAGTCTGGAGAAAATACATAAACATTCTTTTTGTTTAACATATTTTTTAAAAACATTGTTAGGATTATATTAAAACTAGAAATAATGCATTAGTCTGTATTTAAAAATAAATATTTAATGCACTTTTTTTCCCCAACATCATTCGCTGTCCACTATATTTGTATATGAGTCATTTTTACTTGCTTTCTTAAAGGAACTTTATAGTGGCAGCAAAGATTGCAATATCCTTGCATGGATACCAGCTCTTCGAGAACCAGTTCTTGATGATGTTTCAGAGAAGGTAATTAATATTTTATGAATTTGAACTGTTCTTTTTATGGCTGTTGTACTTGGGTGGGAAATAGTTACATATGAAATAATCATTCCATTATCAGAATTTTTGCCAGCTGCTGATTTAGAGGAGAATCAGTTGTTGTTTTTGTACAGTCTTCTAGTTGCTGTGAAGTTTTGAGAGGGTTTTTCTTTCACAGTTGCGTATAACCACTTTGTAGACTTCTAGCTTCACATTTCATTAAAAGTAGTACTTGTCATTTGGCTATCAGTCTTACAATTTCCACTTCAGGTTCCTTACTTGCACACCAAATATTTATGATGCAGGAATATTAAAAAAAAAAAAAAAAAAAAAAAAAAAGACTCTAAACAAGCAAACTTTAATCTTTAATAACTAGAGGAAGATATTTGGGCTATTTCAGGAAGATTCATAGGTAACAACATTTTCCAAGAAAGTGTGTTTTTCTTCTTAGTACTAGAGCTGAGCCATAAAAATTATAGTGAACAGTTTGAGGTGGGGAGAAAATTCCAGATTTTGAGGAACTGAAATAGAATCAGAGTCTGGCAAACTGTACTTCTGTTAAAGAAATCAAGTTTCTACTGTGTCTTATTTTGCTCATTTTGCTACATTTTTGCTCACAGCATACAAAAATTCCAGTTTTAAAATTTCTGAATTTTTTCATTTGGGGGAATGATCAGTGTTGAAGCAGCTTTGTAATGTTTGCTTCATTTAGAAGCACAGATTATTTCAAAACTATCCTACATTTTAGCAAATTTTTAAAAGTAGCTTCAGAAGTTGAATAACCTAAAGCCAAAACGTGTTGAACTGAGCTGAGGTGCGAATTTTTGCTTCAGCTAACAATTTTGCTGCAATTGAATTATTTTTTTCTCTATGCAAAACAAAACAGCAACAGCAGCAATAACAACAACAAAACATTGCTTGCCCAGCTGTGGCTGTAAGTGCTGTTTGAAGTTTGACATTATGGAGGTATTTTCTTAAACTGCAGCTGCTGTTTGCAAAGTTTGTAAGTTAGCACTGCCTCTGAAAGAAGCAGTTCTGCTCCCTACCTCTCTGACACTGATTACTACTATTTCTCACATACTAGAACAGATATTGAATTTCCTTTACAGTCAAAATAAGAACCCAGGATGGAGTTAAACAAGGAAAACTGTTTTACCCAGAGTCAGAACTATGATTCAGTGCAATGCATGGCTGCACAAACTCTCAAGCTGAAGTGAGAGCTAGTTATTAGATGTAAACAGAGGCCAAAATAACTTGAGAGCATACTGCTAGGTTATTCTAGGCCAGTGAATTTCTGACTTAAAAACTATTGACATAAAACAAACACAGTATCTATATATCTATATATCATAATTTAAATTCAGATATGTGTTAATTTTCCAGTCACTGTTCCAGATCTTTTAGCTAAAGTGGAAATTAAACAGAGTACTGTTTCTTCTAGTTTGTCTTCTCTCTATTGTCTTGTCTCTAATCAGCAGAATGGCCAAAGAATTCTTTAAAAAAATCCATTAACCATGAGAGAGACAAGATAGTCTCCAGATAGATAGTAATTTAAGAAATGCCTTTAGCACTGAACTTATTTGATTTTATTTTTAATTAAGCCAACCACTGAGAGAATTTTTATTTTCTTTAGTCTCTGCGTCGGCAGCACTTAAATCCAGCATATGAAGATGCATGGAGCAGCAGTGGTGACGAAGACTGAATTTCAATTATATACTGATATAAAATTGACATTCAGGTGCTGCATTCAAGGACCTTATCTGCAGAAGTGGATATTGGTAGATTTATTGTGACGGGATTCCTGATACTATTCTCTTAAAGCAGAGTCAGAAGTGAGATTCTGCTTCTTTCTTGTCTTCTTTCTTCACTAATACCTTTACATCTAAACATTTCCTTTTTATGCTTTTTTTTTAAAAATACTTTCCTTTATCCACTGATCTTCTTTTTTCAGTGTTGAACAACTGATAAAGGAAAATTTAAATCACTTGGGACCAGTTAGCATTGTTTGTGGTATCATTAATACATAAATTGGTAATCCCCTCATTTCAGAGAAATGATACAGAGGATTTTGCCTTAAGAAGGACTAGCTCAGGGATACTTTTTTACAAGGTCTAGATGGAGGAGACTGGGTCCATTTTCAACTGCTAATGTACTTTGAAAGCTAACAGTTTGGTGCTGTTCTTTTAAATTTTATTGGTTCTGCAAAAGTTTCTCTAGAAATGCAGTATTCAGTTCAGAAAGAGGCATAGCTGGGATCATTAATTCAAGTATTTGTTTAGTCATCAAGTACTATGACCCCAACAAGTACTATCTTAATCTGTACTATAAAATTAAGAATAGAGACTAGGGTTTCGTTAGGGTTTTTATTGCTGCTGTTTAGAGGTTTTTAAGATCAGCAAATAACTTCTACAAATAACTCTCACATCCCTAGCGAACATGGAGAATTCATGGACAGAGACAGATATTATGTACAGTGCAAGGCAAAGAAAGGATCACATTTCAAGTTAGACACAGAAAACCTAGTCCTTCAAAACTGCTTTCTTCTGAATTTGTAGTCCTAAAGCTGGTCTGTTTTGGAAAGGGGGAGTTGTGTGGAGTCATTGTCTAATCTCACTCACTAGCTTTTGCCTGAGACATATCATAATCACCAGTTGGGGACTTGAGTTAGATTAGACAGAAATGCAGCTTATTCAGGAAAAACATTAGAAAACCTTTCCAAACCAGAGGTAATGGTGGGACAACAAACTCAGCCAGAAGGAAAAAAAATGTATCTTTTTATAATGTGTATTGTTAGCATGATTATTATGCATATTATAGTTAATTTGCTGTCCTTTTGTATTTAATATTTATATAAGGTAACAGCTGTCAATTTTTGTATCAGTGTAGAAGCCAGAATAATACAAAGTGAGAAGTGCACGTGTCAGGGAAATGTTATAACTAAACAAGTTTGATATGTAATGTGAATTTGCTGATGGAGACAGAAAATTTAGCTTGCCCTATTAAATCAAGCTGCAAAGTGGAAAACTTCCCAGAGTTTCAGATTAAGTTAGTTTAAGGACCATGCTGCCACTTTCTGAGACTAGATGAGTGAATTTTCTACTTGTTAAAAAATGATCATTTTAATTACAGTGGTGGCTGTTCCGTCTAAGAGTGGAAAACTTAGGGAACATATTTGAGGAAAAATTACGTTTTCATTTTTCTTTTAAAAAATATGTGCTATAACAGTGACCTTTTTGTGTGTTACAATTGTGCTTATAATTTGTATATGCCAACTGCAGTTCATTTATTTAGTGTTTGGATTTCTGAAATGTTGCTCGGTACGTCATAGCAGAGCAAACAATAAATTCATTATTTTTTCAATCAGTTTTCAGTTGTCTGTAACATGACCATGGATTATGTTGAATTTAGGAAAGAAATAACCCACAAAAATGCATTCCGAATCAAATGAGGCCTGTTTGGATCTTGTAATGGTGTATAGAATGGGAGAGATGTAGAAACTGAATTTATTTAAGAAGGTAAACTGTAAAGTAAAACCCATAAATGAGTGTTGTATTACATTTTGTTGCTGTTTGTTTTTGAGTGGCCTTCCTCTCTCAAAGTTCCCCTTTATAAGTTTGCAAGTTTCTTCAGGTTGTTTTTTTTTTCCTCCATCAGATGCAAACATAACAAACCTGGTAAAGGAAGCTACTATACCCTATTCTAGAAGTATCGTGCTGCTGAAGCAGAAGAAGAATGCAGAAGTGTTCCACTGTTCCCCAATATCCCACCAACTACAGCCAGCAACAAGTGTAGTGAGCAATGCTGCTTTGTGTTAGCCAGTTCACAATTAAACAATTCTGCTAGAAGATGAGAACAATCAGAAATTTTCTAGCCATCTCTTTTGGACCAATAGCTCTGCTTATCAGTGCCAAAATAAATTTCTTGTGCCTAATACAGTATAATATAGTTGTCCTACTGTGGACAACTCTGTATTTTTCCAATTATCCAGATGCTTTCTGGGGCCTTGTCCCTGTGACTATAATCTGAAAAACATATCCATTTAATTTTTATTGCTTCCTACTCCTCGCTTCCCTGTGCTTTGAGTGCACAGTGGTTGAGATTGGAAGGGGTTCTGACAATCACCTGTATCTTAAACTTAATCACCTGTACTTAAATGCCTCCAACTGGACTTTTGGACACTAATAGCAAGCCTCTGGGCATGGCATTTCGCTTGTTCTGCAGCCTTACCTCACACTCCTCTTACCTAGTCTGCACTTTGTCAGCTTACTTGTAGGGGTGTTTTGAAAGAGTGTCAAAAGCCTTACTGAAGTCAAGGGAAATGGAACCAACTGTTCCTTCTCATCTGCTTAGTTAGATACATACGATCATAGGAGGCTGGAAGGCTGATCAGTCATGATTTCCCCATCATATAGCCATACTGACTGCTCCCAAACACTTTCTTGTTCTTCATGTGTCTGGAAAAGGCTTCCAGGGCTACTTAAATTATATTAACAACAATGGGGATGAGGTTGACTGGCCTGCATTTGCCCTTCCTGAAGACAGGGGTGATCTTCCGATTCTTAGAACCCTCTCTAGCTTCTTATGACCTTTCCAAGATAACTGGGATTCTCTTTGCAACAGTATCAGTCAGCTCCCTCACCAGCAGTGGGTGCATCCAGTCAACCACAATGGACTTGTGTAAGTATTCCCTAACTAGTTATTTTTGTTGCAGACTTTTGATTCATTTCACAGACTGGAGATTTCTAAAGGCTAGTGTAACCAGTAAAGACAGTACCAAAGAAGTACTTTGTACCACTTTACCATGTCCTTTGTCTCCATTTCACCTGCCCACATTTTCAAGGGCCCACACTCTCCCTAATCTCCCTTTTGCTGCCTGTAAAAGGTTTTCTTTACATTCATGTTCATCACCAGATTTAATTCCAGATGAGTTTTGGTTTTGTAAACCCATACATATATGTTTGGACTAGTTTTGTTGTTGTTGTTTTTTAATATTCTTCCATGCTTCCACTTCTTGCGTGCTTCCTTTTTTGTATTTTGAGTTTTGTCAGCTTCTTGTTTTTCAACAATGCAGATATCCTTCCACCTTTGCTTGATTTTTCGGCAGATGGGATGAACAGTGCTTGAACTTGAAGGAGGTGATCCTTGAAAACAAATCAGCTCTCCTGCATTCTTCTCCTGGGCAATATTCTATGAGATTATTCCTAATAAAATCTCGAATAGGGACCTATTCCAAAACATGGAAATTCTTCATACAAAAGAAGTGATTCTCCCACAGTATTTAGTGTTGGTGCAGCCTCACCTTGAATATTGGATGCAGTTTTGGGCTTCACAATGTAGATAGGATGTTATGGTCCTTGAATGTGTCTAAAGGGGGACAACAAAGCTGGTGACAAAGTTTGAAGCTGTGTCCTGCAAAGAAAAGCTGAGGGCACTCAGGTGGCACAGTCTGGAGAAGAGGTGGCTCCCTGAGGAGGGGAGGAAGAGGGAGGTGCCAAGCTCTGCTGTGGGAGCCAAGGGCAGGATGAAAATGACACAGAGCTGCTAGGGGGAGGTCAGGCGAGGTGTTTGGAAACATCTCTGTGCTGTGAGGTGTCAGATCCTGGCACAAGCTGCATGGAGAGGTGGCTGAGACCTGTGCTGTCAGTGCTCAAGAGGCACTAGGCATTGCCCTCAGTAATGTGCTGTAAACTCTGTTTAGCCCTGAGGTGGTCAGGCAGCTGGACTCAGTGATCACTTAGGATCTCTTTCAACTGTTCTATTCCTTTCCATTCCATCCTATTCCATTCCATTCTATCCTCCTATGCTCTTACAGGGTTCATTTTCATATTGTTGCAGTATAACTTTTTGCATCATACCAGTTTTGCATAAGCTGTGCCATGAATGCAACGTGGGATTCATCTCAGGAAGAGGTGGGCTGGGGATTATCTGCCCAGGTATTTCTCTACTCACATTCCTGTCAGGCTAGTGTTTGAAGTTGTCTCAGACAGCTAAAAATAGGATTTTTTTTTGCCTCGGGGGTTTATTACTCTTATTAAGAGTTATCTTCTGCATAGGAATCTTCCCAAATTATCTTCTGCCATCAGTTGATTATATTCTCACTCTTAACTGTTGTCCTCCTGTGGAAGGTGTTTCTGGTGAAGGGAATAAGAAGCATTTCTGTCTCATTTGGGTAAGAATCCAAGCCCATTCTGCAGTTGAGTCGCTGCAAACCTTCCATGTAATGACAGTAGCTCATAGGTGATACTAGTTTCCAAGTTTTTAAACCACTTGGTACTATGCAGCATCTCAAACATCAGTTTCTGTGAATATTCTGCTGGAATTTCTATGAAAAGATTCTAGACGTAGTGAATTTATTATTTGTGTTCCCATTTTTTTTTTAATGTGCTGACTAGATCTGAATTTCTCCCTTTTTAATAAATATTTTGTTTCCATGCTAATATATTTTTATGCTATTTGAACTCTTTCAGAGTCAGAAATGCAGGAAGTGGTATAGTATAAACTTAATTGTACTTCTTGTGTCAACCAGAAAAAAACATCAAACATCTTAAGATCCAGTTGGGTGTTAGAAGGAGCACTGTTTTCATGTTGAAATAAAGTCACGCACTTGAGAGGCAGCTAACTGATAGCTGAATGCTAAGTTCCTGTTAAAAACAATGAGGTTTAGAGTTTGAAGAGAGTTTGAGCTGAGCTGGAGAGCACTCCGTCACAGTAGTGAGTGCTGGGACTGAGCAGTCAAACTGTGTTAAAACGCATACAGAAATGTTTGCATCCTGTAAGGCCATTCCAGGAATTTACTATTGCTCCGAAGACTTGCTTTGCCTGCCAAGGAAGTTGAGAGGAGTTTCAGTTTGATACAGAAGAGGGAAAAAAAACATTTTTTCTCACAAGAGACCAAAGAACTTAGTTTCCCTTTTAGCCTAGGGAAACAATGGAGATGGGTGCCAGTCTGAGCCAGCTGAGTGTAAGAAAAGGCTCCTTCTGCCTGAGTGAAAGCTGGGCTCTGCAAAGGCAGTCAGGTAAGGTTCCTTGATTATTCATGTCTAGATTATGATGCTTGCAAAGAGTCAGGCATCAAGATAAAGATGGTTAACTCTCAAATACTGGGGAAAACAAACAAAAAAAGCCCCCCCCCCCCAAACAAACAAACAAACAAAAAAAAAAACAGGTAAACACTACTGGCTTTTCCCCTTTCTCTGTGCCCAATATATATATATCCTTTTATACATCTGCTCATAAGAAAATGTGTAGGGATTTTGCTGTTTAGATTTACAGTCAAGCCAGGTTTCTACTGCACAAGGCAGCTTTTTTTTAGAAATGAGTAAGTTATTCACATATTCAGCCAGCTTATCCAGGCAAAGCAGAAAAAAAATTATTAAATCTGGGGACATTTGCAAAGCTGTCTTTTTCCCCTTATGTTTAACTTTGTGTTAGAGTCCTTATCCTACCGTATATGATTATATGTATGCATTTTATATATAAGTATATGTATTTGGTGTGTGTATATATATATATGTGTGTGTGTGTGTGTGTGTGTGTGTGTGTGTAATATAAATGCCACTACTTTGGCACCACGGGAGAAAAGTTCTTGCTTGTTACCTAATTTTTAACACAGGTTAATATCTACTGCATACAGGTGGGAATTGTAAGCCCTTTGCTGAATACTGGGCTAGATTCTGTCATGATGAATCACAGCATCACAGAATCACAGAACTACAGGTGTTATAAGAGAAAGCTGTTATCACCAAACCCAACCTCCTGCTAAAACCTTACAGCAGGGTTTTAGCACAGAAAAGTGTTCAGACAGGTTTTGAGTATCCTCAGAAGGAGAATTCAAAACATCTCCTGGCAGCTTCTTCCATTGCTCTGTCACTCTCAGAATAAAAAGCTTTTTTCTCATGTTCTGATGGAACTTCTTGCATTTCAGTTTGTGCTCATTGCCCCTTGTCTGGTTACAGTGCACCGCTGAAAAGAGCCTGACCCCATTCACCTGACTCCTGCCCTTTATATTTGTATGGATTGATAAGATCTCTCCTCAGACTTCTCTTCCCAGGGCTGAACAGACTTTCCTCACATGGGAGATGCTGCAGGCTCCTCATCGTCTCTGTGGCCCTCCACTGGATTCTCTCTAAAAGTTCTGTGTCTGTCTTGTACTGGGAAGCCCAGAACAATGAACGTATAAGCTGAGCATTAGTACCAATAAAGTTTGAGATACATAGTCAAGTACTGGGCTTATCAGTTAAGATATGGAAAATGTCCCACTATATACTTCTAACATGTAACACATAGGAACTAACATGGTTATAATAGTCCACGAAGAGAGCGAGTCTGAGTATTTGCTGTCTTCATGGCCCCTTAGAGGTGTGCTGAGGTTTTGACACTTACAAGACATTCTTCAAGGCAGTGTATTGGTTTCAGTGGAGAGCAGTTAAATGCTTATAACATCCAACTAATCAAAAACACGTAAAACATATCATTGAAGTCCTTTGGCGTGGTCAAAGATGAGTTATGTAATGGACATGCCTTCTTCTCTCCTCCCCTTGTTTTTGTTTTCTTTTAGTCTATTTTATGAAGATAATGAGAATGGAGGATAAATAGACATGACTGAGTGGCTAGGAATTCAGGCAGGTGCTTAACTGCTACCTGCAGCTTCATCCCTTCAAACCATATCCATGTGCCGTATGGTCAGCCATAGCTGCCAGCCCACATGCCTGCCCAGATGACAGCTGGCCAATGCCATCTACAATGCTGGCAGTGCACAGACACCCCTAGCTCAGCCAAATTCCACTAAGCCTAAGAGTTGAGAATATATGTTTGAGGCAATAAAAGAAGAGCTTTCCATTTACATATGAAACATCATTTTAATTGCATAGGTACACAGCGTTGTTCTCAGTTTTCTTTTTGTTACCATATGATTTAAAGTTAAGGAAGAAGAAAAAAATTGGATATTTTGGGTTATCTTTGTGCTAAGTGGATACCTGCAGAATTCTGGAAGATCTGAGGTTGACAAGGCCCTCTGGTTCCATTTGGCCCGATCCCTGCTCCAGCTGGAACACCTAGAGCAGGGTGCCCAGGCTCACATCCAGGTGGCTTCTGGACATCTCCAGGGAGGAGATCCCACAGCCTCTCTGGGCAGCCTGTGCCAGTGCTCCATTACTTGCACAGCACAGAAGTGCTCCTGGTGCTCAGAGGGAACCTCCTGTTATGTTCCTATTTATGCCCACTGCCTCTTGTCCTGGCACTGGGCACTACTGACAGAGACCGGCTCTGTCCTTCTTCTTGGAAACCACAACCTGCCTTCAGGTAGTTATGAACATGGGGGGAGATCCCTTCTAAACCTCCTTTTCTGCAGCCTGAACAGCCCCAGTTCTCCCAGCTTCTCCTCACAGGAGAGTGTTCCTGTCCCAGTGCACTCCAAACTTCATGAATCCATGCTTTTCTCTATGAGGCAGCAGCATTGGTGATCCCAAAGAGGTTTTATAGTAAATTTCCTCATGCCAAACGGAAGATTAACATCAGCAGTTTAAATCAGTCCAACCAGTTATTTTTACAGCCATACATTTGTAATCTGCAGTAACATGTTTAAGCATGAGTGGGGTAATCAACTTGGCAACAAAAATAATATGCCTTTGTAACGCACAGAATAGAGCAATGCAGGGGGCAGAGACAAGGGGGGCTGTGAAGGTGTTTTAGCTGTTTTCTCTGGTTGTTTTAAGAATACAAAACATTTTACTATTCTATTGACTGCAGAGCATTTATTTGACAGGATATTTTTTTATCAGTTACAGGTCTCAGCATCTTTGTTTTGCATTAGTTTTAGTAAGTCTTCTAAGGTAAAAGCCTCAGCTTCCAGTGGCTTCACTAAAATATTCCAAAACAATTTGTAATATGATTTTTATAAAAGATCCAAAAAGTGAAATCATTTTAGATGAAGGAAGATGTTATGCTCTTGCTGGAAATCACTGAGAAGAACAGACTCACATTGGTAGCCAGCCAGTTCCATTTGTATTTAAAACTTGAAGTTGACTCATAATCCTCTCTGCTTGTAGCTCAGGCTGGCCTCTGAAGGAACTGTAGCTATTATTGCTTGCCCACAGTGTGTAACTTTCATCCACAAAAATGTATCTCAGTGTGCATGCTGAAACTAATCTGTTGCTGCTATTTTAAGACAGAGGAAGGAAAAAAAAAAAAAAAAAGAGGCAGAGATAAGAGGGAATCCTTCCTTCCAGTGCAGTGTATGCATTTTCTCCTGGCGTTCATCAGCATTACCCAGACATGTTAACTCTGCCTCTCATGAGCAGCCCGACTCATGTAGCCCACATGGTGCTGCATAGCTCACCTACGTGGAGCTCCATGCTGCAGGGCTGGGCTGCCTGCTTTGCTACTGGGTTAGCATGCTTCTTTTGTGTTCTCTATCAAAACAGCACAATGAGCACAGCTGTGGGGAGCCCATGTTTGTTGTAATTAAGGATACACCAAAGAGGAGGTGTAGGGTAAGAATCCTGAGTTCCCATGTTTTCTGGCAGTCAGTAGGGAGTGTCCTGCATTGCTCAACAGTTAATTACTATTGCTATCACCTCCTACACTGTGCTGTAACTCCTAAGGTGATTGTGATTCTCATGCTAGCAAATATGAAAAAATGTTTTTGGACTCCACAAGACAAATGAGAACAAAACTCTTTATTTTTGCCCATAACTAATGCTTCTGGGTGGACTATATGGCCCAGAGAACACACCTTTCTACATGGAGCATGCATTACTGCCCTCTGAATTGAAGTGAAGCATCTGAAGTCCCTATGCAGCCTGTGGTTTTGCAGTGCAGCTGTGCACCAGGAGACTCCATCATGCAGAACTTATGCACATCTCCTGTGGGAAGTGGACCCACTTGGCACCCACTCACAGTGTGTTACAGATTCTTGGAGTAGTGCACAATTTTTTTTCCCAGGAAAAAAATAACAACCTGCATCTCTCAAGCTGCGTGGAGCTCTGCCATCTGAATGCTATTCATCACTGTTTATAAGGAAACCTTCCAGAACGTTTAATTGTTTTGCACACAGCTACTATACCTGAGGGCCTTAGTGAATGTGTGAGACAGCTGCTTCATCCTGTTCTGCCACTGCAGATACCTATTAAAGCTCAGGTTGACTAATGAGGTATATCAAAGCAATTTAAATAACACTCTGTGATGGGCTGCTCTGTGAAATGCAGACAGCTGTGAGACATGCAGGCCTGTGGGATACAGGAGCTGTGCTGCCTGTCCCAGATTACAGGTTTCATAGACTTGCCCTGCGTACCCTAAATACGTGTCAGGTGATCCTTGATGGCATGTCGCCTATCAGGAGGAAGGTTTATACGTTCCAGTAACCTTGAGAACTGTACCAGCAGTTTCTTTTCCTGCCAAAGAGAGGGAAATCTGAACAAGTAAAAGGATGGAAAGTGGTCCAGCATCCCACCAGAGAGCTCAAGAACCAAGCATGACAGCCACAAGAAAGATGGAGTGAGAGGAGACAAAAGCAGCTGTGCCAGCTTGCAGAAGGGAACTCGGAGCACTCTGGGGCAAGTACAGCCAGCGCCCCTGAGCACTACAGGGCTGGGCCTGCTCCTAGCCCCTGCCCACAGGCCTCAGCGGGGTGAGGGTCTGGCTCAGGGCAGTGCAGCTGTGTGGGCCTGCACAGCTCCATCGTCATCCCTCTGTCTTCACTGCCTCCCTGTAGGAGCTAAGCTCAGGCTTTTCCTGCTCTCCATCTACAGCCTCCTCTCACCACTGCTTTAATTTGCATCTCTTTTCTGCTGCACACAGTTCCCAGAGTCAGGCTCAGTCCTGGCCTGCCTGCACACTCAAACCCTCAGCCTTCCACTCACTGGATATTATTCACGCAGCTTTTTAGCTTAGAGCTGGTGGTTCCCTGCTTTGCAGACATTGCTCGCTTTTCCAGGCAGCTTCCATGCCATTCTTCCCTACTCTGGGTGCTCAGGCCACGTTCAAAGCAGCAGAACACATGTGCTTAGCTCTGACAGCCATTTGGCAATGTGAGAGCTGAACTGCACCCACAGGATGAGGCAGATGGGAGGAGAGTTTGTTCTCTTTTTCGTAACCCAGCATTAACATATACAAGCAGTTTCCAGAATAACATTAGCTGCTTTTTAACTCACTTGGATTCAATGCAATACTCTCCAGTGAAGAAATAGATCATTAGTTCCCACACCTGCAGTTTTGTTTGTTAAGTCACTAGAAAATAGTTGTCCCAAAAGCCTGACATTTGCATACTATTTTTGCTTTATAATCCTCCCATTTTCATTATTTTTTTCTCCATCCACCTACTGCTTCTTAGAATCTTATTCTCACTGAGAAAAATGATCATGCAAAAGCTAGTTTATCTAAAAGAGGCTTAGTTAACAGAAGTATGATTGAAGCATGAGCATTATTCGCTGCCATAACAATGTATTTCTCAATTCTATAACCACACAACATAGAACTGTTGCCACCTTTGTTCTTTATCTGAGTTTGTAGATGCTACTTCTCCATAATCTTTCTTTACTCAGTTTCAGATTTCTGCCTTTTCTCCCACCATTTTCTAAACAACGTTTGGCCTTAACCCCACTCTGATTGGGGTTACATAATTTCTTTTAACATGTTCTCCACTGCCTTGTCCTCCCTTCAGCACAGTGACCAGCAGCCTCCATGGCACATGTAAGTTCTGCTCCATCCAGCATTGAAATGTCACCTCTTTTTCCTCCATAGCTATTCACCAAATGTGGTCTAACCTTTCTTTTTTTTTTTTTTTTTTTCCCTCATGCTCAGAGCTGATTAACTTTCATTCACTAATTACCCTTCCAGATAACTTCCTCCTCCTCACTTACTCCCATGTCTGTCACCTGTTTAATGAAAGGTGTCGCAAATTTTAAGATCATTTCTATGCTGAGATCTAACTAACTACTGTTTGCTTTGGCTTCTTGTGTTCTTTTTTAACCTTTGCTTTTATTCTACCATCATGTCACTTCCACTTTAAATCACTTTTTTCTTACTTCAACTCAATTCATGATTTTGACCTAGGCTGTGCAAGCAGTCTTTGTTCACTTGCTCTTTCAGCAAATATCTCCACCCTTTTTATGACCTTACTCCGCGCTGGTCTACCCAGGTTATAACTTCTCATTCTTATCAGATCTCAAGACCCACTTCTGTCATTAGGTCCTTAGAAAATGAGTCAGACATTTGTTTTCGGTTACCTCTTAAATATTCATGAGACATTTCTGCACTGTGCTCTCATCTGCATCACATGCTCTCACACCATCCTGGATGTCCAAAACCCTCATTAACCTAAACATGGGAAACTGACTGCAGCTGACAAACATCGTGCCTTGCTTTTGCATGACCACATCATCCACACTCTTGTCCCGTCTGAAAGTTTTTTACCCATTCATTTTATCAGGACTCATATCTTCTCAGCTCTGGAGTGTGGGTAGAGTAAAAATAATAACAATTTAATGTAGTGGACAAACTTTCGCCTCATTTTAGCAGTGAAACTAAGCAGAATTTGATCCCATTCACAGGTGTATTTTAGGTTCAACAGCAAGGAAATAGAGAGGATATCTACAAAGCACTTGCACATGATTCCTCGACAGATATGCTTGATGCTATTAAGAGCTGTTTGAAGAAAATGATAGCTGTCCCAGACCTGATAAAATCTGAGCACATGGTGCACAAAGCAGCTGAGACGTTGTCTCTGATCGGAGTCTGTAGAAATCTCCAGATACATAGATGTTCCCTGGCAGCCTGATCTGGTGGGTAGCAACCCTGCCCATGTTATGGGGTTGGGGCTCAGTGGTCTTTAATGTCCCTTCCTACTAAGCCACTCTATGATTCCACGATTCCATGATCCAACCAACATTATCCCACTCTGATCTACTACCTTCTACATGATACCAAGTCATGGCCAGAGTGAGCAAGGCCAGACAGAGCCAGCAGAAGCCCAGCTCCATCACCGCCATCAGCCTCTAGAGTTACCAGGACTCAGGCTCCTTGAGGGTGCATAGCTCAGGGCAGGCCAAGCAGGCAAAGGAATGTCCTGGCAGCTTGGGTGAGGGAGTTCAAAGCAGTTAAAATTAGCCTTACCCCACCTCGGGTGGCAAGGAGGAAAGCTTTGTGCAGGGCTGCATTATTTCTTTAGTTTCCATGCTCAAAAATCCTGCCATGTTCTTGGCATTCTTTTAAAAAAAACCAAAAAAAAAAAACCAAACAAAACCCCAACAGTATAATGGAAAGAATTTGTATGGAAACTATCCTGCTTTTCCTTTTTTTTTTTTTTT